>PVJD01002203.1:0-139908 GCA_004026545.1 Mormoops blainvillei | reverse complement strand
TACTCTCCCCAGCCCTATCCACCCCCACCATTCAACCCCCTCCATTGTCTTTGTCCATGGATCCTTTGTACATGTTCCTTGATGACCCTTCCCCTTCTTTCCTCCATTATCCCCCAACCTTCTCCCCATTGGCCACTCTCAGTTTGTTCTTCATTTCCATGTATCTGGTTCTACTCTGCTCACTTGTTTGTTTTGTTGATTACGTTCCACTTATACTGCTTCCTTTCTGAATTATATGATTTTACTTATTTATTTATTTAGCCTAATTGCCCTGGTTAGAAACCCCAGTACAATGTTGAAGGGGAGTGATGAGAGTGGATATTGTTATATTTTTCCTGATCTTAAAGGGAGAGCATCCAGTCTTTCACCATTAAGTATGATGTTAGTTGTGGGTGTTCTATCATATGGAGGAAGTTACCATCTATTCCTAGTTTGTTGAGTGTTTTTTTAATAATAAAAGGGTATTGATTTTGTCAAATGCTTTTTCTGCATCTATGGCTTTCATTGTGTCTACGACCATGAAAAATTGATGATAATATTCATTTCACAATTTCTAAACCCTCCCTACTCCAAAAGACCACTTTCATCTTTGCCTGTAATGACAGTTTCTGCCAGGATTTGAGGGGTGATAGCTGACTGATTTTGTATACTATGTCTGTAGTGACTACCCATGACTCTTGTCTCTTTATTTATAAATACAGATTGTTGCTGCAGAAGTAAAGACATAAGAATATTATGAGGGATAGAAGGAGGATATAGTCATCAGCTTAATTAAAATGAAGGCAAATAGTTTATCTGAAAACCTGACTCCAAGTACAAACATAAAATTTCATTTCATTTTTATGCATACTCTGAGGGCATAATCAACTTTATGAAGTGAAATATAATATTTTCCCAACCTCATAATGATATACAATCCCCCAATAGGCCACAAGCACAACAAGCCTACACTTTTTCACTGTGAACAAAGATAAGAAATGTAAGAAAGGAAAGTGAGTCCCCCATATATGTTCCTTGACCACCCTTTCCCTGGGGGACTCATGGACAAAGTCAAGGGGGTTAGGTCAAGTATGGGGGGAGGGGGAGTCATGGGGGGGAAATGGACACAACTGTACTTGAGCAGCAGTAAAAATTTTTTTAAAAAAAGAAAGTAATGATATAATAAAGAAAAGCTTTACTTAAAAATAAAAGGAAAGGAACGTGAAAAAACACAAATACATCCACAGGAAAAGATTAATTATGGGTAAAGTCAATTCTTTAAAAAACAGTCTGGTTTAAACCTTCCCCTGTTCTCCTTCATCTATGCATGTTATTTTCCCAAAAATGAGATAAGCATTTTTATTTCCAAAAGCATATCTTGTGAATTCTGCAAATAATTGTAACCATGGAGCTCTAAGTAACTCGTAACAAACTAATATGTTTTGGGGGCTAATGTTTTGGCATTTAATGTGCTTGCTACTTCAATAGAGAAACTTGGGAGGAAAAAACAGCCTCCATTCCCAATCATTCCCTTTTAAACACATTGGTGTTTCTATTTCTTTCACCAAACTGTGTTAAAAGCTCATAAAAGAGAAAAAAATGAAGAAATGATTTCTTTTTTAAGAAACTTTATTTAGATGTATGCTATGCAAATCTGAGTGTGGTAAAATAAAGCAGACATATAACTAAAAAGATAAGCAGTAAGTTAAAAGAACTTTCCATGGCACAATTTGTTATTGAACGTCTCAAGGCAAAAACAACATAACAGAACATATTGTTATTAAATTGCCTATAACACCTTTCATCTGAAGCTTTTAAAGCACGTTATTTATTTATCCCACAAATAATTTCAGGTGGTAGGCTGTAAAAGAGAAACAGATTTAGATCCTGGACATTTGCCCTTCTTCGATAATACTATCATTTCTTAGATGAGGCAGTAGTAATCTGATCAGCCTCAAGAAAAAATATCTCCTAAAGGTGTCATGTTAAAGTGTAAAAGATTACTACAACTATTTTATGATTGGGACTTTAAGGCAAAGAACATATGAATTTTTTAAGGAGTTATCAGAAAGTTAACCACTCAGCAAAACTTCTCTGTGCTTTTATTCTTGTTTTAAAAGATTTTATTTATTTACTTTTAGAGAAATAGGAAGAGAGGGAGAAAGAGAGGGAGAGAAACATCAATGTGCGCGACATAAATCAACCGGTTGCTTCTCACACGCCCTCAACCAGGGACCTGGCCTGCAACCCAGGCCTGTGCCCTGACTGGAAATTGAACCTGTGACCCTTTTGTTCACAGGCCAGTGCTCAATCCACTGAGCCACACCAGCCAGGGCTTGTGTTTTTATTATTCTTACTATTACTGATAATGTTGTAGTTTTTAATTATACCTTGCTCTATAGTTCAGAAAGAATTTTTAAATATATTCTTACTTAATCCTGAGAACAATTTTATGTAGTATGTCTTCATTACATGGATGGAAAACCAAAGTTTAAAGAAGTTGTATCACTTGCCTAAAAGCATACACCTAGTAGTAACTGAGAAAATAGAATTTAAATTTAGATAGTAGAACATCATAACTATGTGCAGAGGTTTGGGAGCCAGGCTGTCAGAGTTCAAGTCTCAACTCTGACCCTTGCTGTCTGCATCAATTTGGGCAATTTATTATCTCTGTGCCTTAGTTTCCCCACATATAAAGTGAGTATAATGATGCTACCTGCTTGAAAGGATTGCTAATAAGGTTAGGTAAATTTAAAGTGTATACAGCAGTATGAAATATATGGCAAATACTCAAGATTAGCTCTTTTTATATTCTAACAACACATTGTTTTCTAGATTTTGTTAGTCTTCATGCCTACAGTGTCCCAAATCCCTTTTAAAGGAAGCAGGTTTACCTGTGGCCCCAGCTTTGGGCAACTATTGATGGATGACAGATTAGACCAAGATATAAGCACTTGACATAAATATAGCAAATTCACTGTGAAGAGCTGAGCTGGGCCAATCTTACTCCCATGGAATTTGTATTCTAGAAATGAGGAATAGATTAAGCAGTTTGCAGTAAGCCAAAATTGAAAAGATGTCTTGAAGAAGAGAAGTAGCCTTAAGTAAGAGAAGTAGAGCTGGAGTTGCCACAAGGAAGAAAGGCACCATAAGAAACAAGAGTAAGCAGGCTTAACTTTTCTTTGGTTCCTAACTTCTCACTTCCACTCCATGTAGAGTTTTTAAATATTTTCCAGTATTCTTTTTCAGGATAAATGTCAGGTATGGCCCTGATCTCAGGTCTTTCAAGACGCTCAGGGCCAGCTACTCTCCCTGGTAATGTCTGTATTTTCCTGCGTCTACTCCGCTCACGTACTGACTTCTTTGTTTCCATTTTACTTACTATATGCCCTTTACTTCTGAATCATAATTTCTGTTACCTCATAACTTCATTTTGCCTTGTAACTTCAAAAAACTTTATTAGTATTCAGTTGTTGAAGGAACGAATAAATTAATTTATTAAGAATATTTATCGGGAGCAAGCCACCCACCCTTCCTCTCTTCCCCACCCCCAGCACCTGAACCTAAAAATACAATCCATTTATTAGGTAACAAAGTATTTTTTCACAATAAGAATTAAGCTTTTAAAACATAAGAGAATACTGTATTTGTTTTTATTTTCTACAAAGTTATAGATGCTTTCCTAAGAGCAAATTTTGAAAATCAAGCGGCATTAGAGACTCAAAGAAGAAGGCACAGCTGGGAAAAGACAGAGGAAAAGTACGCCGAAAGCACTTCAGGCCTCCACGCACTTGCCGATCACCCTCCTCCATCCATGGCTCAGTGCGGAAATTGTCTTCCATTCATCTGTGTATATCCAATTTCCAATTTCAGGTTAAGTTAAGGCAGAAATGTGTTACTCTTTATCTAATAACTTAGCAAGGAATAATTTTGTTATTAGAAGTTCTGAGGAGTGATAGTTACATAGCAATAGTTACAGAGAAGAATCTATTTTGACAAAGTTAAGTGTTTCACAATAGCAGCCTATTTAAAAATCTTACATAAAACATTCCCTTTTGCATGAAAAATGGACCTCTCGAGTGCAAGGGTCTCTCTCTGCAGGGAAGTAGAGTCAGGCAGTATGGATTATAAATAATTTATTGCTTACTATTGCATTTATTCATGTATCGAATACCTCCTATGAGCAGGTCAACATTCTGCTTGCTCAGTCAGTAGGGATAGCATTAAAGAAAGTCACCTGCTGCCAGAGTAAAAGGTCAGAACCTCTTATCGTGTATCCCCAGCACCTAGCTCAGTGCCTGGCTGGAGGGTTGGGAGTCTTTACATATCTTCTAAAAAGAGGGAGATATGCAATAAATATGCACTCCTGCGGATTATATGAACAATGAAGCCCTTCTGTTTAGTCAATATGGTAGGAAAGAGAAATATCTCACCAAGTCCATTTAGTTGATGAAGCTAATTTTCCCAAAAGCTGGATCTTTGCCTGCTGTACCAGTGCCACGCGAGTGTGCAGAGGCACCCTCAATCTCAGCCCAGTGATGCCTGCCCAGTCATTGATTACTGCCACAAAGGGATATATTGAAGGCTCATTTTTCATACTTATCCTTTGAAAATTAATATTTAAGTTTACCATTTTAAAAGAATGTTTGCAAGTCTGGAATTGGGCTTTTTCTGCAGATGCAATGAGCCACTTGGATGAATATTGTATGTGAATTCAGTTAAGAATTTGAAGAAAATCACTCTCCGAAGGATCAAGCTAAGTCGAAGTTCCATCCATCCTCATGTATGAGCCTTGTGTGGCAGTTCCTTGCCTCTATTTACTTTTTTAGCCTTTACAGTTGTACAATTACTGT
The DNA here is from genome assembly GCA_004026545.1 of Mormoops blainvillei. Lineage (NCBI taxonomy): Eukaryota > Metazoa > Chordata > Mammalia > Chiroptera > Mormoopidae > Mormoops > Mormoops blainvillei. The sequence continues at coordinate 135,076 of PVJD01002203.1, read as the reverse complement.
GTCTCTAAAAAAAAGGATAGGTAACAACTTCTATTGGGCTGGAACTAATAAATTTACATTTTGTTTAAATAGGGCACTCATTCTTTACATAAGAGATATGAAATGATAAAGTAAAAATCATGAATTCTTTAAATGGTTTTTTAAATACCATATTTTGATCTCATAGAATGGTTTGAAATACTCTCCCTATGTAAGCATTGACAAAATAAATGAGGCATTGACTCAACAACTCAGAATACAGAACTGCTATCAACTAATGATTTAGCAAACTATAAATAGATTATAAAAATTGTGCCATCACTTTCTAAATCTACATAGATTCTTACTGATAACCTTAAAATGTTCATAAATTTGGTGAAAGATTAATTTCCATTGTGTTGTTACCATTGTTAAGTCTCTCAGCTGGTCTAATATAAAAACTTGCTAACAGATTACAAATACACATATGTGTACTTCTGTATGCACCCACATACATGTGTAGTTTCCCTTCAGTCATATTTCAGTAACTAACTCTACCATGAGCCATTTGTTAAATTTAGAAACCTAGGCAAGTCATTCTGACTCCTCCCTTTCCTCCATCCTATGTGTTCTATCAATCACCAAATCTCATCGATACACTTTAATCCAACTCCACCTGACTGGCTTATTACAGCAGCCTCTGAACAGGTCTCCTTACTTCCATTTTTATTCCCTTCCAATCCATTCTGCCTATGGAAGCAATATTAAAGCTTCTAAAATGTAAACCTGACCACATAATGTCCTTACAATGCCTCTAGCAACACCCCATTTCCCTTATAATTATGTTTAGAGTCAAAATAAAGCTATAAAACGTGTCATGATCTGACTTTTGCCCACTCTTTCAACATTGCACCTTTCTACTCTCTCCTTTTTCATTCCACACCCCAGCTTCATTCAACTTCTTCTAGGTCTTGGAGGGCTCAGTGAAAGGTTTTGGTCACCTCCTGTCCTCCATATATGTCACTCCCTTACCTACAACACTCTCCACATCCCTGTTTGCCCTGGTGATACCTACACATCCCTCAAGTCTCAGCTGAAATGTAACTGCCTCTAATACATAAATCTTCTCTGATATTTTCCCTAACCCTAGGCTAGGTTATTCTCCCATGCCATGGATTCTATGTCACCTTTCATTGTACATATTTCACTGGATCGTGTTTGCTTATTGAATTACCATATTTTGCCATGTATAATGTGCACCCACGTTTTGGTGTGCATTATGAGATCATTATACCCATTATTATACCCATGGTATGTAATCATTATACCCATGTATAACACACATTCTATTTTTCCCTCAAAAATTTGGGCAAAAAGGTGCGCATTATACATGACAAAATATGGTGGCTGCCATATCTGCTAGATTACATGCTTTGAAGAACAGAGGCATCCTCCACCTCTCTTTCCACTTTAAACCCTCATCAAATACAATGCAGGCACTTAGTAAATAATATTATCTAAATAAACACATGCCTGCCAGAAAGGCTCTTTCAAAGTACAGCTTTCCCCATTAAGAAAAACTCAGTAGATTCAAAAGAAAGATCCATTAGATTTACCCAGGCTATTGCCTTTATGCCTCCTTATACCCTGTGTTGATAGGAATGACCATATTCCCCACACTTCGCCTTTACATTCCTGCTTATTTCCTGTGCTCATGCTGAAATGCTTGTCTTTACCACCTCTACCTGTGAAATCCTATCCATTATTCAGAAGCTAACCATGGTTCATTCACATTTTTAATGATTATTATTTTCTTCTCCGAGAATCCTTGTAATTCCATGCAAACTAACTCTCCTTCCTATGGCATTTAGTGGATTTTTAAAAATATATGCCACATTCTGCGCTTTAGTGTAGTTATTTATCTATATGTTTACCATAGTAATAGACTAAGTTCCTTGTAGGATAATGGGTGTTTTCTTTTCTGTCTGTCTTTTTTATCAGAGGAGATCATTGGAGAAGGAACCATGCATGCCTCTTTCATTTTGTATCTTCCAAATAGCTAGTATAGTGCCTAAGGCATTGTATAGATCATGAGAAAGCAGAAAGTGAAGTCATTTTGAGTCAGACAAATTTAGATGTTTGATCTTGATTGTGTTACTTAATATCTGTCAGTCTTGGTATTGTCATTTGAAAAATGGGGTTAAAAGGGCTGCTATGAGTTAAAATAATATTTCTAAATTCTTTTTCATTCAATAAGTATTGCCAATTTACTATGTATAAAGGATTAATTTTTTTCAATAAATATTAATGGAACACCTACCACATGAAAGACACCTTTCTAGGCGCCTGAGATGCATCAGTGAACAAAACAGACAAAGATCCCCACACATGTGAAACTTATATGCTAGTAGGGGAAAAGAGAAAATAAACATAATAAATCATTAAATTTCATAGTATTTTAGATAGTGATAAGTGTTATAAAAGTAGTTTGGAAGGGAACGGGGAGGGGTTCGTATATGCCAGCAATGGGTGGGAGGTAGGGTCATTACAATATCAAACAGAGTAGCCAAGAGTGACCTTACTGAGAAGGAAACAAAGGCAAAGTTAAGTGAAGACTCAAAGACATGAAGAAGATGTGAAGTGAGCTATGTGGATACCTGGGGAAACAGTGTTCCAGACAAAGTGCACAGCTAATACAAAGGCCAACATGGAAACATGCCAAATGTTTTGCAGGAAAGGCCAGGAGATCATTTGGATGTGAAAAAGTAAGCAAGGAAGAGAATAGCAAGACCTGAGATCAGAGAGGCAATGAGAAGTCACTTCTCACAGGGTTTTGCGGTCCATTGTAAGTACTTTGGCTTTTACCCCAAATATATTGGGGAGACACAGGAAGTGTTGAACCAAGGAGTCACATCACCTGGTTTATATGTTGACAGTCTCTCTTTGACTGTTAAGTTGAAAAATAGATGTAGGGGTCAGGAGTGAAAGCATGAAGATCACTTAAGAGGCAATTGGCTGTAGCTCAAGAGAGATTAGTCTTGAATCAGTGTCTTAAAAGTGGAGGTGGCTAGAATCTGGACAGAGTTTGAAGACAAGGGTAATGGGATTTCTAACAGTTTGGATGAAGCGTATGAAAGGAAAGAGTCAAAGATGACCCCAGTGTTTGTCATTGGAACAATTGGAGGGATGTGTTTCCCATTAGCTGAGAAGCAAATACTGAAAGTAGAGTAGGTCTAGGAAATAAGCAGAAGTTTAGTTTCAACCTGTTAAGTTTCAGATGTTGACTAGACATCTGTATGAAGGTAGTGAGTGGGTATATGAGTCAAGGGATAGAAGTCATTTTCTGGGGCTTAAGTACCGATCTGGAGTTGTGAGCATAAAAATGCTATTTAAAGCCATGGGACTGAATGTTGTGGTGGTAAATGAAAAATCAGAGAGCCTGGTGGTAGGAAGCTTATAGTCTGCTTATAGTAACTGCTCACAAAATATATTTGTCTTACTGGTGCTACTGAGAGTATGCTTTGTAGAACACTAGTGTTAGTATCACCTCGGGGACAATTGTTAAAATATATAGATTTCTGGGTCTCATTCCTAACCCAATGAATTAGAAATTCTGAGAGTACGGTCCTGGAACCATTTTGCTTTTTAATTGAATTTATAAGTTTCAGGTGTACAACTTTCTAATACATCATCTGTATATTGTATTGTGTGTTCATCACTCCTGGAACCATTTTAAATAAGGCTTTCAGATGATTTTTCTGTTTGATATTTGAGAACTACCCTAATGGGAACTTAAATATTTGTTGAACTCATTCACATTGTTAGGTTCTAATTTCTATTTAATAACAATGTGACACTCATTGGTTCAACATGATTTCATTTCTAACCATCACTGTGAGGCTGAATTTCAATCCATATCTTAGAGATTAGGGCTAACATTTCCAAGCTGTTGAGTGTCATACTGTGAGAGATCAAATGATAGAGGGCAGAGAAAAAATTCAACTGGCCTCCTGGTCCTAATTTCTTCCGCTAACATGGGGAGGGAGCACTGGAATTATACAGTGTGTCAGCAAGAGGGGAGAACATCGAGGTTGCCTTTTTTTTTTCTTTTCCTTGTTTTCTCTGTTCTGGGCTCTCCACGGGAGGCAAGGCCAGATAATATCTCAGAGGTCCTCGCAGTTATATCATTCTATGATTCCTCCCCTGAGGCATCCACAAAAGTCCCTATGAAAGCATCCCCTGTGGCCACGTGTGATCGCCCATACAGGAGCACATTTCTGATTTCCAGCCCAGGACAGTCAGACACAGTCTGTAAATAAGTGGATAATTCCAGGGGCTTCAGCTGCCACCATACAAAAATCATGTTTGTGTTGCTTTCCTTAAAAAGAAAATGCTGCCCTGACTGGTGTGGCTTAGTGGGTTGGACATCATCCCACACACCAGAGAGGTGCAGGTTCAATTCCAGGTCAGGGCACATGCCTAGGTTGCAGGCCGGGGCCCCAATTGGGAGAGGTAACCAATCGATGTTTCTCTCCAGTTCTTTCTCCTTCCCTTCTCTCTAAAAGTAAATAAGTAAAATCTTTTTTAGAAAAGAAAAGATAATGCTAAACCAAAGTAAAAATGTGTTTCCATGATGCCTGTGAATCTATCAGCCAGGAATACAGAGCCGCAGGCCTATCGAGTAGACAGGATCAGAGATGTTTCGAACTGAAACTGATTGCACTTTTCCAAAGAGTGTGTGTGAATCTACTCAGCATCTTTGTTCCTGCTTTGCCAAGCTCTGTTCAGCTGAAAGAATGAAGACTTGCTATCTTCATCATCAGTTCCAAACTAATTTCAGTGTCTAGCCACACCTGGTCAGGGACAAGTTTGGTTCCTCCAGGAAGTGAGCCTTGGATACTCACACATCCACAGAATCACAGGTTTCCCTTAACTTCCACTTATCTTGCCCCATTGTATGATGGGATTCTGTTATGATTTGCATTTCCATTCCCTCAGGGGATGAGAGTACTGTCCCTAATGCCAGGCGGTTTGGCGGTGATGGGGAAAGGAAGGAAAGAGCAGAACCTGCCATCTGCCTACCTCTTATCCCAGCCTCCGTCCCTCGAGTGCTGCACCTTCAGTACTTTTAGCTGATGACTGGAAACCTCTGCTTTATCTGCCGATTTCTCAGAACTACATTATGATCACTCACTATTTTATTGTAAATTTTACCTTGGCAGGTTCATACAGGTGATAGATGATGGATCTGGTCAGATCTCATTTTCTATAACTATAAGTTATGTTTCCCCATCTATTGTACTGTCTCATTCCACATTGGTCAGTGCAACAGTCGGGAGCCAAGTCTGCCCCAAACCCGGTCCTGCTCACTCCCCAGTTCCTTCCCTCCCCCACAATCCATGCTGCCGAGGGCTCAGCATGACTCAAAGACAGACTCACCCAAGCTATGACCATGCTCTGCTCTTCAAGACCTCTAGAATAACACAATGATCAACAAACATGTCCACAATGCAAATCATTTAATTTTGTGACCATAGTTTATACCAGCATATGAACCAATATAATTTAGTATTAGCCATAGCTGTATGAATATAATAACTACAGTATTTCCATTGAGAGGCACACTTCTTGTCTTTTGGGCGTGTGCTGTAGTCAGCACAGCTGAAAGGATAGACATTCTTCATCCTGAAAACCCAGTTCCCTTGACTGTTGAACACCCAGCTTCATTCACTGTAAGCTGCACGTATTTAAACCTACTGAGCGATAACAGAATATCAAATTGAAGGACAGAGGCTACTAGAGAAGCACCCAGGATGAGAAGAGGGAATATCCAGGGCAAGCGAAACACAATGGAGTGTGGGAGGCAACTGTGTCATTCCTCAAAGAATCTATAATTATGCAAGTGCATAGGAATGATCTGGGATGCAATAATTATAGTCTGAGCACAGGTTTGAAAGCAGTATCTATGTTTGAGTCATCTACTCCCCCTATGATCTTGAACATTGTTTTCACTTATTAGGGCCAAATAAAAATCTAGTGAGTGATGAGAAGGAAGGGAAAAAGAAGGGAAGTGAGGTGATGAGAGGGGAAGAAAGAAGAGAGGAAGGAAAAAATGGAAGGGGGAAGGGAACTGTTCTGGTCATTTGTGAGCTTTTTTATTAAATCACTAAACTAAAAAACATACTACTTTTTCTAAACCATCATTTCTCCTTTTTGCCTATGCTGGTTAATGTTCCTGTATTTCAAGATTCACATTACAAAAAAAGTTTTTCTTTCCTTTGATATTCCTAACCAATTTCTATTTTAGTCAATTATTCTAAAATTGTACATGAAGACCCCGTCATTATCATTTTTAGTAAAAAGGGGATAACATTCATCTCCAGATACACCATAAAGCAACTATTTTAACCTCTCCATCTCTCTGCAACCCACCTGTGCTTCCTACCTTTCTGTCATTGCAATCTATTAAAAGCATTCATTACACAGAGTATCAGGTGTAGGTCAGTGTAGTTCTCCAGGAAGAGAAGCAAAGAAAAAGAAACCGCACTCTTATTAAATTTTGTTAGTGTGAAAATAGAATAGATCTGCCTTCTCTCTCTCTCTCCCTCTCTCTCTCTCTCCCTCAATAAACCAGCCTGCATGTCTGGTCAGCTCACATTGGATGTCAACTTGTTTTCTGACCAACTAATGAGTCGTTCTAATTAGAATCATTAATTTATTTGTACTTCTCAGAGTGAGAGGGTAGGGATAGGGGTTTCAACTAGAAGCAATGATCAAGAGGAATCTATATGAAAACATTAATACAGGCAACCCTGCCCTATAACTTTGTCAAAAGTAAAATCTCAGAAATGTTCAGTAAGATATGAAGGGAGAAAATATATATTTTACTGTAGCTCTTTTCTTGTTTTATTTACGTATATACTTAACACAATAAATGGCTCCCTCAGTGATAGTGGACCAAGGCAGCCGTTTCATCTTGAAACTGAAGGAACAAGTTAGAAATGAAATTCTCAGACTCCTGCCCAGTCTCCCACATCAAAAACCCTGGGGAGGAGACCCTGCACTCTGTTACTTTACAAACCCTTGAGGTGATCATGAAGAAACACTGCGGATGCATTCTACTTTTATAAAGAATGAAGAATCACCCTTAATATGAATTAATGAGGTCTTATCTACCTGGCTTGTGTTCGTGGCTCTATTGATTTATTTTTTAATTTTTAAAAATTTTTACAGCTTTATTGATTCTTGATAAACGCTCTGCAGGCTACCAGGAGGTGACCTAGCTAGAAAGCTCTATGATGGAGCCAGGGCCATAGAGTTCAACAATATGATTGGCCACCAGATGGCTGTTTCAGCCTTCCAACTTCATCTGACAGCATCCATGACCATGACTGAGGGACTCTAAGAAACATCTTCACATGTGGGCTGCCAGCCAGCCACCTGGTTTTGATTTTGCTGTGGAATAAAAATGAAGCAATTAGCTTCCTGTTGCTAAATGGACTTCTCCTGATGCTTCTTACACATGTATTTTTCCCCTGTTGAGATTTGCTGTGATGAATTTGTGGTTTTATTGTCCCACCCCACATTCCACACTCTTAATAAATACAAAGATGGCTCTGCTGGAAGGATCTGAAGCTATGAACATGATACCATCCTATATCTGGCCAACATAGAGCTGCCTAGATCTAATATTGCAGTTTACAAAACTCACAAAAATAAATCTCTTTCTCAAGTTCTTTTCCATTTAAATATTTATTTAACTACTTCTCCCAGGTATTATTTATTTATTATATTTATATTATAATAAACAAATCACTTTTGCTAAAGAAAAGATTGATATCTACTTTATTACTTCACTGGGACTGAGGATCTGGGAGGATTTGGACACAAGCTTCTTTCTTTCTTTCTTTCTTTCTTTCTTTCTTTCTTTCTTTCTTTCTTTCCTTTTATCCATAACATACAGAGGTAAGAATATTATCTATATATCATTTTAGAAATAGTATGTAAATCAACTCCACAAAATATTACCCTTGGTCTTCAAATGCGAGTTGCCTTTATCCACCCCTGAAATTTTTACACATATCCCTTTTTGCCCAACTTTTTTACTCTGTCTTAGATTCTGACCCTTTCTGCCTTTGCATCTTATTTCTGTGCAAAATCATCACCCTAGAGTGATAAGAAGAAATTTCATGCTTGGCTCTCAAATCAACTTCAACACTTCAGCATCACAACTTTCACGTACACATATCTAAGTCTTTGTATAGCAACATTTCTCCATGGAAGTCATGTGTCCACCAGTCTCTATAAGTCATGTGTATGTGTGTGCATTGTTGCCCAACAGGCAACCCTAAAATGTCCTAATTTAAATACTTTTCACAAGTGCTAAAAGTAATAACAACATAGCTCTATGCTTCTATACCTGAAAAATTCATATCATTGGCACATTCATGGTCAAAGGAACTCTTCTGAGAACACTGGGAAGAATTACCTGAGAATGTGGTGCTGGGAATCACCCGCAATCCATAATAAATATTTGTTTGATTAAATTAATGCCTAATGAATGAATTAAGAATATACGAATGGAATAATGAATAAATGAAATACTGGCAGCTGAATTTATTGCTATGGGTCAAGGCCTCCCAGGAAAACATCTTGAAATAGTTTGAGTATTTTCTTGTACTCTAACAGTTCTGTCCTGCTTTATGATACCACCCAGGAGCTTCCAGGGATGGCTGCTCAGAGCTCTCACTCTCCTAAATCCCTGACCACCACTCCTTGCAGTGTTTTGAATGGCCAGTTTTCCTAAGAGTAGACATAGGCATAAGTGATATAAGAAACTCAAAACCTTCTATGATAGGGAAAACCAGACCAGCCTGACTCCTGCCTCTGAACCACGGATGCCAAGAGTAAGCCAGCTATGAATGTCTTCTTCCCTAGAACATTCAGGAGAATGACACTTTGAAAGAAGAAGTTTTCACCCTGGCTGGTGTGATTCAGTGGACTGAGTGCTGGCCTGTGAACCAAAGGGTCGCTGGTTTGATTCCCAGTCAGGGCACATGCCTGGGTTGCAGGCCAGGTCCCCACTAGGGGGAATGCAAGAGGCAAAAATACAATGATGTTTCTCTTCCTTTCTTCCTCCCTCCCTTCCCCTCTCTCTAAAAATCAATAAATAAAATCTAAAAAAAATGACATAAAGAATTTTTCTTCACCTTCACTGTGTGTACAAAATGGAAAGAGCTAGGAGGAAGTTAGCACAGGTAGTAAACAGGCCTTCAATCTGCAATGGAAGAGATGAAAACACTACAATGATGGAGAAAAAAGCTTACAAATGAATTGTCTTCTCTTGGAGGCTCATGAAAAAGAGCCTACAGAAAAGATACTCAGAATTTGACTGCAGAAAACTAAACAGTATTAAATTGAATTATCAAAAAATGGTCTGATTTTGTTTTTGTTCTTGGCATATAAACCAGCATCTGCCTGTTATAAAAAAATAAATACCTGTATTAAAAAATCCAAAATTAACAGGTTTCAAGATATCAATGTCTTAAAAACAGGAGAAACAAGTATCTTGCAAGCTTAAAATAATGTAGTAGACTCAAAAACCACCAGAGATAGCCTATTAGTATTGAATGTCATGTTACTGAAATATGCACTTGGGGAGGCTTTTCCTTTTGAAATCTTTCAGAAGGGAAAAGGACAGAAACCAGAGTGAGAAATTGAAAAGTAAACATTTGAGTTCCAAAGTAGCAGAGCTGACACTCTTGATGACGGTGGCCTTTTGACTTCAACAGATCATAATAACAACCTGTCAGCTTTATCCCATCCCTGTAACTCTGCTGAAATCTGTGAGCAGAGAAGCCATGTAAAAAACCCATGAAAAATTAACTGAGAACATCATCTGTGACATTTATCTGGAGCCCTCGTAGATTTTTGGTCATGTTCTCCTTCACCTAATCTTACCAGCCTAATGATCCCAAGAAGAAAGACTTTAGACAGGTTGTGACTTTTAAAATTATTCTGCTTTCAGTCAGAGAACTTCCTATAAAATATTATTACTATTTTTGTTTCTGATTCCCAGTGAAAAATAATGCAAGACTGGTTTTCTCTACATAGTCTTTCAGAACACGAGATGTAAGATGTGTTCTAGACTATGGCTTCTTAAAAAATATACATGTAAATTCCTATACTCATATCCTGTAGGCAACATATAAATGTTAGAGGGAACATTGTTGTTAGAGACAAATCCTGGGTTTGAGTGCCAGCTTCAATACTGTATGACAGGAGGAAATTTTGGGTTCTTTGTGCTTCAGCTTCTATATTTATAAGGATGCTTTTTCCAATTTAACTTGGCTGTTTTTAGCCTCTAGTGTTGAGGAACAGAAATTGTTTTATATCCTATAGAATGTATACAAATAATAATATTACTATGTTTATTTCTCACTTGTCTTGATGTTTTGTTCATGTAAGAGTGTCCAGCTTTTTTTAGTACATGTGTCTTTGACATATTCTTTTTGTTGTTGAGTAAAACTTATTTAAGATTCCCAGACTAGAATATATAATATTATCAATTAATAAAACCATTTGGTAAATGCTTTATAAAGCCTCCATCTGTCTTTTAATCTATATTTTCCTGCACTCTGTTTGCTTAATGCGTAATGTTCTAAGATTTATGTCAGCACTTTTGACATTAAGGGCTAGATCATTATTTGTTGTGGGGACTTTCCCGTGGGTGGTACAGTGTTTAATAGCATCTCTAGCTTCTACCCACTGGATGCCAGCTAACGGCCTACACACACACACACACACACACACACACACACGCACAGACTCACCTGTGGCAACAAAAATGTCCCCAGACATTGCCAAAGGGTACACTTGGGAAGCAACATTACCCTTGTTGAGAACCACTGCTCCAGAGATAGAGAACGTATTCAAACGAGGGAAAATAGACTTGCTTCAAATTCAAGAATTCTGGATTCAAATCCAATCCCAATCCTGCCTCTGGCTATGCAAGCTTGAGCTAACTTTTCTGAGCATGATTCCACATCTACATGACACAATTGAACAGATAAGCTTTAACAAACATCCCAGCTCTAATGTCCTATAGCTTTTGTATGCTCATGTATTGACTTTCTCTATGAATGGGTTTGTCTTGTCTTTTTTATTTTTTATTTTTATTAAACCTATTGGAGTGATATTGGCTAATAAAATTATATAGATTTCAGGTGTGCAATTCTACTATATATCATCTGCATATTGTATTGTGTGCTCACCACCCAAAGTCAAGTCTTATTCTATCACTATTTATTCCCCCCACCTTTTTCCCTCTTCTACTTGCCCCCACTCGGCTTTCCCTCTGGTAATCACCATATTGTTGTCTGTGTCTATGAGTTGTTTTTTTTTAGCTTAATCTTTTCACCTTTCTCACACAGGACCCCAAGTTCCCTGTAACAGCTCTCAGTCTGTTCTCTGTATCTATGAGTCTGTTGGTATTTTGTTTGTTAACTTATTTTGCTCATTTGTTTCCACATATAAGTGAAATCACAGGATACTCATCTGTCTCTGACTGGCTTGTTTCACCTAGCATAGTGCTCTCCAGGTCTATCCATGCTGTCATAAAAGATAAGATTTCCTTCTTTTTTATAGCCGAGGAGTATTCCACTGTGTAAATGTACCACAGCTTTTTTATCCAGTCATCTACTGGTGGGTACTTGGGCTGCTTTTGAATCTGGGCTATTATAAAAAACACTGCAATAAACATTAGGGGTGCATATATTCTTTCAAATTCATGTTTTGAGTTTTTTGGGGATATATTCCCATAAATGAAATCACTGGGTCATAAGGTAACTTTTTTTTTCCAGAAAACTCCATAATATTTCCACAGTGGCTGCCCCAATCTGCATTCCCACCAACAGTGCCCAAAGGTTTCCTTTTCTCCAAGCCTTGCCAACACTTGTTTGTTAATTTTTGGTAATAGCCATCCTAACAGGCATGTGTTGATATCTTATCGTGGTTGTAAGTTGCATTTCTCTGATGATTAGTGACATTGAGCATCTTTTCATATGTCTATTGACCTTCTGTAGGTCCTCTTTGGAGAAGTGTCTATTTAAGTCCTTTGACCACTTTTTAATTGGGTTGTTTGTCCTCTTAGCATTGAGGACAGAAATAAGATACAAATTCCTTGTTCTGTCAGAAATATAACTGTACTTAAGAACAGTCAAAGACCTAGAAGTAGAAACAAATACAACAACAAATATATTTTGGAAATTAACCCCTTCTCAGATGTATCATTGGCAAATACATTCTTCTATTCAGTGAGCTGTCTTCATTTTGTTGATGGTTTCCTTTGCTGGCAAAATGTTTTTAGTTTGATGCAGTCCCATTTTTCCCCCCTTGGTCAAGGAGATATATCAGAAAAAATTATTGGCATAAGAAATATCTGAGATTTTACTGCCTCTGTTTTCTTCTAGGATTTTTATGGTTTTGAGTCTTACATTTAAATCTTTAATTCATTTTGAGTTTATTCTTGTGTGTGGTGTAAGAAAGTGCCCTAATTTCTTTTTTTTGCACATATCTGTCCAATTTTCCCAACCATTTATGGAATAGACTATCTTTATCCCATTGTATGGTTTTTGCTTCCATTGCCAAGTATTAATTGACCATAAAGACTTGAGTTTATTTCTGGGCTCTCTATTCTGTTCCATTGATCTATATGTCTGGTTTCTTTGTACCATTACCATGTTGTTTTGATTACTATGGTCTTGTAGTATATTTTGATATCAGATAGCATGATTCCTCCAAATTTGTTCTTTCTCAAGGTCGCTGTGGTTATTTGGAGTCTTTTGTGGTTCTATATAAATTTTTGGAATATTTGTTCTAGTTCTATGAAATACACTATTGGTATCTTGATAGGAATTATACTGAATCTACAGATTACTTTGGGTAGTATGGACATTTTAATGATGTTAACTTTTCCTATTTATGAACATGGCATATGTTTCCAATTATTTGAGTCTTCTTTAAATTCTTTCTTTAGTGACATAATTTTCCAAATATAGGTCTTTTACATACTTGGTTAAATTTATCTTAGAAAGTTTTTATGCAATTCTAAATAGAATTGTTTTCTTAGTTTCCCTGTCTGAGAGTTCATCATTGGGGTATAAAAATGCAACTGATTTCTGGATATTTATTTTGTATCCTGCTACTTTACTGAATTCATTGATCAGTTCTAGTAGTTTCTTTGGTGGAATCTTTAAGGTTCTCTATATGTAGGATCATGTCATCTGCAAATAGTGACAGTTTTACTTCATCCTTTACAATCTTCTTCTTGTCTGATTGCTATGGCTAGGACTTCCAGTACTATGTTGAATAAGAGTAGTAAAAGCAGACATAACTGTCTTGTTCCTTAAGGGAAACACTTGTATTTTTGCCCAATGAGTATGATGTTTGTTGTGGATTTGTCACATATGGCCTTTATTATGTTGAAGTATATTCCTTCTATTCTCACTTTTCTGAGAGTTTTGATCATAAGTGGATTCTAGACTTTATCAAATGTTTTTTTTTGCATCTATTGATATGATCATGTGGTTATCTTTTTTTTTTTTACGTGGTATATCACATTTATTGACTTGTGGATATTGTATCAACCTTGGGTCCCTGGAATAAATCCCACTTGATTGTGGTGTATGATCTTCTTAATGTATTGTTGGATCCAGTTTGCTAATATTTTTGTTAAAGATTTTAGCATCCCAATTCATCAGGGATATTGGCCTATAATTTTCTTTCTTTTTAGTATATTTTCCTGGTTTTTGAATTAGAATAATGTTGACCTCATAAAATGAGTCTGGGAGTTTTCCATCCTCTTGAATTTTTTGAAATAGTTTGAGAAGGATAGATGTTAGTTCTTCTTTGAATGTTTGGTAAAATTCTCCTGTAAAGCCATCCAGGACTTTTGTTTGTTGGGAGTTGTTTGTATTTTTTTTATTGCTGCTTCAATTTCATTAGTTGCAATCAGTCTTTTCAGATTTTCTAATTTTTCCTGATTCAGTTCTAGAAGATTTCTTGTTTCTAGTAATTATCCATTTCATCCAGGTTGTCCAAATATTTGGCATATAGTTGTTTTAATTCTTATAATTCTTTATATTTCTTTGGTGTCTGTTGTTATTTCTCCCCTATCATTTCTGATTTTATTTATTTGGATCCTTACTCTTTTTTCCTTGATGAGTCTGATTAAAGATATGTAAATCTTGTTTATCCTTCCAAAGAATCATCTCTTGGTTTCATTGATCTTTTACATTGTTTTCTTAGACTTCATTTTATTTATTTCTACTCCAGTATTTATTATTTCTTTCCTTCTACTCATTTTGGGTTTTGTGGTTTTTCTTTCTAGATACTTTATGTTAATTTGAAATTTTTCTTGTTCCTTGAGGTCCTGTAATGCTATGATTTTTTTCTCTTAGGGCTACTTTCTCTGCGTCCCATAGATTTTTGGTTTCTGTGTGTTCATTTTCATTTCTTTAATGAAATCTTTTGATTTCTTCCTTGATCTCATTGTTAACCCATTCATTGCTTAGTAACATGTTATTTGGCCTCCATTCCTTTGTGTGTTTTTCAGGTTTTTCTTCTTTTTTTAAATATATTTTATTGATTATAGTATTGCAGTTGTCCTATTTTTTTCTCCCCTTTATTTCCTTCCACCCTGTATCCCCCCTGCCACCAGCATTCCCCCTCTTAGTTCACACCATGGGTCATATATGTAATTCTTCGGTTTCTCCATTTCCTATACTATTCTTAACCTCCCCCGTCTATTTTGTGCCTACCATTTATGCTTCTTATTCCCTGTACCTTTTCCCTCATTCTCCCCCCACATCCTCCCCTCTGATAACCCTCCATGTCATCTCTATTTCTGTGACTCTCTTCCTGTTCTAGTTGTTTGCTTAGTTTGTTTTTGTTTTTATTTTTTTAGGCTCAGTTGTTGATAGTTGTGAGTTTGTTGTCATTTCATTGTTCATAGTTTCGATCTTTTTCTTATATAAGCCCCTTTAACATTTCATGTAATAAGATTTGGTGATGATGAACTCCTTTAACTTTACTTTATCTGGGAAGCACTTATCTCCCCTTGTATTCTAAATAATAGCTCTGCCAGATAGAGTAATCTTGGATGTAGGTTCTTGCCTTTCATGACATTGAATACTTCTTTCCAGCCCCTTCTTGCCTGGAAGGCTTCTGTGGAGAAATCAGTTGATAGTCTTCTGGGAACTCCTTTGTAGGTAACTGTCTCCTTTTCTCTTGCTGCTTTTAAGATTCTCTCCTTATCTTTAATCTTGGGTAATATAATTATGATGAGCCTTGGTGTGTGCTTCCTTGGGTCCAACTTCTCTGGGACTCTCTCAGCTTCCTGGATTTCCTGAAAGTCTATTTGCTTTGCCAGATGGGGGAAGTTCTCCATTATTTTTTCAAATATGTTTTCAATGTCTTGCTCTTCCTCTTCTCTTACTGGCACCCCTATGATTCAGATGTTGGAAAGTTTAAAGTTGTCCCAGAGATTCCTAAGCCTCTCCTCATTTTTTTGAATTCTTGTTTCTTCATTCTGCTCTAGTTTAATGCTTCTTTCTTTTTCCTGCTCCAAATCATTGATTTGAGTCCCAGTTTCCTTCCCTTTTCTGTTGATTTTCTATATATTTCTCTTTATTTCACTTTGCATAGCCTTCCCTTTGTCCTCTGTTTTGTGACCATGCTCCACCGATTCTGTGAGTATCCAGTTTAGCAGTGTTTTGACTCTGCTTTTGTTAGGTTGGCTATCTCTTCATTGCTTCATTCTATTTTTGGAGCTTTGATCTGTTCTTTCAGTTTGGGCCATATTTTTTGTGTCTCAGCACATCTATTATGTTGTAAGGGGTGTAGCCTTAGGTGTTTGCCAGGGCGGGGCAACCCATGTCACTGCCTCATGATGCTGTATGTGGGGGAAGGGTCAGAGAGGGAACAATGCTGTTTGCTTGGCTCTTGGCCTGTTCTCAATCACATCCCTTGCTACCCACAAGCAAATTGGGCCCTTCTAGTGCTGATTCCAGGGTGGGTGGGTTTGTGTACATTCTAGGACCCTGAGGGTCTCTGAAATGAACTCTCCTATGAGACTGGAAGTTTCTCCCGCTGCCGCAAACCCCACAGGATTTTAACAGTAGAGGTTTTGAGGCTTTCTTTTCCCACACTGGAACCCTGGGTTGCATGCTCTCTCTTACTCCCCAGTTGTTCCTCCTGGTTTACCCACACACAAATGTGGGACCACCTGGTCCATCAGCCACTGCCTTACCACAGGTCCTCTCTGCCCCGGCTGCCCGTCTCTGCCCCTCATACCATTCTGGATGAATGTTTCTTCTTTAACTCCTTGGTTGTTGGACTTCCATACAGTTCGATTTTCTGGCAGTTTGGGTTATTTTTTGTTTTTAAATTTATCTTTGTCCTTCTTTTGGTTGTGTGAGGAGACAAAATGTATCTATCTACCTATGCCTCCATCTTGGCCAGAAGTCTCCAGTTTTTTCTTGTGATTGATTTCTAGTTCCATATCATTATGGTTAGAGAAGGTGTCTGATATGATTTCAATATTCTTAAATTTACTGAGACTTGTTTTGTGTCCTATCATGTAATCTATCCTAGAAAATGTTTCATGTACACTTGAAAAGAATGTATGTTCTGTTACTTTGTGATGAAATGTTCTGAAGCTATCATTTAAATCTATCTGATCTGTGTGTTTTCATTTGGATTTTCTGTCTGGAAGATCTTTCCATTGATGTCAATGGAGTGTTAAAATTCCATACTATGACTATATTACTGTCAATCTTTCCCTTTATGTCAATCAACATTTTCTTTATATATGTAGAAGCTTCTATGTTGCATGCACATATGTTCACAAGGGTTATATCTTTTTGTTGGATTAATTCCTTTAGCATTATGTAATGTCCTTTGTCTCTTGTTATGGCCTTTGTTTGAAAGTCTGTTTTGTCAGATATAGGTATTGCTACCCCAGCTTTCTTTTCATTTTAATTTGCATGAAATATCTATTTCTATCCCTTTACTATTATTCTGTATGTATCTTGCATTCTGAGGTGGGTCTATAGGAGATGGCATATATATGGGTCTTATTTTCTTATGCATTCTGCTACTTTATGTCATTTGTTGAAGCATTTGAACCTTTTACATTTAAAGTGATTATTGATAGATATGTATTTGTTGCTATTTTATTCTTTACAACTATCTTCTTCTTCCCCTTCTTCTTCCCCTATTCCTCCTCATCCTCTTGCTTTTCTCCTTCTCCTCCTCCTTCTTCTTCTAGATGATCCTTTAATATATCTTATTATACTGGTTTGATAATAATGAACTCCTTTAGCTTTCTCTTGTTTGGAAAGTTTTTTATTTCACCTTTAATTTTAAGTGATAGCCTTGCTGGGCAATGTAGTCTTGGTTGTATGTCCTTGCTTTTCATCACTTTGAACATTTCATTCCAATTCCTTCTGGCCTGAAATGTTTCTGTTGAGAAATCAGCTGACAGTCTTATGGGAGCTCCCTTTTAAATAACTGTCTTTCTCTTGGAGCTTTTAAGAATCTCTTTTTGTCTATAGACTTTACCATTTTAAATGATGTGTCTTGGTGTGGGCCACTTTGCGTTCCTCTGTTTGGGCTCTGCATTTCTTGAACTCATGTGTCTTTTCTTTCACCAGGTTAGGGAAATTTTCAACCATTATTTCTTCAAATAGGTTCTCAATCCCATGCTCTCTCTCTTCTTCTTATGGTATCTCTATGATGTAAATATTGCTATACTTCACATTGTCCCAAAGGTCCCTTTATTCTTATTTTTAATTTTTTTGTTTTGCTTCTCTGATTGGGTGTTTTTTGCTACCTCATCTTCCAAAATACTGATTCAGTCCTCTGCTTCATCCAACCTACTGCTTATTCCTTCTAGTGTATTCTTTATTTCAAATATTGGTTTCTTCATTTCTGCCTGGTTCTTTTTTATGGTTTGTATGTCTTTTTCAATGCTGTTGAAGTTCCCACTAAGTTCCTTGAGGATCATTATAACCATTTTTTTAAATTATATATCTGATAAGTGCTTCCTTCCATTTCATTTAGCTCTTTTTCTAACTATTTCTGTTCCTTTATTCGGGGCATGTTTCTTTGTCACCCCATTTTGACTGCTGCAACACCCACCCACTCTGCCACCATCTGGGATCCTCTACAGATTTGTCTTTTCAATAAACTAAGGTTTTATGTCTTTTATGTTACAAGGAGAGCTTTAATATTATTCACATATACTTGATAATGGTTATTTATATGGCTGTTGTAATAATGTTTCCATAATTCTATACTTGGGTTACATAATTCCTACAGTTAAATTTTCATATAATCCATTGAATTTCTAAGAAAAGGGAAACCTATATAGGTGGGCTTGGAAGGAAAATAATCTCCTACATAACTGTATGTGCCTTGCCTTGTTAATTGCACTCCCTTTTATCTGTAACATCCATTTGTTGTTGGCCATGAGTCAAACTTCTAAATGAAATATTGTATTCTGCAATCACTTTGAACCAATTATTTTCTCCAAATTGATGAGCTGCAAGAAGAAAATATCGAAAACCAAATTTGTTGGTTGACTTCAGGGGCAATATGAAAGACCTAACAATTTTTTCCCCACTCAAAAATAATGCTCAAAAATGAGGGACAGGTAGTTCCCATCCTAAAGTCTGGAGGGCTATGAATTACTCACAATGATCCCACTCAATGACAGCAGAAACCTTCCCAAGTCTGACCTCAGATTCTGTTGTTATAGAGTCTCTCTCTTTCTTTCACTCTTCCAAGCTTGTCTCTCATTATTATGTTCCCATTGTCTGAAGTTTCACTACCCCAGTAAGGATTAGAAGACCACAAAGAGATGAACTCCTAGCCCAAGGAACCCACAGGACGTCATAATTGAAAGTTCTGGGCTCTGAGTAATACAGAAATCCAAGGATATGTGTCAGGGTGATTAGAATTGATTTGTTTTGAGCTATGTTATATGTTCTATCATGCCTGATAAGAGGACCTAAGAACCTAACTTCCACTTACATCATTTTGTCAATGGGTATAAGCTGTTCAAAGTTCTAAACCATATATTAATATTAAAATTAAAAATCTTGAAGCTTGAAATAATGGAACTGATCAAATAATAATAAAATATACATTTTTAATTTATGTTTAAAAGTTGGGCTTTAGCCTACAAAGACTTTTAGGATGTTTGTATAAACACAAAGATCATCTACATACTTTCAAAATAGCTTTTAAAGATATACCAGTGGTGTATATATTTTTTTTAAAGCAAGCAAAAGAAAATGAGTTCCTCTCATTTCCCCTTCTTGAAAAACTAATGTACTTTTCCTTTCCGATGGGTAATTGAAATGTTCTCAAAACCAGTCACTTCATTGGGCAGTTTCATTTAATAGTTAGTACCATTCCCTCAGCTTAATCTTGAGAAAGTTGGCTTATTTTCATGTGCAATGACAATTACAGCATACTATGCTTTTGCACAGGTTTTGCCAGAATATTAGGTATCAGTAGTCATAACATAAAACTTGCCATATTAAATAGGGACCAGTAATTAAAAGACCCTCTAACAATGTCCCCTCCCTGATAATAGCCACTCCAGATCTGTGATTTCTATCAGTGTAATCCAGTCTTGCTATGTACAAATAAAATAAGGGTCATCTGGGGAAAAAAATTCATTCAAGGTTCTCACTTGGCATCAGCTACAGTCTCTTCTTCATGCTTCAGTTATTAATTATATCTCCTCTGGCCCTTTTTAAACACATCAGCACAACATGTGTGAATTTTAACAAAAGCATCCTTAGCATTAAAGGGTTTCCTTTGTTTCTAGATTATGTTTCCTGTATTAATATGAGCAGATCACATGGTACCTCACAAAAATAAATAAATAAAGACAATTTCATTTTCTTCCACCTGACTTTGGTGGGCAAGAATAGCCCTAAATAAAATTATGCAATAAATAAATATCTTTAATCTGGTACTGTTTAATACCCATGCCCTCTTGGTAAGTGAGTCTTGCCCCTAGCATCTCAGGGTTCTCAATTAATCCTGGTCCTTCTGCTACAAAGAATAAGCTGATGAATGTACTCATGTTGAATCATTCTGTATACTTTAGGATAGAACCAGAGCTGAAAATTTTTAACAAAGAAGAATGAACTGGTAATGGTGGAATTTCAAACCTAAACTACATATTATTTGGAAAGATATTTTTTATTGCAGGGCTTTGTTTCTGCCCCGTAAATCACAGAATCCAGATGACAGCTCATTTTACCACCACATAAGACTAACAGTGGTTTCAAGATATGGGCAGGCTTTCCACATAAGATCTAAGGCAGCCTTCAAGATTTCTTCTCATCCTACTCAGTTCAATAGCAAGAAACAGTCAGGAGCCTATGTTAGCCCTGGTCCTCCCTGTCCAGACCAAAAACCTGACTGAGATCTAAAGTTGATGAGAAAGGTGTTACGATTCTGGTTCAAATCCTGTTTTCAACTGCAAGGACACCATACTGCATTCCCTTAGATAAAGTTAAATAATCTTGGAAACAACCATCGTCTGGCTGGAGGACCAACTGGAGAAGGTAGCACGTGTGCAGGATTCTGCTTGCTGGAAGAACCATGATTCTCTTGCCATGATTCCATGGCAGGAGAGTAAACTATTGTAAATAACTGCAACCAATGAATGAATGAGTGAAGAAAGGTGTAAAAGTTAGAGGCAAATACTTTGGATGCTGATTTTCAGAATTCAAAGGAAATAAAGAAGATGTGGGCATTTAGGAAAAATGGATGTCTCTTGTATCTAGCCTGCACTACCACACACATCTTTCATGAGTAGGTAGATAATATGAAGTAGGGGACTGAAACATCCCTGCCAATTAAGAAAGCCATTGAGGAAATGGCCTGCCCCCCACTCAGTGGCTTTCTATGCCAGGGCAATGCCAGGGAAAGTTTTACTAAGGCAGGGTTCTTCACTCTCACCTTGGTAACAAAAAACTAACTATAGAACTTGTTGTATCTTACTAACATTTTGGCTGCCTAGAGAATTTGAAAAACATTGTTAAGTTTAATGATAGCAAATAATTGAGATTTTATAGCCTGGATTTGTCATATTTTCTCTCAATCATGGTATCCTACTCAGCGTTTCTAACACTTGTTTTTACTGTTTGTTTATAATATGTTATTTTAAATCTATATTTTTCTTATTTTTTTAAAGGTTTTATTTATTTATTTTTAGAGAGGGAAAGGGAGGGAGAGAGGGAAAAAAACATCAATGTGTGATTGCTTCTCACGAGCCCCCTGCTTGGGGACCCAGTCTGAAACCCAGGCATCTGGGAATTAAACCAGTGACCCTTCAGTTCACAGGCCATCACTCAACCCACTGTGCCACACCAGCCAGGGCTAAATCCATGTTTTTCTTAGGCCACTTCTACTTCAAGTCTTTTATGTAATAAAGATGAAGAAAATGGGAGATACTTCTAGACACTAAGATGTTAAGACATGCCACCCTTACCTCTATGAGATAGTTCTATTCTTATCACAAAGGTCCAGTGATGTGTACCTCAGAGTGTGGGCTCATGACTACCTTCAAAAGAATTCCCTGTTGCACTTTTTAAATGCTGATTTTCCATTTCATCCAAGATATGCTGATTAAAAACTTTGTGGTGAGTCCCAGATATCTAAAGCTTTGATAATCATCCCTGAATATCTTTGTTATTATTCAAGTTAGAGAACCAATGATGTAGGGGAAATACCTCTTTCTCTATTGTGAAGCATACCCTATACAAAAGTTAAAGCAACTTTAGTGTTAGGGACCTGAATTTGAACTTGGAGAATTGGTCATGCCACACATTACTTTACCATCAAAATATCATGGAATTCCTTAATGAATTTAACTGCAACTTCAGTCCCTACAAATTCTATATTCCAACCAGTGTTTTATTAATAAGAATGCAAGAGTTACTAACTTACAAAATTGAAATGACTTGTTTTTTAACCTTTAGGTGAAGAGCACCTCTATGTTTATCAAAAAAAAAAAAAAGAGGGTGGGACAGCAAAGCTCCTGGTCAGAATATTAAATTACCCTTTCCATTATTGGTGATAGTGTGCCAATGTTTTGCCTATCTCCAAAAGCATTTAGCCCTAGGGAACCATGCCCATATTTCATTACATGATGGTACATCAAATGGTGATTTTATCTTACCTACTTTATAAGAACAATGAATTTCTGAAATTAGAATTAACACACTGGGACACTCAACAAAAACCCAAATACTTATACTAATTATGTTTTCATTTTCATTCGACATTTAGGTAACATGAGTGAGAAAAAAGCATTTATTTGCTCCCCAATAGAGAAACAAACACTAATTAAAGAGGAAAATGTGAAATTTTATTCTAGTCAAAGGCTGACTTAGTCTAGTAACATTTAGAGCGCTTGTAGCTATTATCAGTTTAAAATGATACAATGCGCTTCTCTGCCAATCATTAATTCATTTGCACTCTGTTATCATCAACTTGATGATCCCATTCAAAGCCATCTGGATCTGTGCCTTGCACATTGTACCAGAAAATTTATTTTAATTCACTATGCTAAACTTATTCTTATACTGAAAGATCATCAGTCTGTTATACATCAAACCTAAAGTGAACTGGAAGGTTAGAATTACAACTTTATGAGTAACCTTCCATAAGTTACCAGGTCATTTTCAGGCCTTTCTCAGGTACAAAAGTGGAATGCAGTATTGTGGGTATAATTGTTGTGCTAAATGAAATCAGTTCACTAGTTTACCCTAGATTCCTTAAGTGTACACGTTAGCCTCTTCACTGATTAGATGGTGAAAAATAACTGCAGTATCTGTTAAAGATATCCTACGGGTAAAAAAAATGTATGTGTACTGCTAAACCTCTCTATCCCTACTTGTCAATTTCTATTTTGCCATTCTAGTAAAACCACCCATGCACTTAGCAATTTTATTGTAGAAAACTCAGTATGCCAGTTGGCCTTACAAAGAATAATAATAATAATAATAACTAATATGTGTACCCCAGAATAAAGACAAATGGAACTGAACTGAGCCCAACACACAGTAAAAATCAAGGTCAGCTAGACAAACAGCTTGAAGCAGTTATCCCAGCCAACTCACAGACATGTGAGGTTAAATATAAGTTTTTAGGTTTTAGCTTTTAGTTTGTTACACATCAATGGCTCAGTGATACAGGGATCATCTATGAAATGCAAAAATTTATCTAAGAGTAGACATCCCAACATCCATAATGGAAGCATATTTTCAATTTGCTGATAAAAAGTAATAGCTGACCTAGAATTCTATAACCCTAAAAATTATTTCTAAAAAGTAAAATGAACAGGGGAAAGAAGTGACTTACACTCAACAGATGTTTATCAAAGAAACTTCAGAAAGGAAGGACATGATCCCCAGAAGAAAAGTCTGAGATGAAAGAATAATGGTGAGCAAATTGGGAAATATGTAGCTATGTTTAAACAAACAAAGGTGGCATAAAATAATTATTTCTAACTAACAAGGTTTTTTAAAGAATAGAATTAAACTACTAAACAATTCATCTTTAGAGTAAAGTCTCTGACATTCTTATAATAGGATAATGATTAGGATAGTAGTGATAGATTTTGTTACATTAAATACACATGATAAAATTTACAAAAGAACCACAAAAAGAATAGAAGCAAAGTGTGTAGCTGATAAACTAGTAGAAGGAAAAATTAAGTAAGGAAAGCTAAGGAAGAAAATTAAAACCTCAAATAATTTTTAAGGGCAAGAAAGAAACATATGAAACAGGACAAA
Organism: Mormoops blainvillei; assembly: GCA_004026545.1. NCBI lineage: Eukaryota > Metazoa > Chordata > Mammalia > Chiroptera > Mormoopidae > Mormoops > Mormoops blainvillei. The sequence goes on along the minus strand of PVJD01002203.1, from coordinate 111,233 downwards.
ACAGGGAGTATAGAAACAGACCTTTGCATATATGGAAATTTGACATAAGGTATGGTGCTCAGATAATTGGCTATCCATAAGGTAAAAAACTGAAATTGAGTGCCTACCTCACATCATTCACAAAAATCAATTCTCAATATATTGAAGATAATATAAAAGTAAAATATATGAGAACATCTTTATTACTTAAAGTAGAAAAGAATTTCTTGAATACAAAGCAAGAAACACTACTCATAAAAGAAAATGTTGAAAATTCTACTGCACTAAAAATAAGAACTTCTATTCCTCCGAAACTACCAAGAGGTGAAAAGCAAACAAACAAGAGCAGTAATGACAACAATAAAAACAGAGGTCACAATGCAAAAAATGTATCTGTAGTGCACATGTACGATAAAAATTAGTATCTAATACCACAACAAAGGACTCCAAGAAATCAATTAGAAAAAGACAATTCAAAATTTGAAATATGTGTGGGATCTTGCCTGAACCTTTTTGAAAGATGGAATATGGAGATTAAAAACACAAAATATTGTTCAGACTTATTTGTAACCCAGAGCAATACAAAGCAAAATCACAGTGAGATCCAACTTTGTAGCCACCACAATGGTGACGATCAATGTTGCTAAAGATTGAATAAGGTCAACTCTTGCACACTGCTAGGGGAAATATAAACAGGTTACACCCCTTTGGAAAATACATTGGCAATAACCTTGCAAAGTTAAACATTCACACATCCTGCTACCCATCAATTAGGCTGAGAGAATATCTTACATGCAGCAACAGGAGACCTACAAGAGTATTCACAGCAGCATCGACTATCATGAAAGGAACAGTCTAGCACGATGAAAAAATAAATGAACTAAAGTTATGTACAGTAATGTGGCTGAAACTTAGGAATATACTCTTGAATGAAAAAAAGCAATTTCCAGGTTATTATTACATTATGCCATTTTTTAAAGCTCACGAAGAGTGAAATTTCATAATGTACGGGGAAGCATATACAACGCATTATATAAAATTACATTTTTAAAGCAAGGTAATAATAAATACAAAATTCTAAATATCATTTACCTCTGGCAGGGACAGCCAGGAGAGGGAGGAACTCTAAGATGCAATAGGATAGGTAGGTGTCTTGCTGTAAAGTTGGTGGTGAGTTCATGAATATTTGTTATGCTTTACAACTTATAAATATTTCATAGATATTCTGTTTTATATATCTAAGAGAACAAAGTAGGCTGCCTGAATTAATAAGAGTCATGATACAATAAGGCAGAGCTCCTTTACAGACTGAAGTTCAGGACCACGACAAGCGAGTGAAGTGAGGCAGACATGAGAGGTGAGGTAACACTGTTCAGCAGAAAATTATTAGTAATTACGAATTGAATAAAGTCTTTGTGCTAAGATATGAGTTACAGGTTAGACAAAGGCAAGAGTTAGGAAATGTCTACGTTCTTTTCACACACATTACAGGTACAGAACGTTGCTAGCTCAAGGAGTATACCGATGTGGACTCTGACCTGACTCAGAGGTAAGTGTAATTTGACTTCAACCAACATTATCTACTAATTCAGAGGGAAAGGGAGCTTGCTGAGTATGTAAGGACCCTCTCTGGAACAGAGGATTTCAGTCGCATCTGGCTGAGATGCCAGCTAAAGGCCCCAAACTATGCTAACGGCTATAATGTGAATATCCAGGAACACGTGAAAATTTTGTCATTATGGAAGTATCACTATAAAGAGTGGGGAAATATCTCAGAATAGGCAAAGTAATCACTTAGTCACACTGGGTCTCTTTTTCCATCTGGAAAGTGTAATAACCAATAATACCTACCTTAGAGGATTGTTTTAATGAAAAAATATTTTGGTGAAACGTTAAATGTACACCTACCATATAACCTAATTATTCCAGCTCTAGGAATTTACTCAAGATAAATGAAAGTTTACAACTATAAAGAGACTTTTATCTGAAAGCTCATAGCAGCCTCATTTGTAAAAGCCAAAAACTGGAAACAGCCCAAGAGTCCATCAACAGGTGAATGAATAAACAAATTGTGTTACTTCATACAATAAAATACTGCTTGGCAATGAAAAAGAATGACTACAGATACATACACCAACACATATGAATCCCAGTAATTATGCTGGGTGAAAGACATCGAATGAAAGAAAGTACATGTATATAAAACTCTAGAAAATGCACTAATCTATAGTAACAGAAAGTACATCAATGATTGTATGGGAATAGAGTTGGGGAAAGGACTAAAGGGAAGAAGGTATTTACGAAAGGGTGGAAGAAAACTTTTGGTAGTGACGGATATGTTCATTGTCTTGCTTATGGTAATGGTTTCACAGTTGTGTACAAAATTTATGCACACCCCAAATTGGTAAACTTACAAAGTTATTTTCAAAGAAGGCAAGTGCTGATGAGAAAGAATGATGGATCAAGGATAAATGTTACCTACTTAGAATGGCCAGAACTAGTGGTTCTCAGTCTTTAAAACTGCACACAAGTCCTTTGGGGGATCTTGTTAAAATATGGATTCTGATTCAGTGGGTCTGGGGCAGGGCTACCTGTGCTGCATGAGGTGGGTAGACACATGGACCAATGGATGTCCATGCTGCAATTGGTGAATCAGAGTTTGAGTAGCAAGGCTCTAGAACCACATTGTCCATTATAATCACCTGTGGATCTTCAAAAACATGACTGATGCCTGGAGGTTCTGATTTAACTGAGTCCTGGGAATTGGGATGTTTTTAAGCACACCCACCCCGCCCCCCGGCTCCAAGGCGATTTTAATATGCGGGCAAAGTTTACAAAAAATACCACTGTTTTAGGCTGTGATTGAAGCTGTACCAGATGGCATCTCAGTGAGCTAAACTGTGTACAAAAGAGGCACCGTGTCATTTCTCCAAGAGGTTAACAGCCCCGATAATTATAGCGACAGTATGCTTGAAGTGGCAGACTATTGTTTACAAAACCATAGCTGGCATAGGTATTCCTATAATGCCACCCAACTCCATGGTTGCAAATGAATTCTTCATAGCTACCCAGGGAACTCCTAGCACAGCGTGGCTCCATTTTCCTTCCTGAACACACATTCTTCCCTTTCTTCACACATATGCAAATCCAGAGCCTCCTGTTGTCTCACCATTCTTAAGGCTCCCTGTGGCGGCCTCCTATCAGTACCAAGCTAACCATTTACCTCAATATTTCCTCTTTAAATAAAGTGAGAATTTCGGGCACCTTAGCAGACAGGGACCGTACTGCCTATCAGTTGGGATTCAGTCATGAAAACTGCAGCCAGTATTCATTGTCCAAATTTAGAAGTACAGGCATACATAGCCCCTGAAACTGTTGAGAGAGCAGAAATAGGAAAGCTGTCACTGATGAGCTCAATCCATGACTCTTTTGCTAGAAAGTGGCTATGAATCTCCAAAACTTCCCAGATGCTCCCAACAGCCAGCTCAGGTTTCAACATGAAGTGGGAGGTTCTCCAGAATTTGCCCAGACCGTTGCTTAGAACTGCTTGTTTAGGCTTGCACCTGTCCACCATTGTCTAGGGAAAATAATGGTCTCTCTTCCACCTCTTCCTTCTAATCTTTCACAAGTGGCTTTCAGTAGCAGACCCTAATGATGAGTTGGATGGTGAAGGGAATTCTGGGGAAAATGGTTCTTCAAATCTAGAAGGAAGTGGTCAGGATGCTGAGTTGGCAACATGTAATACAGCACATGCTAAATATTTTCCACCTGTGTCTTCAGATCCAACCTCCACACTTGTCTACTGACCATAAGCCCCTGGGAGGCTCCCTTGCCCCTGGCTGATGGCTGGATTTGGCTAAACTGGAAGAAAAAGCAGGAAGAGAGTGAGCCAAAGAATGTCTTGTCCAAACTCCCTCCATGCCAGGCTGTCACAGGCTGGCCGTGTCCATCTCCTGGAGGACACAGCTCCTGTCAGGAGGCCCTCTTTATATAGCTGCTCTGTCCAGGTAACAGGTAACTGCTCTCTCCCTAGCCCCTTCAGTCCTAGAGAAAATAAAGACACTGATTGGTTTCCCTAAACCCTGGCCACACCCTTTGCTGTTATTAAATGTTCAGTTCCTCAGTTCCATGTTTCCTGCTAGGTCTCTGATTCACAGATTAAGCACAAACAAAAGGAATAAGGGAAAAAAGTAATAGCTGGAATGAAAGAGTCTTTCCCAGTAGGAGCATACGTGATTTCAGAGTATAGACATCAAAACACCCTCCCATTAGAGATGGAGGCACCAAGATTGGGCACGCCAACTCTCACGGGACAGTGGCCAATTTCTCCAGGAGACAGTGCTCAATATTTATCTCTGTTCTGGCTTTCCATCTTGTTAAAAAAAAAATGGACTAAAAAGGACAAAGAACTTTGATTTATGCTCCCAAATTTTGGTAGCTATATTTATGTTTCAACTCCTATCAGATTTCTGACAGTTAATTATTCCTAAGTTTCATCAGGACTGTACATTGTGATATGGGAGCACTATAACCTGGGGAACACAAAAACTTATGCAAAATACCATAAATTATTAATTTTACATCATTCAATTAAACACTATATTAAACAGTATTTCTGTTCACATGTATTTTATAATATGATATTTTACACAGAGAAAGTACTCAACAAATGGGTATTAGAAAAATTAAATATGAACCAAAATATAAGTAAAAGAATGATTCACCTTAATGGCTCCAAAGTACAATGAAATTGAATTATCTTCTGAATTATCAAAGAAAGGCCAGCCATTATATATCTTCCACCAATCAACATATTTATTGTCAGAGCATATTATTTTCTAACCATTGCTGTTAGAGAGAAATTGCTGTGCCTAAAATTTCATATTAATAAATAAAATATAGTTGGGGGCAGTAAAATGAGATTTATACTCATACTGATAACAAAAGTAACTCATTTTTACAAAAATCTTTTTTTTGGTTGTCCTAAATCATCACCTTGATTTTAGGAAATACAGCAAACTGAGTTAGACACAAGGTGATGTTAAAAATCCATCTATCATGCAGGCATAGTCTCTGAAACATTCACCACCTCTGACTCCAGTGCAGAGAGCTCTTCTGCCCTCACTTATGGACTCATTAGAAACCAGCCCTAATGCCTCCAGAGTTGAATCCCTTTCATTCATTATTCAGTACACCAATACTGATATGCATTCAAAGCCTCTCTTCAAAATGAAAAATACCCACAGTTTTCACAAGTGTTCACCCATCTTCTGTTCAACTGTATGGCCTTAACAGACTTGAAAATAGCACATGTGAATGAAGAGTAATATGTTTTAAGTGGGTTTTTCTTTCCTCTTTGGAATATTTTATTAGACAGACACTTGGACATTGAATCTCTGTTCCTGGTATTTACGTACTTTGTCCCAACTACACAGACAGCTAAAAAAGAACTTGCTCTAACTAAAAAAAAATAAAAAACAAAGACGACAACAACAACAACAACAAAAACCCTGGTAAGTCTGATCATGGAAGTTCTGTAACCTGGAAATAGTATTGCTAATCTATTTCTCAGTGGATTAAAGTGGTAAGGCAAATAGGGTCTGTGAGTCTTTTAACATCAAGTACCAATAAGGGAGCACTGTTGTAGACCAAAATAGTAAAGTGGGCAATGCAGTTTTGCCTTCAACAAATCGATGCTTATTTTCATGAAAGTCAGATTCATTCTTTAAATAATGTACACACTGACTGTGATTTTGACTCATTTGCTATCAGTAAGATATATATTTGGATAGTCCAAAGAAAGATAATTTTGTAGGAAATCAAACAATCATTTTGTAGATAAACACAAGGGAAAAATAAATAAATCAGCCCAAGAAAGCAAGGCTTGATTAGGTATTTTTCCTCTAAGTTGAAAATTTTAAATAAAATTAAATTCTATTTTCTTACCTGAAAATGAGTAATATTTATGCCCAAGAAATATAACAGATATACTAGGATAATCAACAATAGAAATATATAAATAACTCATTAGTTATATTTACCTGTGACAAAAAGTGACCAGATTCTGGGGCATGAAATAGGGGTGGAAATTTTGAAGAAGGGAATTAAAATCCCTTTCCTGATTTTAAGTCCCTTAATCTAAGGGCACGTCCCTTCTACCATCCTACTGATGGAAACCTGCAGTTTTACTGGCTTGATAGAGAGGGCAGGTTTCAGGATAACCATAGCATCTAGAAGTTAAAAGTCCCAGAAAAAAGAGAACTGAAAGAGTAATAGCCAAAAATTTGGTATGAAAACTCTGCCCAAATCTTCACCTGACCTATAAAATACTCATAAACCGCACAGACTCCAAGCAGCTCAATTAAGGCTAATAAAACTGACCTGAGATTTTAGCTCCCCACACAGAAAAAAGTGAGTTGCAAGTATCAGTTCAGTCCATTTAACTCCTGCTAGAATATGGGGGGACGGTGGGGGAGGACTTGCAGAGAAATATAACAGAATGTAGAGTCTCTATAACATATAACCAGGGGTCAAGATGGAGGCACAGGTAAACACCACCGCCTCCTCACACAGCTATAGCAAAAAAGTACAACTAGACTACAAAGCAAATATCAGCCAGAACTGTCAGAACATGGAGCTGCGTGGAAGTCCGACAACCAAGGATTTAAAGAAGCCACTATCATCCAGGCATGTAGGAAGGGCAGAGATATGGAGCAGCGTGGAGAGGCGCAGAGACAGGAAAGAGCAGTCTCACATCCATGTGTGCTGGGTAAAAATGGAGGGATACGTCGGGAGTGAGAGATCCCAGCCGCAGACCAGACCACACGGCCCAGGGTTCCAGTGCCAGGAAGATAAATTCCCATAAATTCCAGCTATAAAAATCAGTAAGAGTTGGGGTGGCAGAAGAAACTGCAAGATTCCCAAGAGACTCCTCTTAAAAGACCCAAAGCAGACTTAGGACTTACACAGACCCACCCACTCCAGGACTTAGCACCAGGGCTACAGCTGGAAGGGCACCAGTGGCATATGGGAAGAAACTGAGCTGACTGCCAACAGGGGGAATGTGGGAAACAGCTTCCCCCTAGGCAAATCTCCAGAGGCCAGGCAGCAGCATTGTCCCCTCTCTGAGCCCTCCACTACACAGAGCAACAGAGTGGTGACATGGTTGCCCCACACTGGTAACTACCTAAGGCTCCCCTCCATACAACTTAACAGGTGTGCTTTTCTGCAATAGGCCACACTGCTATGACAGGGAGTCGTAGCAGCTCTACCTAATACAAAAACAAATGCTGGAAGGCTGCCAAAATGAGTAAAGAAATATGGCCCAAATGAAAGAACTCCAGCAAAAGAACTAAATGAAATGGACATAAACAACCTATCAGATGCACAGTTCAAAACTCTGGTTATCAGGATGCTCTAGGAACTCGCTGGGTATTTCAATAGTATAAAAAAGACCCAGGCAGAGATGAAAGTTGTGTTAAGTGAAATAAAGAAAACTGTAGAGGGAACCAGCAGTGGAGGGGATGAAGCCAAGAATCAAATCAACAATTTGGAATACAAGATAGGAAAAAGCATTCAATCAGAATAGCAGAAGGAAAAAATAATTTTTTAAAATGAGGATTAGCTTAGGAACCTCTGGGGCATCTTTAAATGTATTAACATCTGAATCATAGGGGTACCAGAAGGAGAAGAAAAAGAGCAAGAAATTGAAAACTTATTTGAAAAATAATGAAAGAAAACTTCCCTGATTTGGTGAAGGAAGTAGACATACAAGTAAGTCCAGGAAGCACAGAGAGTTCCAAACAAGATGGACTCAAAGAGGACGACACCAAAACACATCACAATTAAAATGCCAAAGGTTAAAGATAAAGACAGAATCTCAAAAGCAGCAAGAGAAAAGCCTCGAGTTACCTACAAAGGAGTTCCCGTAATACTGTCAGCTGATTTCTCAAAAGAAAATTTTCAGGCAAGAAGGGGCTGGCAAGAAGTATTGAAAGTGATGAAAAGCAAGAACTTACAATCTAGGTTACTCTATTCAGCAAAGATATCATTTAGAATTGAAGGGCAGGTAGAGTGCCTCCCAGATAAGATAAAACTAAAGGTGTCCATCATCACTGAGCCACTATTATATGAAATGTTAAAGGGAATTTAGCATAGAAAAAGAAGAAGGTCAAAACAATGAACATTAAAATGGCAATAAATTCACAACTATTAATAATTGAATCCAAATAACAAACTAAGCAAACAAACAGAATCATAGATATGGAGATCATTTGGAAGGTTATCAGTTGGAAGTAGAAATGGGAAGAATGGAGGGAAAGGTGCAGGGATTAAGAAGTACAAATTGATAGATGCACAATAGACATGGAATGTTAAGAACAGTATAGGAAATGGAGCAGCCAAAGAACTATATGCAAGACCCATGGACATGAACTAAGGTTGGGCAGAATTGCTGGAGGGAATGAGGTACTGGGTGGAGGGTGGCAAAGGGGGAAGAATTGGGGCAACTGCAATAGCATAATCAATAAAATAAATTTAAAATATATATATAATTACAATGTGCCGGATACAGTCCATAATTACTAGATTTATGAAGAATCTGAAAAATGTGGCCCATATTCAGGGAGAAAAGTAATCATTGGAGGTGATCTCCAAATTACCAGCTATTAAAATTACCAGGAAGTGTTTTTAAAGTAACCACTATAACTCAAAAACTTAATATTTAAAAATTATAAATGAAGATAATAAATTGTTAAATGATATGTATTGTACCTCCTGCCCGGAGAGGGAAGAAAATGCCTTTGCTTTGACCTGAAAGACCAGATTCAGGTTTTGAGTTCTTGAACTCCTTGCAGTCCTAGACCAGATTTTTTACAACAACCAATGCCCAGAAAGCATGGCAGCACCTGGACTGTATTTATGCAACCTCCTTCCCTCATCACTCCCCAATTTCATCCCACACTTCATGGTACATATGTAGCCACCTGTGGACACTCCATCTCCCAATGCTGCTTGGGGTGTGCCATCGATGATTGGTCCAGGCTTAGGAGGAAACTATTGCAATATTTCTAAGCAAGTTTGGGAGGCTGGCTGGAGACTTCTAGTGCAAGAAATTTCAAGGCCCTGAGATTACGGCATGAGGGTGAGTCACAGGCTCCCAGTGAGCTACGTCCCATTGGCTCCTAAGGCTCTTGCCCCTTGGAAAAGACACAGCCAGAGAAGGGGCAGAAAAGGTCCTTCTAAGTGTCAGATACAGAACATGGGCCCATTTGCTTAGGCCTAAAAGTGGTACTGGACATAGAAGACCCTGCACTTTGGATTAAGACAGAAAAGTTTCCAGCTCTGAGTCTTCTACTTAACTAGTCACATGACCATGAGCAATTAACTTAATCTCTGTGCCTCTCTACTACCTACGTCCATAAAATGGGAATAATAAACACCCTCGTGTTTTGCAAAGATTAAATGAGGTCATACTTTCTGTGCACAAAATAAGCTTTCAGCCCATTTTAGCTACTATCATTATATTTGTTTATCTTAATGTCTATTGCTATTTTCACTCTATTATTTTATTCCACTGATCTATGTGATTTACATATCTGAATGGCTTTAAAGTATAAGCTGTTAATTTTTAAAACATACAAAACATCTTTTTTGTAAAGAACCACTGTGGTATCTGAACTGAAAGTGAGCCTTTCAAATTCTTCTTCACTTTCAGGTACTGAATAATGCACAAGTTCTTACAATCATCCATAATAAATGAGAGTGCTTACATTCATTGACTGTCTATTAAGCGCCAGGATTTGGGCATAAAACTCCATATAGAGTATTTCATCTAATGTCTTTAATAAAGTTGTGAAGCAGGAACTTTCCCCATCTTATAGGTGAGCAAATTGAAGTTCAAAGAGCTTCAACATGCCATAGTCACATTGTTAGTAAGTAGGCATAGTGAGATTCAGATCAAGCAGCCTTGTGGTTTTTTATTTAGGTCATGTGCAAATTGCTACCTATTATTAGAAATGCTCTTTATCACAATCATGATTTTAGAAAATTAAAGCTTTCTGCTTTCAGATCCTTCCAGGTCATGATCTCAAGCTCACAGAACATGAGTAAATAATTTGTGTTATAGATTATGTGAAGATACTACCATTAAATGCACAGCACAGCTCTATTTATTCCTATGTCACATGGATAAGATCCAAAGACAAAACTTCAGAAATTGGAATATGATGAAAAAAGGTGTGATGTCATCAAGATGGTGACATAGATTATTCTTGACTTCCATCGACTATTCATAGAGAAAACACTGCTGTGAAAATCCCAGAACTTGGGGGCAGGCTAAAGCACCCCCTGGACCATAGGATGGAGAAAGGCTTCACTTTGACCACATTGCCCCTCTTTCAGGTGAGCACAGCGTTGCACCAAGATGCCCTCCCCACCCCATAATTTCTCTAATAAGGAAAGAGAACCCAAGGCTGACAACCGCATTCCCCAGCATTACTGGATGCTTCCAGGGAGGCCCACTCAGGACTCGCTTCACAGAATTCACTGTGGAATTTGACCACTGATCAGAAAGAGACAGAGAAGGCGCAGGGCTATAGTAATTGGTGCTCAAACGGTGGCAGGCCACATTTTCTTGAAGCAGCCACTAAAGCAGAGATTGCAGCCAGTGGCTCTGTGCATCTGACAAACCAAGCTGGTAGCCCCATCTGGCCTGGGAACCCAGATGGCATTTATGGCTGGATCCCCAACCAATTAGCTGTAAAGCCCATTCTTTGACTCCACCCAAGCAGGGGAGAAAATCTGTAGTACTACCCAAGTGCTGAGTAATGCCTCCAGTCTTGCCGCTCTGGGAGGCCTGACCACAGACACTCAGCAGCCGCTGAACAGATCCCATGGCCACCCAGGCAGGGAGCCGAGCCAATAGCCCTGCCCAGCTGTTGAACACAGCCTCTGGCCCCACATAATCAGGGGCCCTGAACAGTTGCCCTGTGTAGCCTCAGGATCCAGCCTACAGTACCGCCATGAAGTCCAGCCATGAAACCTAGCCTACAACCTCAAACATTTTAAGAAGAATTAACACTAATCCTTTTTAAACACTCTCAAAATACTGAAGATAAGGTAATGCTCGCAAACTCATTTGACAAGGCCAGAATTACTCTGATACTAAAGCCAGATAAGGATGCCGCAAGAAAAGAAAACTATAGGATAATACAGATGCAAAAATTCTTAACAAAGTACTAGCAAATTGACTTCAATAGTACATTAAAAGGATCATACACCATAATCAAGTGGGACTTCATCCCTAGGATGCAAGGTTGGTTCAACATATACAAATTAACAAATGTGATATATCACATTAGCAGAATAAAGGATAAAATTATATTATCATCTCTTTTTAATTTTAAAAAAATTTTATTGTTGTTCAACTATCATTGACTCAATTTTCCCCACCCTTACTCTCCCCGCCCTACCCACCCCCTGATATTCAATCCTCCACCCAATATCAATAGATGCAAAAAAAGCATTTGACAAAATTCAACTTCATTTTATGATAAAGATTCTCAACAAATTGGTTATAGAAAGAATATACCTCAACATAATAAAAAGCTCTATATGACAAGCCCACGGCTAACATCATTGTCAATGATGAATGGCTGTAAAGTTTTTCTCTAAAATCAGGAACAAGACAAAGTGTCACTTTACCGCTCTTACTCTACATAGTACTGGACATTCTGGCTGAAACAATCACACAAGAAAAGAGAATAAAAGTCATCTGAATCAGAGAGGAAGAACTAAAATTGTGTCTTTGCAAATGAAGGATATTATATATAGAAAACCCTAAAGACTCCATGAAAAAAAACTCTTAAAACTAAGTGATGAATTCAGTAAAGTCACATGATACAAAATCAACAGACAAAAATAGGCAGCATTTCTGTACACTAACAACAAACTATCTGAAAAGTAAATAAATAAACAATCTTCTTTATAATAACATCAACTCTAACAAAATACTTAAAAATAAATTTAACCAAAGAGATGAAAGATCTGTATATAGTAAGCTATGATATAAATTTAAAATATTTAAGAAAATAAATGGAAAAATAAAATGTCTATGGATTGAAAAAATTCATAACGTTAAAATGCCCATAGTATCTAAAGCCATCTTTAGATGTGATGCAACTTATATCAAAATTCCAATTTATTTTTCACAGAAATATAAATAATAATTCTAAAATTTGTATGGAACCATAAAATACCCTTGATAGTCAAACTAATCCTGTGAAAGAAAAACAAAGCTAGATGCATCTCACATCATGATTTCAAACTATACTACAAAGCTATAGTAATCAAAATAGTATGGTACTGGCATAGAAACAATCACATAGATCAGTGGAAAAGAATCAAGAGCCCAGAAATAAACCCACATATATATGGTCAGCTAATATTTAACTAGGAATCCAAGAATACTTGGGGACGAGAGATAGTATTTTCAATTAATGATGTTGGAAAATATGGATATTCACATGCAGAGGAATGAAACTGGATCCCTGTTTTATACCACTCACAAAAACTAACTCAAACATATTAAAGACTTAAAGGCTAAGACCAGAAACCATAAAACTCCTAGGAGAAACAAGGGAAAAGCTCCTTAACATTGGTCTTGGCTTTAACATCAAAAGCACAAGAAACAAATTCAAAAGTAAACAAGACTAAATCAAACTAAAAAGCTTCTGTACAACAAAAGAAATGTTCAACAAAATGAAGAGGCAGCCTACAGAATGGGAGAAAATATTTGCAGTTCATATACCTAGTAATGGGTTAACAGTCAAAATTTATAAGAAAGTCTCAGAAAAAGGAACCCTTGTGTGCTGTTGGTAGGACTGCAAATTGGTACAACCACTGTGGAAAACAGTATACAGAGTCCTCAAAAGATTAAAAGTAGCACTACCTTGATGATCCAGCAATTTCACTTCTGGGACTAGGTCCAAAGGAAATTAAATCACTGCTCTGAAGAGAAATCTGCACTCCCATATTTATTGCAACATTGTTTACAATAGCCAAGACATGGAAGCAACTAAGTGTCCATTGATAAATGAACAGATAAAGAAAATGTGATACACACACACAATGAAATGTTATTTAGCCATAATAATAAGGAAATCCTGCCCTTTGCAACAGTATGGATGAAACTTGAGGGTATTGTGCTAAGTGAAATAAGCCAGACAGAGAATAACAAATACTATATGATTTCACTTATATGTGGAATTTAAAAAAAAATCTGAACTGACAGAGTAAATTGGTGGTTGGCAAAGGTGAGGAGTAGGGAAATGGTAAAGGTGGTTAAAGGGTACAAACTTTCAATTAAAAGACAAGTAAATTCTGGGGATCTAATGTACAATATGGTAACTGTAGTTATCAATACTGTGTTGCAGCAATTTTCAACCTTTTTTATCTCATGGCACACATAAACTAATTATTAAAATTCTGTGGTGCCCCAAAAAATATATTATATATTTTGCCAATATGACAGAAAAAAAAATAGGTATAATTTTGGTTCATTCACACTGGACCGCTATTGCTGTGTTGGTTGTTGTCATTTTTTTGACAATCTAAGTGAAAAGAAGTCAGTTCCCCTGACTAAATAGCCAGGTATTTCATGCTTTAAAAAATTCTTGCAACACACCGGTTTAAAATTGCTGCCGTATTATGTACTTCAAATTTGCCGTCAGTAAATCTTAAATGTTCTCATCACCCCAAAATAAAATATAATGGTAACTATGTAAGCAATGGATCCGTTAACTAATTTATTGTGGTACTTCTTTCATAATGTATGCATATATCAAATTATCTCATAAACCTTGAACTTACATGATGTTGTATGTCAATTATATTTCAATAGTGCTGGAAAAAATGAAAATTAAAAATAGAAAATTGTGAAGAAACTAGTCAAATGGAAAACGAAGAGGTATATAAGGAAGCAGAGTGAGGAAAGATCAGTATCCAGCTCCTACTAATGTGAGTGCCTTTGCAACTATACTGCAACATGTAGTAACTGTGACCTTAGCAGAGAAAGAAAATGACAACTAACACACTACCACTGCTAACAGCGCCACCCTTCCCTCCCAGCAGCACAAGTACTATTCAGTCATCATCTCCCTATCAACAATCTCCTCTTGCAATAATATTTGAAGACATTACTAGAGGGTGACAATGAAGCAGCAGTGAAGGGAGGAGGGCCTAGAACACCCCGAAGTTCTCGCTGTGCAGAAGGACAGGGTACTGTCACGTCCTGCAGTAAGGGGCCCTTTATTTACCTGCATCACTCTCCTGTCTCTCAAACTCCACAGGCACCATATCACACCTAATCTTACTTTTCACTTGTCTGTTACATAAAATCTAACAATCTAATGTAGCTTATGCTCCTTGTTTCTTTTTCCGGTTTTTGGTTTGCATGCCTTGCTAGGCTAACTAGAATGCAGGCCTTCCAGTGCAAAGGCTTTGACTAAAACTGCCCTTGTACCATGTGTGGTTCCATGGTACTGAATAGTTGAGCTGATACTCAAAAATTCCAAGTGAGAAAAGCTCTTAGCCGAATAAACAATCAAAAGCAACTGCATCTAGTCTACTTTCCTGTTTCTCTTGGCTTCCCGATTTTTCTCAGAATTCTGTGTTTACTCACTTCCTTGCTTATTTATTTCCCTTCCCTCCCACCAGACTTTAAGGTCTAGGATAAAAGGGATCTGGTCTGCTTTGTTTACCATTGTTCTCTAAGACTATATAGTGACCCAGTTCATAATGAGCGCTTTTCGCATACACGGATGTGTTCGATTCAGTGAATGAATTCAGCTGGATAGATGGATAAAAAGGCTCTGAGGTCATGTTCTGTATGCAGATTTCTGAATTCCCTTCCACCCGACAATAGGAGCACACTAGAATAAATATGATATCTCAGTCGGTCAGCTAGATCGTGAGTGGGGTGGAAATCTTTCAGATGGAAGGGTATTTAAGAACTATTTTAGGGCTATCGGATTTGAGAAAGAGTGGGCTGGGCTAATGACCTGGCATATTCAACTGAGGGCTTAATACACATTTACTAAACCAACCTTGCAGATATTTAGCTTGCGGGGCCTTGAGTGAATTTTTTCTTCCTCTTACACTTTCTTAAAGTTGTTTAATTAGTGTGCTTTTTGAACTGGGGTGGGGAGGGAATGAGTCGTAATTGTTCAGAGAATTTACTAAGCACTTAGTATTATACATGCTCAGTTCTGTAACAGCAGAGTTGAGAAAACAAAGAAAATGAGGCGTGGTCCCTGCCAAAGAGGAACTCACAATTTAGTTCTGGTCTTACAACAGTCCAAGATTGTATTTGTGGTGTATATTGCAGAGTCTCTGCAGGGCCTTCTCCTATCCTTCTATCAGCCTTAGTCTAAAGTGGATTCAAACTCAGTTCGGTAATATAGGAGCTGAAGAACCCAGGCAAGTAGCCAAGAAGTCTCTCTCATATTTGTAAAACTGAAAGGCAGACTACTCTGATTTGTAAAGAAAATCTGGGGCATATTATTTGCAGATCTCAGGGGCGAAGAGAGTTTTGAAAAGGGATCGTGATTAATGTTTCCTTAAAGATGCGACTGCTTTCTGGCTTAAAAAAATGTTCTTTGATTGATGTTCTCATTTTTCAAGTGAAACTTTATGTTAATTCATGTTGAATTGGCAGTTTTAAAATCCATGGCTCATTTGATAAGAAAGCTGTTCTGTCTGTAGTTATTCTGTCTTAGAGTAGCAGAAATCCAGGGGTGTCTAGGGTGTGACAGGATAATACACTGCTACTTTGGGAGACAGAAATACAGTTGGAGAAAGAGCGGTGCAGCCGCTGACAATGAGCTTTCTGCTTGCCAGTGGTGAGTAAAGATTAAATGCCAGTAATCTTAAACAATTGGTATTACAGGGAACAGGAAGTTTCTTCTGCATCAGCTGCCAACCGTTGCTTCAGATGGATACATTGATTTGATTGGATAATATTTGCTAAAAACAGGAAGATGTGACTAATCATAAATGATCACAAAAGCAATTAGGGAGAATCTTACAAAGTTAAGAGGTGATATTAACATAACAGTTGACATCTTCTGAAACTGGTAAAGAGTCTTTTGTGGAAAAAAGTAATCTCCCTATAAAGGTATGCCGGTGGGACATGTGGGCCTTTTTGCCTTAGCAGTAGTTGAGTCTCTTTTTCTATAACTCTCTCTCGGGGTCTTCAAGGAAGCTGAGCAGAGGTAGGGCTGGTGCTCGTACAGAATAAAGGACACTGAGAAATGGAATATCCCTGACTCTACACATGTGAAGGGGCATGTTAAGCCAATTGGTTTCTCCCATTTATTCTTGGGACCAACTATGAAAATATTACACTATTTGAACCCAAATATTAGGCTCTGGTGATGGAAATGAGTAGCTGAATTGAAGTACCTTGAAGTCGCAGAAAGCATGAATGCACGTGTGCCTAAAGGATGTTTTCAACACATGATAGCAAATTATGACGGCAACATTATGTCCTTATCGCCTTCTTGTTTGCAGTGACAATAGGGTCCATCTACGGGTCAAAAGGCAGAATCTGACCACTTAGGTATACTTGTGGAACACCTTTATGCCTGGCATTTTGTGAATTCAGGCTCTTTTGAGTCTCCTAACGCTGTTAAAATGTATGTTTTTATATGTATTAAGGGGTGGAGATTAATATTAAGCTCAACCATGAAGACCAACTCCAGTTAAAATAAAATAAAATTATAAGACCGTGTCAGATACATAAAACCTATAAACAGAACTGTGTTTTTTCTTGCTTTAATCTCATAAAATGGGACAATAATAGTTAATGATAGAATGGTTTCACCTAAAATGTTTTCTCTCCATTTTAAAATTTTAGACCGAATTAGAGACAAGAAAATATTTTTTGTTTTGTTGTTATTGTTCAGTTGCTCAGTGTTTTAATTTAGTTTAATTTGAAAGTTTAAGAGGGGAAAATATAAAAGACTTTTAGATCACTGAAAACACATGAATGTTGCCTTGTCTGGTCAATTCAGGTTGAGCCTCTGATCCTCTTAATCCCAGGAAATAAATTAGCCCTTGTTGAAACAAAATGGAGGCCTTCCTACCCCACAGCGCATTTGACCACACAGCCTCCCTCAGCACTTGCTTCTAGAAATGCTGTACTGATGTTTGTGCCTGCAAATCTATGCTAAGAGCACCGGTACAAACAATTCAGATATTCAAATGTCAGCTCTTGGGGGACATGAAAAGGAGCAGTTTCATTTTCAGTTTCCATTGCATACGTTCCCTCCACTCAGTCTCTTTGAGACCCATGGGCAGTCTGCAGGGCACGATCAGAAATAAGAACTCATCCAAAATGCAGGGAAATGCATGTCGGATTAAGGAAACAGCACTGGGGATACCTATTAAATTCCCCGGCATTCAGTATGTGAAACTTTTCAGTAAGGAATGTGCATTAGGGATTGTGCAAAGCCAGAATTTCTCCCCACACACTCTTAAAGAAAAAAAAATAACCATAAATGGATTTCTCTTTGACTGACTTTAGGGGAGCTTCATGAGCAGAGGCCAAAGGAGGTCAACGTTGGCTCCAAATTCTAACCAGAAGGGTTGCCTCACATTTATATTCACTCAGCCTCACTAAGTCTTTGGTTCTGGAGGGAAAAAAAAGAACTTGACAATCTGGTTAACATCTGGTTTTCTGACAACAACTTAAAGCTTTGCTGCAGCTCTCAGTTTCAAGACACTGTGGAACCCCCTATAGATAGTGCCCGATCTTGGGAAGTTTAATGCAGCAGATCACTCTCCTAAAAAGAAAAATCTAACTATGGAGGCAAGCACCCAATAATTGTTCTCTTCCCTAACTCTGACTCTGCCAACACCACAGGAAATCACTTTATGACTTCTTACCAATTTTTTAATGAAATAATATTTAAAAATCAAAGTAGTCAATTATAGCCTTTCATCTCATTTCCAATTCAGAGTCTTTACCAGGATAAGGAATTTATTTAGTGTTTGCTTGTTTTTTTAAACAGGAGAGCACTCCTTTAAACCTCTGTTCCTCAGACCACTTTCTACAATAAGGTTTTATAGTTGCCAATCAATTATTTTCATTAATACATGAAAAATCCCTCATGGCTTATGATGCACACATTGAGAAGGGCCTCATAATTAGATGTTCTGTAGATAAATGTCCCTGTTCACAAGTCTCTCTAGAACCTCAAAGGAACAAGTCAGCAACTCTGACTAATACCTAATATCAATCACAAATACTGTGATCGTTATATTATTCTCCTAAATAAAGATGAAGAAAACACATATTCCTCCTCGCCTGGTACAAGAATGAAATTCTAGTACCTATGGCATGAGTAAAACTCTAGTCCCTTAGAATGTCCATTTCTGGACATTCCAGTATTTACTGAGAACCGATATGGCAGGAACTGTGCCAGAGGCCCGGCGTACCATAGAGAATGAGGAAACGCAGATCCTGCCTCCCGTAGCTTACAGTCTGAGGTTTTCCCAATCCCTCAGCCATACTCTGCCACGACACCAAGGTAGATGAAACACACATGTGTACACACTGCCAGAGGAATTAAAATTGTGGGGAATTCTCACCATGCTATCCAAAACTCCACCCATTCTTTTCCCACGAAGGAAAACGTTGGAATGCAAACGAATGGCTGTAACAAGGCTACAGAATAATTATATTCTTTGTATAATTCAAAGTATATAACTTTGAATATATTCGGTTTTTAAAAGGGCCATATGAACACTCGATCCTTATAATTAGTAATAAATTACTGGCAATGAATCACTTACCCCTTGCAAATTATGATGGCATTCCAAGATATCTACAATGGGGATGATAACCAAAGCTCCAGTTGCTATTTCTTTGGGATGGCCTTGTAAATGACACATCAGTTTTACTCCCAATATCTCATTCAACCCTTAAAATCACCTTGTAAGATAAGTGAGGCATGCATTGTTAGATGCATTTTGTGGATAAGGAAATTAGGCTCAAGTCACTCAACTCGAGAGTGGCTAATTCTCCTCCATGGCCCTCTGTCTCCAGACCAAGCACCTGTAGCACTAATGCAGGAGTCAGCCATAAGTATCTTCTGGGTAACAAAATACATGATGAGGGCTTTGCAAGCATTAAAAACTACAACTAAAACATTGTCATCAGAGAAAAGAAGAGAACAGAACTCTGAAGAATTTGATAACTCAGTCTACATGCTGTATAAATTAGGTCTGAGGTATATTCAGGGTACAGCAAAAGTACATTTACAGTTGTTCATAGGGAAAACAATACAATAATTAATAAATAATAATACAGGAATAAGCTCTGTGTTTTGCATATTCACAAATGTAAACCTACTTTTATCCCATCCTGTTTGCAGTGTCCAACTTGGTCCTAATTAATACATATACAAGTCAATCATTTCTTTTCTTTTGCCCACTTCATTGTTAGAGAAGGTACCCACATCACCCTCTGAAGTTATCAACCAACCCATTTCCTGCTGAATGGGTAGCAAACTTCTCTGAGAACTGCCAGATGCACCAGGATAGACACCAGGCCCAACCTCAACCAGTCAGATTCTCATTCTCTTAAATTTGAGTATTGGATTACAAGAACATGTAAAGTCAGGGCTAAGGTGGCCATGTGCAAGACATGAAAATAAGCAAATAGAGAAAATCAAACTATAAACACAGAAGGATAAAATAGAAGAGAAGTTCCAGAGAGAGAGAAAGGTAGCAAAAAAGTAACTGCTTTTATCCTTTGGGCATTCCTGTTTGAGGCACTAGTTGTCTTTGTGGCCAACTGTATGTCTTATCCTTCAATTTTCTGAGACGCTCCTGTATCTTTCCAGTAAATTTCCTTTCCTCCTCCTCCTCCTTTGCTTCATTTATTTGTAGTAGATTTCTATTTCTTATAGACAAGAAATAGTTAAGGCTATTTTTCAATGAATGTTTTCCAGACCAGCTACACTAGAACTCTTTCTTTTATTCTCAGCTTCCAAACTTTGGGAATGACCAAGGGCATTTGTAGGTGGAGTCCATACCCTCTCTTATGATCTAAAATAAATCTGCTCCCCCGGGAAAATTCTGCCCCCTAACACAGAAAACTGTGTTGCTCTGCATTCCATAATCCCAGATATCTATCTATTACTCATACTTCCTAGGTTTACAGCCTAGGTCAACCTCATCAAACATTTGTGATGAGCTTAAATCTTTTCTTCTGAGAGTTCATTACCATCTTTTTACCTTTTTGGTTTTAATCCTTATCAGTTTCATTCTCTGATTCTTCCCTACTGCCAATTTCAGTGGGGAATGTAGGGCATCATTTGCTCTGTCTCATATCATTTTATTTCTTCTCCTTTATTACAACAGCTTCCAGAATTAGAGAAATCAATATTGGCTCCTGGCCAATGTAAGGTAGAACTTCCCTAGTGCATAAGGTGGGTATAACTGTGACACTATATGCATCAAGACACTTGCTGCATAAAATGGAAGTCTCACTAAAAATTTTAAGGAAAGAGAGGGATTTACTGGCTCGCATGATGGTGGAAATGACAGTAAAGCAAGTACTGCTAGGACTTTTTCATTTATCACCTTTACTTCTTTCTGCCTGGTGGCTTAATTTCCCCCTGTCACAGAAGGGTCTTCTCCACGTGACGGGGCACCTGACCACCGATAGCATCTAAGCTTCACAGCTTCCCCAGTAGAGAGAACTGAATTATTTCTTCCAGCTCTACCCTGAAAACTCCCAGAGAGGAACCATATTGATTTCTCTTGGATCAGGTGTTCATCTGTCAATTGTCCGTCAACTGTGACAAGAGAAAGCATAGTGCTATGACTGCATTGACTGCCTCCGCCCGAACACCCGGTTAGAATGGGAGTAGAAGCAGTAGTCCTTAAAGAAGAGTGAGTACTTCAGCAATTGCACTTCTGGGTTTATACCCCAAAAAATTGAAAGCAGAGTCTTCAAGAGATATTTACACACCCATCTTCATAGAAGCATTATTGACAATAATCAAAATGTGGCAACAACCCAGTATCTACTAAAGGATGAAAGGATAAACAGAACATACAAGACAAATATTATTCCATCTTAAAAAGAAGTAAATTCTGACATAGACTAAAACACAGATGAATCTTGAGGAAAATAGGCCAAGTAAAATAAGTTGGTCACACACACAAAAATACTGTATGATTCCACTAATATGAAGTACCTAGGTTTCATATTCATAGTTAAATTCACAGAGACAGAAAGTAGAATGATGGTTGTCAGGGGCTGGGAGAATGGAGGAATGGAGAGCTGTTGCTTACTGGGTACAGAGTTTTAGTTTTGCAAGATGAAAAGTTCTGGAGACTGGTTTCATAACAATGTGAATGCACTTAAACTGCTGAACTTCACTCTTAAACATAGTTAAGATGATAAGTTTTATATTAAGCATATTTTACAATAAAACATAAATTTTTTAAAAATGTAGAAGAGGAAGTACTGTTTCCAGAAGAATGACAGGATAATAGTAAGATAAAACAATGTATGACCACCAGATTTACAAATGGGAAGGAAAATTATTCATCCTGTTACTAATGGGAAAGACCTTGGGGATGGGTGAGCACAGGAACCATGGTGTTACACAAATGAATAGAAGGAATGTTGTCTGCACTAATTGCATACAATCAGAATGGGCAGAAAATAAAAACACATCAAAGATAACTGGCAACATCTTCACACAGATCTACTGTTTATAACTATAAGCAAGGGACCATTGTTTTAGTATGTGGGGGAAATAAAACAGAAATTAACATGAAGTTGAAGTGTCATTCAGAAGTTTGATTTTTGTAATATGTAATTTTAAAAAAATTGAACAAAAACCAAATACAGGATAGCCATATCAAGTAAAGTTAAATATGTCCTTATTCTACGACTCGGTGATTCCACTCCTAAATACATAGTGTACAGAAACTCCTACATATAACCACAAGGCGACAGAGACCAAGAATCTCTCTAGCAATGTCACTTGCAATAAGAAAAAATCTAACCCCTGCCATACTACCTGTTGCTATAGTACCATTTTATATGTTGTGTAAAACAAAAAGCATTGAACAAAGCAAAAGGTGATGTATGCATATGAGAAAATCAATTGTACAGTATCATTCCAGTGTTTTTTTGTTGTACATTTTAGCCTCATTTACTTTCTCTTTGTTGTTGATAAGAGGATATAAACTGTAGAGTTTCCAACTAGTTAGCCACATTAGAGAAGAAAGAAAAAGTGAGCTTTTGAAGAAAACAGGAGAGAAAGAACACTTGTGAATTCCAGTTGTCAAAAAAAATAGCCTAGCTGGCCTAATTTATGAAGAAGCATAATTGCTTTTAGCATATAAATGCATTTAGCTTATTTTCTTTGCATAAAATTTGTATTAAACTTAAAAAAAAAAGAAAAAAATCCAGATTAATTCATAATGTCCCCTGACAGGAGAACAGCTAAATAAATAGTGGATTTCTTTTTCATACAATGAAATGTTATGTAGTAGTGAAAATCATTGAACTACAAGTACACACATTAACATGGATGGATCCTAGAACGATAATGCTGAGAAAACAAACATGAAGTATACGTTTCATTTAAATAAAGTTTAAATCCTGTATGCTCAAAAATTACTTATGGAATCATGCAGATAAAGTGAAGCTTCAAAAAAAAAGTGATGGTAACAACTTTCAGCACAGTGGTTATTTCTGAGTAGACAGATGAGAGCTGTATTAGGAAAGGTCGTGCGAAAGGCTTAGAAGGTACTGATAATTTTCTGTTTCTTGAACTGATTGGTGAATTTACAGATGCTCTACTTATTATTAGTCTAAACAGTGCATACATGTTACACATAAACATTGTGCAACCTTTTTAGGATACAGTTTATACCAAATTATGTTCTTAGAAAGCCAAGTAAAGAGAAATCTTGTTCACATGTCTCAGTGTATTGATGCTGTGGAACCGAATTATTATTTAGAAGACATGGTCTTCAGTGTGCGTTGGAACTCAGCTACCCAGTGTGGCAATGTGCGATGCACATGGGTATTTTTTTAATTTTGCATTTGTCTCTTCAATGCACTTGTGTTTTTATATTATCTTCCACCACTTGGAGGACAAAAAATGAAAAAACATAATGGAAAAATTAACTGAGAATAGCAGTTGACATTTTAATGTATGCCCAATAAGCAGGTAGAGTTATGCATTTGCACAATTCACAGAGAAGTTTTACATGAGCAGCTGAGAAAAAGATAAATAAATATGGGTCTAGAGATCTGATAAAAATATGTCCTCATTGCAATGCTTTATTGCTTGCAATGGGTGGTTCAAATCACAGCTCCTGGTGGTCGCATAAAGCTTTATCCCATGAGGGAAAATATTTCTGATTAGAACACTCCCCAGGTTACCTACTGTGTTCTGTTTATTCAGCTTATTTCAAACATTTGCAGAGGAGGGGGCACAAAATTTACACAGTGCGAAAGGATGAAAGCTGTGACGTGGATTTTTGGTTTGACTTGGCAAATTGGAACAGACTCATGGACATAAAATCCACAAATTAAAGTTCACAGACACCGAAATTGTCTTTGACTTTCAAGCAAGTAGGGTGATTAATCACTGCTGAAATTTTTGACATACGGTCCTGGACTTACTGACCTTTGCTGGAACTTAAAATGTACTTTTAAAGGTCTCCCCATAAGGAGATTAAACAATAAGTAACCTAGTGGCTTGTATAATATATACTATGCAGAATAATGGGTATCTTTAGAAAATGTCCTTTTCCAACCTCTCTGAGCAGCTAGAGCAGTTCACTGGTCATTCCATTCAAAAAGGAGCATTCTTTTCCACAATAGAGGTAGGATAGATTAAGTAAATACCCTCTGGGCATTTTTTTCTTTAAGAAAAGTTCTATACAGAGAGAGTTATCTTCTGTCTTTTTTTCTTTCAAAAGGAAAATGTAAGTGGGAAAACATGTGGGCGATATGGTTTATACAACATCTGTTCCCTCTGAGTCTCTCTGAGGCCACAGAAAATTGTCCAAGAATATTGGATACCAAAGGGAAAACAAAATTGGTGACCTCACAACAACCAAAAATGAAAACAGAACACACACAAAATAAGATGTATAGGAAAAATTAATTTGAAGCCTATGTTCTTTTTGGCAGGCCCAGAGACCTATACAATAGCACAGGATAAAATTACTCAGAACTATATAAATAAAATTTCACTGTATGGAGCTTTTAAAAAAGGTCCAACAGTTGCAAAACAAAACAAAAAGCCAAAAACTCTCTAAGCTACAGTCTCTGATCAAGTCAATCCAAAGAGAAGAGGCCATTATGGAAACATTGTGTGGAATAAATTCCAGAAACATCCTTTAGGAATATCGCCTCTTTATCTATTTGACACTGTCATCATTTATTAATGCCTCTTAAATATAGTTTTCCCAAGTTAAGCTCTTTAAAGAGTTTAGAACACCTAGAAATATATCTGTGTGCAGGTGACATAGAGAACCTTTTAATCTGGTAAGATGTATTTTGTTATCTTTGTGTGTCACACCTGACTCAAGAGAGAGGAAACCAAAAACTGATTCTACTCAACAGAACCTTTCTTTGAATGAAATCAACTGACCCATTTGGAAGCTTTGATTAAGGGGGTGAAAACAGGAAATGATGTCCTTTAAAATATATTAGAAATTATTATAAATAACAGTGATCAGAGAAGAGCAGAAAAGTTTTCCTAGTCAATAAGTAATTTTAGAAATTATGATCCTTACAGGGTTCCAACAAGACTTTTTTTTCATGCCAGTTGTCTACATAACAGAGAACTTCCCTAGAACCTAAAAGTGCTACAGAATGGTGGAAACTAATGGAGTAGATACTGTTAACTGATGTTTTTGTACAATCTCTCAGCTCTTCTTTCTATTGTTATTAGAGCATAAAGAAATACCAAGCGCCTGAGCAGAGGTAATTTAAAGACAAATTGTTATGTCTGACACAGTTCCAGCACACGTCGTTGTTGTATTTTATTTTTCTTTAACACTATGCTCTTTTAAAATCAGGGAGACATCCTCTTACCCCAAGTCCCTCTGTTTACCAAAAGGTGAGTATTCTAATGACCGCCTGCTAGATGATTGCACTCTGCTACCTCAACTTTAAAAACTACTCAATCCATGCACTGAGAGTAAACTGATTTTATCCCAAGTGTCAATCCTAATTAATTGGTGATGCCTCCTGGAGTATGTATTGGAAAGAATTCTAAGGCCCTATTTAGATTCAGTGGCGGAGTATCAAGTTGATTTGCAGTGTGTGCCACAGGGCGGGAGTGGAGGACGAGTATGAGACACACCACATGTTTGTCGTCCTTAAGCCAACATGTGGCTCCTCCTAGATGCTACAGCTCTATAGGCTTAACGTAGTTTCGTGAGATCAATTATTTATCCAAAAACATGATTCTGAAAAGAGAAGCTCAGCCCTGTAGCCAACTGATGAAGGAGAAAACATGAGTGAACTCAGCTCTGCAGAACCGCTCACTTTACCTACACAGAAAGCAACTGCAATGAGCTAACAAATAAGGAATTATAAGAGGCATACTTTTCATATGTTTGTTTTAAATAATACTTGTCCTCTGCTAATGGTGTCCTGAAAGAAAAACAGCCGCAGTCTAGCAACCCTGTAACATGTCAGAAGATAGCTGTGTTGACCGTACATGTGTAAAAGTTAGAGGAAATAAACACTTGAAGCACAGGATATGGTCTGGTGCCCATAAAAACATGCATACATAAAACTTCACTTCTCTTTATATAGAAGTATTTTTAAAGATAAGACAGTTTTTTCTTTTGTAAATGAGGCATCTCTAATGAAACAAAGACCAAATCATTGCCATGAGTTTAGAAGTAGATGGTCTCAGAACCAAGTGAACCAAGCCAGGTGACCACAGGACTGTGCAGTGCTTTCAGAAGGAAGGGTGACTTGCTACTCTGGCTATCCCTTCGCCGTCACCTACTCTCTTCAATATTTGGGCAGCTTCTACTTCTTGCCCCAGTTAACTACTACATTCAAGAACCAAGGATCCCATTCATAGAGAAGCCTCCTAACCTACTTTTTTTTCAGGCCTGGCCTTTGTATAATGCACCCTTGGTGGTCTCTAATAATTCTGTGGCAGTCTTTTCTCTCTGAACTCAAAATCTTGATGGCAGAAACCATTCCTCACATATCTCCATTTTTAACCCAGAACTGAGCACCAGATAGACCTGAATAATATTTGTTGTGAGAAAAGTATCACTTTATTTAATGAATGAAAGAATGAATGATTAAGTGAATAGCTGAATTCAAAGGACAAGATAACGGAAGGTGTTCCTCCAGCAAGATGGGTAGCAACAGAGAAAAGTGGGATTAGGAAACCAATATTAGACCTAATTCTGTGGTGAGGAGTTTGCAGAAACAAAATCCAAATCCTGGCAGAGCTGGGAAATAAACAGGGCTTCAGTCAAAGAGTGACATGGCAGGAAATGGAGTTCTCAGTAACTGGAGAAGGTGAGTAAAAAGAAGTTGGACATAAAGTTATGAGTCATCAGGTTGACATCACTGTAGGGAACAGGACAAGGATTCAGTCATAGTGAAGCCAATAATATGTAGTCATAGCAGGAACCCATAAATAGAGATTTAAGAACAGACAGAGTCAAGAAAAGCATTAAAGCTTTTTATCTTTGTTTATTTTATAAATATCTGCCATATCTATTCCTATTAGCCCCGAATACAATTAGTGATTTTATTCCTATCCAGTGGTTGTTTCTTCACATTTTTTCATTTTGGAAACTGCCCTTTCTCTACCTCACTGAGACTTACTTTCACCAGAATCAGGGCAAACATGAAACCCAGAGAAGCCAATCACATTACCTCATTGTTCTAAGCAAAGTAGTTGTTCAGGGATGGGCACAGGATCCAGGTATGGCTAATCTGAGTTCCTCCACTAGTGTTTGCTAAAATTCTTATCGGAAAGAAAATGTAAGCCTCGGCTAGATCAACTCTTCACGGAAAGAGTATTCTTAAACAGGAAGCCAACACAGGGGAAAGTAGAGTTGAGAGACCAAGTCTGATTGGCATCAATGCATCTCTGGATCCAACTGTGACTCATTCTTGAATACCTCATTGTATAGTAAAATACATTTTATTTTTTAGTTCACTAAGTTGTTTTCAGTTCTTGTTTCCTGCTACCAGAAAAAAAATCTATGAAATATTCTCTAACAAAATAATATGTAAAACACCTAACAGAGTATCTGGCCCAGAGTAGCCCCATGTTCGTTCTCTTCCCCGCTCTGCATACCTGACCATTTACTCAATGGTCACTAATATATAACTGGGAAATAAATACAGAAAAAAATCTACCTTCTTAAGTTACACATTGAGTTCATTCAAAGTGGCAATCCCCGTGAAAATGCAACACAAAAGTTATTTGGAAGACTGTTTTTAAACTATTTTACCCTACACTGCTCTTCACTATTGGTGCTCACTTCTCTTCTTTCAGTTTAAGGGTAACCTTGATCAACAATATTTCTGTGTTCAGAACTCTCTTGTACATGGAAAAATAAAAAGATTTTTAGAGAGGGGTTTGTAGCTCTCTGCAGGAATTTGTATTTTCTCAGATCGTGAAGATCTCCATGGTCAGTTTGTCTAAGGCACTGAGATTTCATTAGGAAAAGATAAGAAACTGATCTGATTATTCACCTGGAACAAGATGTTTCTTCAACATTTTTATCTTTATTATGCATATATTTTCTTCTAAACTTTCAAATTTTTCAAGTATTTGTTTTACTCCAAAAAGGATCATTTTCCTGATCATTTTTATGGCTGCTGTCTGAAGGTAATGCGTTACCATACGCGTTCTAAAATGGGATCAAAGCTTCCGGATGCAGAGTTTAGTAACAATTCATGGACTCAGGTACAAGAGATTTTGTTAATGTATGCATAGTCTAGTCTTTGTTTTCAAGATTAGTGTAGTATATACAAAGTAAATATCTATGTAATCACAAGAAACAGTTGAATTTATTTATATTGCTGAGTAAAATAAAAGAACATATGTAGAATGAGGCTAAATCACAGTGGTAGCTCAGTATTTGAAAGCTCCCTACAACAGTCTTTTTATCCCTTAAAATCTGACTCTGTTAGGAATGAGAATGATGTTCCTAGTAACAGTAAATTCTCTTATAAAGAAAAAAATCAGAGCAAAATTAGAGCCAGACAAAGAACTCTGGTAAATGCCACAGAAATAAAAAATATATATGGGAACAGTTTTAAAATAATAATACAAGAGGTTTATGATACTAGATACATGTCTACCAGCAATGTTATATGATTCCTTACAAATAAACCACAGAATAATAGTAGTTAAAGAGAAAACCACCGCCCCCACATGGTGTCATTCATGCTATAGCCCATGACACCAAACCCAGACTTAACACCTAACCTAATAGCAGCTTCGACATTCACCCAAAACGCCATCTTAATCAAACAGTCTGGAATTTTCGGGTCAAGCCCCACTAAGGTAATAATATGCCACCTGAGCCCTCTGTGTGCCCCAAAGAAAGAAAAGGCAATTTTCATGATACAATCCCTCCATGCTTGTCCCTTTCCCCAAAAAATAAGATATTCTGGCCTAAAAATAATTCTTTTTTTGGTGCTAACAGCTCCCTTGCCCCACCCTCGACTCTATAAAAACCCTACATTTTGTACAACCCCTCCAGGCAAGTGCCCAGCTACATGGGATGCTGTCGGATGCATGACTATTTAATAACACCAAGTAAATCTTCAAATTTACTAGGTCAAATTTTGTTTATTAATGTAATATAATAATTTTGTTAGTTAGCACATATTATTAATACATGCCCTGTAATATAGGCACTGTTTTGAGCACTTTACATAAATAAATAGATTTAGTCATCACGATGACTATATGGGATACTATAATTCTCCTCATTTCACAGATGAGGAAACTGAGATGCAGAGAAATTAAATAACTTTCCCAAGGTCACACAGCTAATTGGTGTCAGAGCTAGTGCTTGAAAGCTAGAGAATGAGTGTAAACTATAACTTCAGGGAGGGAGAAATCTCATAGGTTAGAGTGGTTTAGGAAGACATCATGGAAGGGAAGGACAAACAACAGTCCTCAAGAGTAAGCAGGATCTGGCAAGAAGGTATTAGAAAATGTCATGGGGAAGGGAAAGTACCTACGTGCTTAGAGAACATGATCTGACCAGGTGACCTACCTAAAGCACAGACGTCATCACTAAACCGTAGCAATGTGGGGCACAGGAACCAATGGTTCCGTACCAGTCTATGGCACATGTAGATGCTTGCTAAATACATATTTTAGAATGAATGAATGGTTGAATGAATGAATGACCTTAGATGTGGGGAAGTAATTGGCATAAAGGCAAAAGGGTAAATTAGGGTCAGCTTTTGGAGTCTCTTTGGAGGAAGCCTAGCCTAGCAGTTAAAGTCATAATCTTTGGAATCAGGTAGATCACCTTCAAATGCCAGCACTACCACTTACGAGCCCTTTGACCTTGATAATGTCACTCAAACTCCCTAAGCTTTTCTTTCCTTCTTCATAAAAAAAGGAAGAAATGATATCTACCTCATAAGGTTACTGTGATGATTAAATAGAATAATGTACATACACAGCCCTAATACCTGGTAAATACTGAATAAATGATAGGTAGTTTGGACTGGTGAGCAAAACAGATTATGTATCAACTATTAGCAGAATGAGCCATTAAAGGGATGTAAATGATGACGGTGGCACTCCAAGAAGAGTAAAGAGGCAGAACGAAGTGAAC
Source organism: Mormoops blainvillei (assembly GCA_004026545.1). Taxonomy (NCBI): domain Eukaryota; kingdom Metazoa; phylum Chordata; class Mammalia; order Chiroptera; family Mormoopidae; genus Mormoops; species Mormoops blainvillei. The sequence continues at coordinate 81,350 of PVJD01002203.1, read as the reverse complement.
AAGGGGGACACAAGGGAAGAGAGCCTGCTTTATGTGCCATTAGTAGTCCAACTCTGAAGTAAGTCTCCGAATCTGGTCAGTGGCAGCAGAAATGGGAAGAACAACTGGACCGAGACTCATGATTTAAATAATTTGATATAATTTCTTCTCTGTCATGCATTGGTACTAACATTCCAGGTTATTAAGGACTTCCATGAGAAATATATGTTAAAATTTCATCCTAATCATTAATATTAAGTGTTAAATTGATATTTTAAAAAAGAAGAAAATAAACAAACAAGAAAAAAATTACACAAATATTAATATCTCATGTGCTAACCCTTCTTTATCATTTGCAGGCTCATCTATTTCAATGAAATTACACAATTTACACCCAACTCTCCACTTTGAGAATATGCCAAATTGTGGCAACTTGTGTATTATAACATGAATTTATTGTACTACTTTCCCTCAAATAATATATTATTTTAGGTTTTGTGGACTTTTGTGAAAAAATACTGGTTTGGGAAAAGAAAGAAAAGCCTGAAATCTGAAGCCATGGTTAAATCTATGCAAATCTAGTACATTATACTTATAGTGCAGCTCCTTTTGGGCTACCTACAGTAGCAGTGTTGGCACAATTAGCTCTGTCAAATGTTAAAAAATAATTTTGGAAATTACTCATTTAATTGTTTTCATCTTGTATGTAGAGGCATTCTTTAATTAGGCATGAGTCAGCTAACTGTTTCACAGGCTAATTTGCCGATATGAGCAGAGTTTATACAAGACACAGGGTGCAAACCTGGAAGATACGTGAACCCTCCAGCCTTGCAAAAATGCTCTGAGCACCTCGCCTCTTCAACAGGAACACCATTCCTACTTGTGGTGAACTGCTCTCCTCAAAGTAAAACAATAATATATGAAAGGGTGCCATTTTCTAACTAAGAATCCATAAACACATGAGCTACTTTTTCTGGATCTTCTTATCAGATACCAAAGGTACGTTAGTGTTGTTGACCTGTTCAAAGAGAACTTACTTTCTCAGACCCATCCAGAATTAGTTAAGAATTCCTCTTTGTCCACCAGCAAGCTTGCCTTCATGTTTCCGTGCTGACAGCGTTGATGTTTAGGACCGCCTCTTTGTACAGGTGAGCAATGCCACATAAGCAGCCCCACTTGGCCCTCCTTACCCTCTCCTGTTCCAAAGCAGCAGGCCTTTTCTTGAACTTATTCTTTCTTGTCTTCTGACCTTCAAGTTCCCAGTACTGGAAAAACTCCCCAGGGTCATTTTAGCAAGTTCGGGTTTAAGCCTTACAAAGGACAATAAAGGGATCACTCCTGTCATCATTCTCTTTCCTGTGTACACCTGATTTTATTCCTCTGTGCAGTGACCAGTAAAACTGACATTCAATTTCCTCAAGAAATTTTTCAGTCTCTTTCCTTTTGATTCCATCTCTGTGGTTTTATTAAGATTCACTGAAAAATAAAAGAAGACATAAAACAGCAACTTGCTAGGTACAAGGACAAATTTGCCAGTCTAATAAATGACCTGGGTGTAAATTCTGGTATTCTGTGAAAAGAAATTTACCTTATGGTTGTGAGGGGGAAGCAGAGTTTGCCAATTCAAAGTATGATTTTGGGGATAGTGAATATTTTAAGCCAGTTATTTTCCAGAAAAAAAAAAGATTCACAACAAACCTTTGACCTTTCCCCTACCTGCCTAAAGCGATTTAGATAGAGGACCTGCTCAGGAAGGGAGCTATCATCATAGGTAACTATAGTTCAATATAAATTAGGTGTGATACACAGGGAGGAACTTAACAAGGCCTGTTTGATCCAAGTCCTCTCTGTGTCCCATTGTTAAAGATGGCCCAACAAACATTTGTTTACCAAACATTTTCTTTTCTGTCTCCATGTGAATTGCCTTCCTCCCTCTGAAGTCTCAGACATCACTCCCCACCTTTTCTCCTTAGCTCAAGATGGCATAAAAGCCTTAACTATACAATATGTCCTCAGGACCCCATGCTATTTTTTTATTAGTAAATTTATTGGGGTGACATTGTTTTATAAAATTGTACAGGTTTCAAGTGCGCAATTCTATGATACATCATCTGAATATTGCATTGTGTGTTTAACACCCCCAGTCAAATCTCCTTTGACCTTCTTTACCTTTTACTACGTGCCCCCAACCCTCTTCCCCCAGTAAACACCATACTGTTATCTGTGCCTATGACTTTTGTTTTTGTTTTTCTTGTTTGTTCACTTGTTGCTTTCAGTTTTATATCCCACATGAGCGAAATCATACAGTTCTTAACTATTTCTATCTGACCTATTTCACTTAACACATGATAGCCTCAAGGTCCATCCATGTTGTTGCAATTGGCAGCATTTCAGCTTTCCTTATGGTTGAGTAGTATTATTCCATTGTATATATGTAGCCGATCTCCTTTATCCAATCATCTATTGAGGGACACTCCTGTCGTTTCACAAGTAATAACAAACATTGGAAGGTTATAGGAAAAAAAGGAACTTTCTTCCACTGCTAGTGAGGATGTAAACTGGTGTGGGAAAACCAATACGGTGTCTACTCAAAAACTTAAGAATGCAGTTACCGTATGACCCAGCAACCCCTCCTCTGGATTATCTACCCCCCAAATTTGAAAACATTTATTTGCAAAGATATATGCACCCCTATATTTATTGCAGCATTATTCATGGTGGCCAAGATAGGGTCCCATATTCTCATGGAAACCTGGTATTTATACAAGCAATAAATCTAGTTATTTTCTTCTGTTACACTGTCTCGTGATAACCTGATTATTAGTCCAGCCAGAAAAACTTAGAAGGGTAGAAAGAAAATTATTATTTTTTTCACCTAAGTTGCCAAATGGGGGTAAAAAAGATGGGGTGGCAGAGGTGAAAGTATATATGCTTTGTAATAAATTGGTCTTATGCAATAAATTGGCCTTAGCAAGTTTCCCAGAGATATATATGCTTGGACCCTGACAGACCCAATCACAAATGAATTGTCCAGGCCAAGACATTTGAGTTGCCTGACCAGACAAGATAACAGGCCTTCCTTTCAGACCTTCTCTAAAATGGGATTCATCACTTGAGGAGTTACTGGGCCCACAGTGGTTCTACCTGGTGGGGTCGGGGGGGAAAGGGGTGCATTTGGAAATATGTAGCAGCCATTGTGGTTAACATACTAACAGGGAAACAGGAGGCCCAGGCAGTAAACATCATGAATGTGCCAATGTAAGTACTTTAAATGGTCTTCAAAGGTTTTTGCTAAAAGAATCATGGAAAACTATTATATACCACTTGTGTATTTTAAGGTTAACATTTAAAAATTGTTATATGTTTAATAGTTGCTACAGGTGTACTTTATGGCATATGGTAAAATGCATATGGGCTTAAAAATTTTTTTTTCAAAACCGGAGAGCTGAAAATTTAGCTCATTTAATTTAGGGAAAACATCTGTCACACAACCTGATAGGAATCACTGGTCCTCATCAAATCCATCAGCCAAATCAGACTTGTGTTCCATCCTAAAAAGCTAGGATTCATTTTAATTTTAAATAATTGTTACTATACATGCTTGCAACAACCATCTCACTTGTTAACTCCAATTCTAAGATGGAGAGGGAGAGAGAGAAGCCACTGGGAGTCACCATGAGTTTACTGCATGGATGACATAGAGTGCCACCCCTTCCCTACTTCTTGTTGTAAACCTTTGCCTTGCTATTACTAGCTATTCCCTAAAGAGCCATGCCTTCTCAACTGTCCCTTTGTTATGCAGAAGTTTACCCAGCTTAAGGTCATTCACCATAGTAAGGATTAGGAGGGAGAAAACATTTGCCTCCCTCTTATAAAATGGTAGAAATATAGGATGACCATACAATGAATTCTGATATGAATAGATGACCATACATATCAAAATAATCCTGGTTCACACATGTTTCCATGGCATAATTACTAATAGTGTCTCCATTCACTCTCAAAAGTGTATCAGTCTGAATGATAAATTATACAGTAACCATAGAAAGGGTATTCATGGTGGGTGGGGTTGGGAGGACCTAGCAAACTTCAGGTCCATCAATATTAGAGAAAAGTACATATGAATATTAAGAGCCTGGGAAGTCTGCATGCACCTCCAGTGTGTGTGTACCCTGATGTAAAGACAGCTGCCTCAGAACTTTATTTCGCTTGACCAAAGCTTTAGCTGAAATTTTGCATAAAATTACAGACAAGGTACAATTGTAACCTAAGCAAACACCAAAGCCAATAATTTACTTAGCATCACTTGGAAGGTACTCTGTTGTCATCCCTGAGGTGAAATAATACCAAAAGTCCTTTGCGAGAACCCAAGGATTACAAAGGGTCGTTCAAGACCCAAACGCAAACCAGCAACAATGCTATCTATAACAGCTAAGGAGGCATTCCCTACAGGTTTGTTTTTTAGCTGCTTCCAAGGAAGAGTCCGCTGGACAAATCCAAATGGATCCACCTCCCTAGAAATCAAGGTTCCTCGCCTGGGAGGAGTGTTTGAGGGAATGTTCACTACCCACAAACATTGGTGCCAAAATGAAGGTGGGCAGGAAAGCAATGCTGAGGAGTCCAAACCAAAGTCAGCATCTCTTGTTTGGTTTTTCTTCATTTTTGCCACAGAGCAAATGCCCTCCCAGATGGGATGATGATAATAAAGAAGCAACTTTAGATCCAGAAGGGTCTTATTTGACCCTACAATTCGGCATAACTTGCATGCACATTGTCACAGGCCACACGGTCACCCCAGAATGTCTATTCTGCCCAAGGCCACAGCATTCAAAACTCATACAGCACCCCCCTCCCCCCCCACACACACTGTTATAAAGAGGGGCTGTGGCGTGGCCAAAAAAATGATAATAACATTATTAAACCAGAATCCTCAAGAACTGAAACTTCACTCTGGCCGTGTTTCACTTCACTCTTGTGGGCTGTGTGTCTTTGGGAAATTGACTTAGCCTCACTGACTAGCAGTTCCCCCATCAGGAGCATAGGCACAGTCATGCCCACTTCATGGGGTGTTGTGTGGCTTCCATGAAGTGGTTTGTAGGCAAGTACTTTGCAGCCTGAGCAAGGTGGCAGAATTCCAAAAACTTTTCCTAATTATTCACGAGACTCCCCTCTGGCTTCATCAGAACATGTCTACCTGCCTTCGATGAACGATGCACAGTCGCTAGCCAATTAGGGACCTTTTCATTAGCAGCAGTATAACTCCCTATTTTGCAACAGCTTTAACTCAAATAGGATGGACTGAAGAACATTATACAATGGAGTAACTTGCAAAAAGCAACATGAGGATCTTCACTGAAAGTGCAGATTTGAGGACCCTGTAAGATGTTCCTCAGATACTCCTGACCTACGGCTTTTGGCTTTAGTTATGGCTTTTGGTGATGAAGATGCTCTGTGGGAGATACTCTGCTAGAGCAATGTCTTATGATAAGGAAATTTCACATCATAAGAAATATGATACACCAATCCAGACTTCTGGTCAAGATGGGCGCATAGGTAAACATGTTTTGCCTCCTTGTGCAAACACAAAAAGAACTACAACTAAGTCTCAAAACAAATAACACCCAGAACTGTTATAAAATCAAGCTGTATGGAAGTCTGACAATCACGGATTTAAAGAAGCCACGTTTATCTAGACAGGTAGGAGGAGTGGAGACATGGAGACAGGCAGAGAGGCAAGGAGACACAGTGTGGTGGTGTGACGCAAAAAGGCAGCAGTGATGGTGGAATGGGCATGGTCAGTCCCACATTCAAGTGTGGTAGATAAAAACTGGGAGGGATACCTTGGGAGTGAGTGATCCCAGCCCCAGGCCAGACCACTGGGGTGACAGAAGAAACTGCCAGATTTTCAGGGAACTCCACTTAAAGGGCCCACACAGTCTTAAAACCTATGCAAACCCCCCCACTCTGAGATTCAATGTCAAGGCAACAGCTGCAAAGGTGCCAGTCACATACGGGGAGTAGGTGAAGTGACTGGAAAAGCGGCAAGTGCCAGGCAAATCTCCAGAATCCAGGCAGTGGCCCAGTCCCCTCTCCAAGTCCTTCCCCATACAGAGCCACAAAGCAGTGAAGTGAGTTGCTCCACCCTGGTGATTCCCTAAGGCTCTGCCCCACACAATTTATAGGTGCCTTTTCTATAACAGGCCATGCTATTAAGACAGGGAGTGAAAACAGCTCTACCTAATACACAGAAACAAAGACAGGGAGGCTGCCAAATTGAGGAGACAAAGAAATAAGGCCCAATGAAAGAACAGAACAAAACTCCAGAAAAAGAGCTAAACAAAATGGAGAGAGCCAACCTATCAGGTGCAGAGTTCAAAACACTGGTGATCAGGATGCTCATAGAACTCACTGAATACAACAACAACATAAATGAAGAAATGAAGGTCAGACTAAGTGAAATAAAGAAAAACCTACAGGGAACCAACAGTGAAGAGAAGGAAGCTGGGGTTCAAGTGAACAATTTGGAATATAAGGAAGAAATAAACATTCAACCAGAACAGAAAAAAGAAACAAAAATTCAAAAAAACAATGATAGTATAAGAAGACTCTGGGACATCTTCAAATGTGTCAACATCCGAATCATAGGGATGCCAGAAGGAGAGAAGGAAGAGCAAGAAATTGAAAATTTATTTGAACAATGAAAGAAAATTTCTCTAATTTGGCAAAGGAAATAGACATACAAGTCCAGGAATCATAGAAAGTCCCAAGCAAGTTGGACCCAAAGAGGACCACACCAAGACACATCATAATTAAAATACCAAGGGTTAAAGATACAGACAGAATCTTGAAAGCAGCAAGAGAAAAGCAGAGAGTTACCTACAAAGAAGTGCCCATAAGACTATTAGCTGATTTCTCAAAAGGAACTTTGGAGGAAAGAAGAGACTGGCAAGAAGTATTCAAAGTAATGAAAAGGAAGGACCTACAACCTAGATTATTCTATCTAGCAAAGCTATCATTTAGAGTGAAAGGGCAGATAAAGTGCTTCCCAGATAAGATAAAGAAAGGAGTTCATCATTGCAAAGCCATTATCACATGAAATATTAAAGGAACTTATTTAAGAAAAAGAAGAAAATCAAAACTATGAACATTAAAAGCTAACAAATTCACAACTATCAACAACTGAATCTTAAAAGAAAACAAAAACAAAAATCATTAAGCCAACAACAAGAACAGGAACAGAATCATAGTTATGGATATCATTTAGAGGGCTATCAGCTGGAATAGGGAAGGAGGAGAATGGGGGAAATGTTCAGGGATTAAAAAGCACAATTGATAGGTACAAAATAGACAGAAGGAGGTTAAGAATATATAGGAAATGGAGTAGCCAAAGAACTTATATTCATGACACATGGATGTGAACTAAGGTGGGGTGGGGGGTGTTGCTGCAGGGAAGGGAGGTACTGGGTTGAGGGCAGCAAAGGTGGAAAAGTTGGGACCACTATAATAACATAATCAATAAAATATACCTTAAAAAAGAAAAGAAAAAAGCATCCAAAATGTGAACTGGGACAAACTTTTTAAAAAGAAGGAGAAGAAAAAATATGATACCCAGAGCAGACACAAAAATCTCTAGGCCCCACCTAACAACTTCTGAATCTACAAACGTAAAATGGAGACTAGGAGTCTATATGATTTACAGACCATTATTTCTAACGTTGGGCAAATAGGAAATATACTGCCCTAGGGGGATGGTAAATTAAAATAGTCACCCCGAAGCCTGCACTTCAAGTGGGTGACTGAGGTTAGTTAATCTAACATAGAACATGATGGAGAAGGTCTGGTTACCAACTGATACTTGATTTCTCAAAAGGAAAACCTACAGGGAACCAACAGCGAAGAGAAGGAAGCTGGGGTTCAATAAAATGTCTTAGGTCATCTAACCTAGTTAAGCAGGAATTAGATAGGGAAGTATTGGGGCTGGCTGACCAGCTGCAATTCCCCTAAGAGCAACTGCACATACCACTCTGGTATGTAATTGAATTTTTTAAATCTTCATATAAATGATTATTATAATTATATTTCAGGAACTCCAAGTATTGTTTGAAAAGAGGAGGTCCTATATTCTGGGCTACCAGGTATAGTTGTCCCAGTTATGCACTGCACAATTCTAGGGGGCAAGGTAACCCTGCATGGAATGGGAGAGTACCATGAAACCCATACATTTCTAGAACCTGAAGACTACACTGTCACTCTTATTTTGCACTAATTTTTATTTTTAAAGTATATTTTATTGATTATGCTATTACAGTTGTCCCATTTTTTTTCTCCCCTTTATTCCTTTCCAGACTTCACCTGCCCTCCCACCAGCATTCCCTCCCCCGTTAGTTCACATCCATGGGTTGTACATATAAGTTCTTTGCCTTCTCCATTTCTATACTATTCTTAACCTCCCCCTGTCTATTTTGTACCTATCAATTATACTTCTTATTCCCTCTATCTTTTCTCCTATTCTCCTCCCTCCCCCTCCCTGCACTAATTTTTATGAAGACAATTTAAAATACCATTTAAAATTTTTCCTCTTAAATTGATAGTTCAATGCTATAGAATATCAATAGGAGAAAATGGAAACTGAAAAAAAACTCAAACAATGTACCTGCTTTGAGAACCTGAATGACCTAGTTGAAGACTGAGTTGGTTGGAGAAAGGTATCTAGGTGTCTACCAGGTAGGAGAGTTATCGATATGAGAATCTGTGGTGGTGTCTGGCATGCAGTCAGGAATCCATTCACTCATTCAAATGTTTATTGTCTCAATTAACTGATTTTGTGCTCTTGACTTTCCTCCCCAATATCTGGTAGCTCCTCATCCTTGGTCTGGAGCATGCACAGATTTCCTTCAGCCTTGGCGCAAACCCCTGGGCCCCTCTCCCTCCTACTCTCAGCTTTATAGGCAGCTGTCTTATCTGTCCCAGTTCCATAGGCAGGACCCTAAACAAATCATTATGGAACTAGACTTGAAGCCTAAAAGAAATAAAGATAAACCACAAAGAAGGAATGTTAGTAACATTATAAAAAATATTTATACCAATCACACAGGTGCAACCAACAGAAGCATAAGCCTATGAAATTTTAGAAGGTTAATTCTTCACACCTATTTGCAAGACTACATTGTAATATTATAGCACCTTTTTCCATCTGCTTTTAGCATCACAGTGTGAAAACTTACAAGACTGTAAGGCACTGTCCCTAGATATAATTAGAGCTATATTTGAGCTCAAAGAGGCCACAGTAACTGATTTTACATTAGAAAGAAGTCATAAATGTAAATTGCCTGCAGATAATTCTTGGCAGACTTTCTGATTTTGTGCATGCATTTATATAAATATACAGTCTCTGATTATTAATGAAAAATGTGTCTTACATGAAAACACCATTATGTCTTCTTGTTAGTTTAAAATGGTGATTCTATCTGGTGTGAACAAATATTTCAAAATAAATTTTAAAATGCCTTTAACTTAACACTACAGAGTTTATCAATTGAACTACTGAAGATTTAATTCTATGTCATTGTTTTCAATATCTACATTAGCAAATCTATAGTATTTTGAAACCAGGAAAGAAGAGTCTGTCATCAACATTTAGGACACAACTACTATACAGAGAACTACATAAAGGCTGGGATCTATACAAGATTGGGGTTGGGGGCCAATGAAAAAAAGATTGAGAATGACCAAGAAAGGAAAGACAGCATCCCTGACAAAACATAAGCGAAATCTAAGTCTAGACCCAAACTACAAAGTTATGAAGCAAACACATTTGTAATACAACCATAAATACTAGTATTCTTAACGTCCCACCAAAGGGAGATGTAGACCTGAAGTGTAAGCAGCAGCGACGGGGAGCAGCAGGCAATGTGTACATGCGGAGACTAATGTTAACCCACAGTGAACAGTTGAGGAAACAAAAGCTCAGAAAGCCAAGTACCAATAGGCAAATGGTTGCGTTAGAATTTTAACTAAGTCAGCCTGGCTTCCCTGCCTATGCTGTATCCTCTAGGCAATACTGCCTACACAAGAGACATGTGAATTTTAACCAGATAGTTAAGGAATGAAGGCACATGTGGAGCCTAAAGGAGACAGAAGAATGGACATGCCCTGCAGGGTTTGGCCTATGTGACATAAAAGCTGACTGCATACATCACTGGGGGGAGGCAGCTGCAGCAGTGGGATGGCTGGGGTTGTCAGTGCTCTCAGTCAGAGCACACTGCACGAGTAACAGCTCAGATAGATGACCTATCACAGACAAAGTGCAAGTACCGTCTCCCTCACTGTCTGTCCATAGTCTTGCCAGCATGACATTTGCAACCTTGGTATTACACTTGAAATCATCTGGAAAACTTTTTAAAACTAGAAACACCTAAGCAAAATACCCAAGAATTCTCAGTAAACCCATCTGGGGTGGGGTTTTATTGTTGCGATTTTTAAAAATTGCTCAGGTGATTCTAATACACATCCAGATTGAGACATACTGATCTTAGTGTAATGTTTTTCAAACTATGTCAGAACACTGGTATTCACAAGAAAAAATGAGGTAGTTTTCAACCAAAAATGTATTTTTCCAATTTTCAAATGGAAACAATGTGTTAATGAGTAAACCATTGCTACGTCAGTATCATAAGGGTTTTTTTTGTTGTTGTTTTTTTTGATCTTTGGTTGCTGCTATGGCTTGTTTATAATAAAATCTAGCACGAGGTAATGCACGAGTTCCAAATATATATATTTAACAATTCAAGTGTGTTTTAGTATTACTACATGGTACCACAACAAGCTCCCCGCTGTCCAGGCTCGCAGCCATCCAAGCAAGTCTGGAAGCCATCATTGCAGCGCATCTACGCAGCACCCTGTGGGGCGTGCCTTTTCTGTGGTACCTTTCTGTGGAGGTAGCCCGAGGAAATGGTGGGAGGGACTGTCTGCATGTAAATCACAAACAAGAAAGACACAAAACTGGACTAGTATCCTTATCACTTTCAAGAAATCACTAATAATATATCAAAGATTCAGGGTGACATTTGGTTGCTCACTTTTCAAAAGACATTTTTCTACAAGATGCATAAATAGCCCACTCAACTCATCAAGTGTTGTCAGCTCTTCCATTAGAAAATTCTTATAATGAAGTGAATGAAAAAGAGAATAGAATTGTGTGGTTTTATGGCTCAATGGCTAAAATACTTGAAGATTTATGCAAAGAACCGTACGTACAAGGGCACATTTTGCTTTTGCTCTTATTATCCTGAGTTTAATTACAGGAAATTCAGTTTCCTGTAGTGTCAAAGCAATAATTGATCTATAGATTCTGATGGTATGTCAGCTGATTAGAAATTTCATTCTTAATGTTAAAAACAATATATGTGGGAAAGGGGCACAAAAGTAGTTAACAGTCACAAAGGACAAGGAAAGAAATACAGAGCAAGCACAGAGTTAGTCATTTATTTCTTACTAAAGAAGTTGAGTAAAGAAGTTTAGTAAAGAAGTCTTACTAAAGAAGTTTAAAGAAGTTGTGTTGGTTTTTTTTGTTTTGTTTTTTATTTTTGCCTTGAGAATGTCAGCCTGCTTTTGTGATTCTATGTGCTACATACCGTTGACTTACTAAATATAAGAAGTGTTGTCCCAATGACTGACAGACCAGGAATTAACAATCTCCTTTTCCTCTGAAACTTAATGTCATATGCAATGCTTTGACCATGTTCTACTCACTTACCTCTCAAAAAAGATATTTAATTTTTTCCTTAGTATTCAGTGCTTTATGCTTAATAAGAAAGAGCCCATTAGTGAAGGATATTTTGCCAAGCAAAGAATTTTTTTGTTTGCTTCTGCTTTCCAGAGATTTTTAGAATCTTTTAAACCATATGATTCATATAGTATCTTTTAAGGAAAACTATGATGATATTTACCATCACTTCCCTATTTTTCCGTATAGTATTTACCACTTTTTAAAAGTTCCTATTTCAGTTTAAACTGAAATTAAAACTGAAATTTTAATATACCACCATTAGGTGACAAGGTCGCCTCCCTTGATAACTCATATCTCATGGTACGTGCCCTCCCCAAAATGTGGATGGTTCTAATGAGATCTTCCTCATAAAAGGAAGAGGTTTTCTACTTGTTAAAATGTAAAATTTGGCAAATTAAAACAAAATTATTCATTAAGTAAGCCTCATTTTAAAAGTTTATAATAGAAAGCAATTTGTAAAGAAGGTAAGTTCATTTCTCATTGGTACAAAGGATTTCTTTCGATCGCAGTCTCCAAACTTATCCTAGCTGTAGGGAAATGCTGTTCCAGGAGATTCATTCTAACTTTCAGTGTTTAATATTAAGGTGGCTTCGCACTGCTTCTCATTCTTAGCCACGTTTCTCTTTGATTAGCAGTTAAAAGCCTAAACACCTCACCTAGGTTACTTACTTTTTTCTTCATTTCTTTTCCAGCTATTGAAGAAGAAATGGCTATGAGGGAAATTAATTCCCCTCATAATTAAAGAGAACCCAACCAATCAGCTCTCTTGATACCAACAGCTTTTCCCAGTAGGAAGACTCACAGTACTGTGAACAGATACACCCATTGTCTATTCAACTACTTTTTTAATCTCCAACTACCCTTCAAGTACAGAACATGTACTCCCATGACATCCTTTCCCATTTGCAATGGCCGCAGCTCAGCACCCTTCGGCGCCACTTCCAGAGCTATGTGTGTCAAGGCCCTGGATTTCTAACACCGAAGTGCACATCGAACAGCGTCATTAGAGGCATTTTATCAAAATCCCAAAGTGGTTTCACTGCTACTTCTGTTGTATTTACAGGCAGGAAAAAAGTGAGAAAACCAAAATATCCAGAACCATAGACTAAAGTTAAACTAAACCCAATGAAAGAGTAATCTAAAATACACATGATTACAAGGGCAATTGTCATGAGGATTAACAATAATAATGTTATGCAAATATTTCTTGAGCACATAGTCTCTATAAGCAGCTCCGGGGTCACCTGCTCTGACAAACCTTCTCTTTTAACATTTTGTACATCTAAGATGGTATTTATCATATTATGTTGTATTTGTAAGGTTACTAATAATTGTGGGCTCCTTGATGTTAGGAGCCCCCAAATCATAAAAATTTGCTTTATCTGCCCTCCTGGAACACTATTAAATATGATTTCCCTCACAAATCGCTCACTTCTCTACATGCATATAAATTAATTCATATATTTTATTTAATATTTATATATTTTGCACCTCTTCTAGCTGTTAGTTATCTCATTTTATTGTCATCAGTAGCATATCAAGATGATGTGTTATGTTAATTTGGGGGTATCTATCTATTTAACCATTCTTTTGGCTTGTAAAGAACCAAAACTTCAGTTGAAAACCTTGGTATAGGTACAAGTGACTGAATTTTATACTGTTACATTTTAGCATTGGTTTATTTACATTAGAATATTTCTTTGCTATAAATTATCGGCACTAGGTCAAGATCTTCACAGTCTGAAAACCATTTGGACCTCATAGCTCAACTTTAAAATCACAATGTTTTAAAGTGTCTTTGCTAATGATGACAGTAATGACTATGACTGACAATAAGATTGAAGAATTGGCCTCTTATTTTTAAAAATCTGGAAATGTTCTGAAAATTTCCCTCCATAGCTATTACATCTGCATTCATCATTTAGGATTTTTAGAACAGTCATGTTACATCATCTCTGCTTTAACCTGTGCTGCACTGAACAAACTAGAGCCCTAGACAATCCAAGTTAGCTACACAGGTTAATTTCTTCTACATGAAATCTTTGTCAAAATGCTAAGTGAAAAAAACAAAACAAAAACTACGGTATGGAGGTGGGAAATGCAAGGGAGGTGTGTGTATTTTCTCTTCTTTCAAAGCACCTGAAACACCTAAGGAAATGACTCTCAGAGTTTACCTAGAGGATGTCTATTGGATAGGCAGATTCCAGGGACCTACCTCCAGCAATTATAATTTTGCTCACACTTTGATAAACATTGATAGAAACAAGCTGCAAAATGAGATTCAAGCAGGAAGAAGCCTACATGAATCACAAACTAAAATAGCAACCTAAAAAAAAGTGAAAAGATGTTTCAACCCCATATTCAATTTATAACTATTGTGCTATAAATTCTGTAAGAGACAAAGCCGTGACTAACAAAAGGCGAGAAATGAAAGTATGGCTTGAAGAAAACAGTAGCCATAGTTTGGCAGATTATACAATTTGTTAATTTATTATTAAATTACTGTAAATTAATAATCTCAAAGGGTTTTTCTCTTCAAATAGTAACCAGAAAACAGTTTGCCTGTGATACTTCAGTCTTTCTGCAACAATGTTGATTTCCACATTTGCCAAGTTGTCAACTTAGAACTGGCAAAGTCTCCCAATGTTTATAGAAAAAGGCCTTACTAGCGAATTTTAGCACACATTGACTGTGTTCAAAGAAGGGAACAGAAATGGAATCAGCCTACAAATCGTACAGGGAATGAGAAAATAATCTGATGCTTTCACCCAAAATTTACAACTAAAATGTATACATAATCTAGGATCCTACAAAATTCCTATCCTTTTAACTCTGCAAGTCAGGAAGGTTTTTTCCAGTTACTTGGAGACTTACTTACTTAAAGGGGAAAAAATCCTTGGCATATGACTTATTTTCATATATTGAGACCAAACTACATTGTTATTTTAAGCAACTGTATTCAGGTTGAAAGAATAACTTAAAACAGTTCCTATTCTATTAACTCCCTGAATCATCATTATATTCAAACACCTGTTCTTTGGATAGCTACATATTGGAAAATTTTGCTTTCAAAGAGATACGTAGGAACTTCAAGGTAAAGAAATAGCACACCCAGACACCTATGTCTGTAAGGAGTGAATATGGCTGTCAAAATAGTTGTGATTGAGCTCAGGTTACAAAGACTCCCAGTTTTCCATGCTTAATTCCAGGCCATTGTCAACAACTCATTCTCCTCATGTGATTTGCTTTAAAAAATGAAGACAACAACTCCCACTTGGCTCAAATGGTTAGTTTTTAGCCAAAGATGCTCATGCTATTTGTTAGGTTTGTGTGATTTTAACTTCATCTAGAAATCTTAATTGGAAAAAAAGCCTCAATGTTAATGACCAAGGCCTAAACATTTACAATGGGTTCGTATTATTTCTTTTGTTTTAGAGATTATGGAATCTCTAGTAGGAAAATTTCATGGCAAAATGCTTCATCAATTTAGCTAAAAGTGGAGCTTAGTTAAGGTAGTGATGCAGAGCCCTGTTATAAATTGTCTGAGGTTTATTGGAGTGCATATTTTAAACATATCAGTTAGTACTTTCTGAAGTTTTCATCTTGTTTCTCTCACGTTCTAATCCAGAACAAAGATGACATCCCATAGTCCATACTCAACAAAAGTAACTTTCTACATTCCAGGTAACTAATATAACAATTAATCAATTTCCTAAACAGTTTTATTCTTCATACAACTAACGCTACAGATTATAATGCATTCTTTTTTTCCTCCAGATTGTAAGAGAGAGTTTAAGGAGATTTGTACTTTTCTAAAGCCACTTAAGTCCAAAATGAAAAGGCAAACTATTGCAAAATCAAAAAGAATTAAAACCCTAGGTTTTTAATTGTTTTCATAATTTAAATACCCTGGAGATCAATCTCGTGACTCTCCAACAACAAACAAAAATGGCATTAGTTACGGAGTAGGATATTAATATACAAAGTTATCTCCTTAATTATCAGGTATAAGAACTATTCAACTAAGATGAAACATCAATTTGTAAGCCTAATTTGTGTGTGACAGCTTTACTGACCTAAATCCAAATTAACTGACTTTAGAAAATATCCTCTCCCAAAATTCGCTTTTTCTTTGCGTACTTTAAGAGCTATTTCAAATATTTATTTATACTTTATAGGGTATGTATCACATAAGAAATCTAATAACTATCAGAAATTACCACATAATTAAACTCCCTGATTTTATATTTTTAAATATCCCAACAACTTGTGATATTTATACAAAAAACAGTCAAATGTATTTGTTTCACTAGCTTTTATACAAGTTTGCTCTATTACATGTACATTTCACTTAATATTTCCAAACAAAACCTTTATACTATCTTTGACCCTTTAAAGTATGCACATAAATACAAAAATACATGCAGAAATTTTTATACACTAAGAGAAACTATTGGGTATATCATAGAAAAATACTCTTGAGTCATAATTATCCACGTTATGACTTCATATACTTTGCTCTGATACTTTTTTAATATAATGGGTGAGATTACAAATGACAGGTAGAGAGTAGGGCTACACAGAAAAGCCTTTAATACTAAAAATTATTTCAAATTACTGGGAAAGGCACAATGATGTAGAGAATGCCTTCAGCCCATCTTCCAATGATTTAAAACATGCTGATGCCTCAAAGAAATATTCAGAACAATATTGTGCTTGGAGGGGGTTTTATTTTATTTTTCATTTTGTACTTCATCCATCTGGAACAAATCTCCCTGGGTGTGTTACATCTTGAAAACACAATTAAAAACATTAATCGGATCTGGCCCACCAGATCACATAACCTTGGTGCCCAGCACACTCTGACATTCTCTAACCAAAGCAAGGGGAGAAGTTGTTGAGATTAAAGGAGTTGTTTCAGGTGTGGCTTGTGGTGTCACTACTCCAGGAAGGGCGAATATCTGGGTGACTAAGCAATCCTTGTCTCCTTACCACCATGCCTAATCAACCTGTGTGTGATAAACTAAAACGTGACCCTCGCTGAGACTCCAAAAAGAAAACAGAACTATTGATTTCTTCTTATTGAAATTCAATGAGTATAAATTATTTTAGTTGTTCTCTTAGTTAAGAATAACCTTAAATTTTCTGATTATTAAAATTTTACATGCAGGTTATTTTTACGAAAATTAGAAATCACTCAAATCTCATCATTTCAGCACCTAGAAGATGGTCAGACTATCTTCCCTCTTGTATTTAAGTGCATGTGTTATCTAACAGAATTGCATTTGACCTCAGTTTTTACAAAAATCAACCAGGTATTCACCAACACACAAGGAGGTGGAAAGGATTCCCCTTGACCTCACTTGTGGTCTAGTTGGCACTGGGTCACGGTGCCTGCACAGGGCTGCTGCTGAGAGAGAGGCCAGTTGGCATTGCTCCCACCCCGACCTCCAGGGTCTAGTAGCGTTTACGCCATGGCTGTCCTGGACTTGGTGAGCATCTCTCCTGCCTAGACAGTCTGTGTGTCTGACGCCCTGAAGACAAAGCCACCTCAAGGACATGCAGGAACTTCACGTGCGTACACAGACCCAAAATTTCACACAGGCGCTGTTGCCTTTTCAGACAGCCTCACTCTGCGCTGTTCATTTGGGAGGAGCACTCACTGCACGGCCCGGCTCGGGCAGCCGGACTGGAGAGACGGTGCACGCTAACCCTCTCCGCGCCGGGTTTACGCCAGCTAGGCTTCTCGCGCTCTCCCAGCCTGCCTGTATACTGAGCGTGCAAGGCATCGTCGCCCTTGTTAATCCTCTGTCCTCATTCTCTGCAGTTGTTCACGTGGCCTGCCACATCTGACCGTTTTAGAAAGAGAAATTCCCAAATCTGGGCGAAGCATAGACAGAGTGCTTGGGCTTCCTCAGAAGCAGCACCCACTGTAAGGTGGGAGACCCAGTTCCCTGTTTGGTATGGATGGTGAGGTTGTGAATTAGGAGTCAGACACGAGAAAAGGAATAAAGTGGAGTTCTTTTTAGTTTCTGGCTACCTTGAAACCTTGAGCCACGGATATTTTTTAGTGCAGTGAAATTTCTCGCACATACTAACAATAGGTCGACTGCTGGTTATTGTCTTTGGCGGTATTATGAATTCATCTTTTAAAATGGCTTCCAAAATCTTTTAGTGTAAAGTGGGGAACTCTTGAATCAGGGACTGCTAGCCAGATGCTATTTTAAGCTAGTAGCTGATAATTAGCTTTTAAAAGTCCATCATCCCCTACCGATTTTATAACCCACCTAAAACCATAAACCTCAGCTGACACTACTATTGTTATGTTAGAGGTAGTAATATAGAAAGTGCCTTGAGAATTTTACTAACGCCAAATATCATATTTACTTGCAAGTGTATTTACAAATGTAATGGTAATCTCCAGGAGGAAAAAAAAGTGTTCTAAATGATTTGTAATGGAGACTCCTTACAAAGTGTTCCCTTGATGTATTAATGGCCTATTAAGTCTTTTTAAATGAATCTTTGTAGAACTCACTTAGTCAATATTAGCTATATCGGTGTTTAAAATGTTTATCATTAAAATTAAAATGACACTGTAGAAATCACTTGAATAGCCTCCTTTATCCATTTTCATAATGAAGTATTTCATTTTGGAGACATGAAAACATCCACATTTTGGGAATAAGGAAGAGCCCGTGTTTTCAATACCTAAAATGCACCACCATTCCAAGCAAATCTTGTTGTATGCACTTAATATAAAGTAAAACTTTGAATGTCAACAAAGAAATATTTTAAAGAGTTATGTTTTATCCATTTGAAAGAATATTATGTAGCTACTTTAAAGTAGCCAAGAGTCCTTGAAAATAATTAATGTTTAATGGGAAAAGGCAGAATATATTTTGTATACAGTATAATCTCACTTTTTAAAAAATATACATAACTTCATATTAATAAATATACCACGATATTAAATAGTTATCTCTGCCTTTTGAGACTGAGTGGTTTTCATAGCTGTTCATGCACTTTTCTATACCTTCTAATTTATCTTCAATGAATATGTACTACTTCAAATTTTTTTGCCAAAAGTAATTTTATTGTGAGTTAAAAAGCAACTACCTTGATAAAGTTTTCAATTTCCATGTACCTTGTTAAACATATACTCCAGTCAAATATCTAATGAAATTAATTTACAATTATAGAGGCTTTATTTTAAAATTTGGATCACTTTATTTTAAAAATATAAATAGAAAAATGAAAACATAAGCATGAATATCAGGTACAAAAATAAGAAAAATGCTGGCATTTCCATAGAAGGCAAAAGATGGATAATCACAGTTCTTTTCCAATAGTCAAGCCATATTCCAATCACCAAATTAAGCATTTTTGTAAATTAATCCTCCAATTTTGGGGGGAACAAATAAAAAAATGGCTTTCTGTTGAATGGCAATAAACCGTGTTTAAATTTTCATTTCCATAAATTTACACACATCATTTAAAAACTAGTTTCTCTTGCAATTAGATGCACACACGTATTCCCTTGCATTCCACAGGAGAACCAACCAATGCTATAGCTTAGTACTTTGACAAGACCACCTCGAGGGTATACCCCAAACAGGACCTAATCTGTAATTATCTGGTAGGTGTGTGGTAGGAATCCGAAATGAAAACCTACCTTTGGAGGCTCCTGCCCTCAAACCTACCTTTAATGGAGCTACATCCCCGAGGCTAAGAAAATGAAAATCAAGTCAATGGAAGAAAAAGCACATCAAGGAGGTTAGGGTTTATTGGAGGAAGAGATCAATATCCATGGTCAGCTCTGTTTTAGAATTATCATGATGACAGTCCCAGTGTTTGATGTCTAACCTTTATACATTATTTAAGTCAAGAGCCTCTTCCACACTCACTCTTTTTTCCCCCTCCTCAGCAACGCCTTAAGCTGTCAAAATAAGGCTCAAGCTAAACCAAAATAACTATCTACTAAACACTTCTCAATTAAATTTGTAGAGTAAAACAATCCCAGGTGAAAATTAACTTTTTTAGATATAGACATATTGTTTTAGCCACAAAAAAAAAATTACTTAAAAGCAAACTATTGAGTTTGGAGAACAAATAGGAAGAAAAAAAAAAAACCTCGGGATAACCAAGAGAGGTATTACCACACATATGAACATTATCAACAATAACAACTAAAATGTATTATAAGATACTTTATCATGCTGGTTCTATCCATATAGTATATTTTTAAATTTTCAGCTGCTAAAGAGAGGAGTGACATGATCAAGAAGTCATTTAAAGCATGTCGAATTAAACAAAAATAAATTTAAAGTACAAACCATCTATTTAACCAACTCTAGTCAAAATAGAAACTGAAACTTTAATAACAAAGATTTTTATGTTCAGAAAATTTAAATATTCAAGTACTATCCCTTACTTTTCCTACTTCAGCCTGTAATTACAAAGTAATTTTATATTCTTTTACAAATAGAAATGTTAAGAAAACTAACAAATGCTAAGGTACTGATAGAAAATCAAAAATACACATTTTGTTTGCCCCAATCACTGGAGTCCAAGGTATTTAAAATATTGCAATGTAAACTGAAAATAATATGCCAATTATTTTACCTACATAATGCCTTTATATTTTAAGACACAACTTCAAATTTGGGGTCTAAAGTATTTAAATTACTGATTGCTTTAAAATATATCTTTATTTCTCTGAAAGAAATTGACAATAGTAAAAGGCAATCAATCATATTATCTTATCATTCTATAAATAAACTCTTTTCAACCATGCTCTTGACTCCTAACCATCCGAAATACAACCTCTGAGCCCACTACATTCTCCAGAGATTAGCAAGCAATGAGGACACTTAGCAAGCTTTATAAAGAACTTTTCACAACTCGCATGAGTTTTATAGACCTAATCCTCTTCTGCAACTTCCTTCTACAGTTTTCTAACAAATCTCCACCAAGGATCAAGCCAGGAAGAACACTTTGGTGTGCTGAATTTAAAAGGCTCCTTTGATCTCCTACACCACTTAGCAGCTGCATTTCTGTACACTTAAAAGAAACATGAAACTCACCAGATTTGTTTGTTTGTTTTTCATTTGGGCAACCTTCAAACAGAGGAACTATAATGACTCCAGCTGTCTCCTCATTTCACTCTGCCAAAGCCGGACGGTGAGACAGGTGCAGAGAGAGCAGCAGCCAGCCTCACCGTTGAGGAGGACCGAGGGGGAGGGAACCACCTCCCAGGGCAGTCAGAGAGCTCAGAGAGCCCGGGTAGTGCAGCCTGCCACAGGTTGCGGCAGCGATTGGCTATGGCAGCCTCTGTCTTCTAGCTTTGCTTCCAGTCCTGTGGTGAGTTTGCAAATGAGGCTAACTCCTGTGCTCCAAGGGCTGGCTCCTAGAGTAAGCTCTAGTACCCCTGTGTCAACTGTGAAACTAAATCAGTGCAAAGAGGGGAAATTATATTAATAAAGAATCCCGTCATCCTCATCATACCACCTGCCACCTAGAGCAAAGGAAGTCATTTCTTCATTCGGTTTTCCTAACTGGATTATAATTACTCTGGTACTCACCTGACACTGTATAGTGCACTGATTATTAACACTTGCATGAAATGTTTCTTAACCCAGGTCCTATTTATAGCAAAAGTCTCCTTTGTTTACAAAGCCTTGTGGGATCAGGAGGGAATACACAATATACCCTGCGCAGCATGGGGCTTTACCTCTCCAAGGTTTCTTATTTACACTAGACATAAGTATGAACTATGATGCTTCCTAATACTAACAAAGTACCATAAAATGTTTGGTGGCTCCATCTTATTCACTTTTCTCATTTATGCATGAGTAAGTACACACCAGTAAGATGAACCGGCTTAATCACCAGCATCCTGATGGTGATAAGAAGGTGCTGCCTTCTGATGTAAGAGCCTCACCTGGGGAACATACACAGTTCTCTCCAGGGATGTGAAGAGTTTGCTCTGTTTTCCTACCTTGTGCAAAGCTCCTGAAATAGAGACAGGAATCACACCCAACCCATCTTTCACATTCCTGAAAATGTCCCGGGAAGTTAAATTTCCCATTTCTTCTTTTTTGATCTTAGTTATGTCTTGCTGTTCAATCTTACAACAAAAACTCTGAAAGGTAATAATGATCATCACAAATCTTTCTTCCTTTTTTCATTATTGAAGTAACATTCGTTAATTATATATAAATTTCAGGCATGCAACATTGTAACCTAGTGCCAGTATACTCTGTTGCCTGCTCACAACCAAAAGCCTAGTTTCCTCCCCTTACCATGTATTTGACCCCTTTTACCCAATTTGCCCTCCCTCCACCACACTTCCGTTTGGAGACCAACATTCTGATACCTGTATCTATGAGTTTCTTTTCATTTTGTGAGTTCATTTTTTTACTTTTTTGGTAGAATCATACAATTTTTGTCCTCTTCTGTCTAATTAAACTTAGCATAATACCCTCAAAAGTCACCCACCTTGTCACAAATGTCACTATTTCATCTTTTTATGCACGAGTAGTATTCTGGTATGTGTGTGTTTACAACACAACTTTATCCATTCATCCATCAGTGGACACTTAGGTTGTTTCCATATCTTGGCTATTGTAAACAATACTGCAATAAACATAGAGATACATATATCTTTTCCAAGTAGTATTTTTATATTCTTCAACTAAATACTCATAAGAGGAACTGCTAGATCAAATGACAATTCTATTCTTAATTTTTAAGAACATCCATACTGTTTTCTATAGTGGCTGCATCAATTTATAATCCCACCAACACTGTATGAGCATTCCATTTTCTCCACATTCTCTCCAAAACTTGTTATTTCTTGTCATTTTAATAATAACCATCCTAACAGGTTTGAGGTGATATCTCATTGTGGTTTTGGTTTATATTCCCTTAATAATTAGTGATGCCAAACATGTTTTCATATGCCTGTTGGACACCTACATGTCTTTCACAGACCAATGAAACAGAATTGAGAGTCCAGAAATAAACCTACACATATATGGGAAACTAATTTATGAAAGAGCAAAGAATATACAATAGAGAAAGGAAAGTCTCTTCAATAAGTGGTTCTAGGAAAACTGGATAGACACATGCAAAAGAATGAAACTAGACTACTATCTTATACCATACACAAAAATTAACTCAAAATAAATTTAAAAATTAAGTGTGAGGCCTAAAACAATTGAGTACATAGAAGAAAACATGATTTTTCTTGAGCACCTTTCTGGATTAGTCCTTACACCTCTTTCTACTTTCTTAAATCGAAACCTGAGAGTGCTAATTTTAATACTTTGGGGGAGAGGGTAATGATGACAATAAATAAAATAAGTGGGCTAGGTTAAAATATGTGGTAATGTATAGTATATTTAATATGGCTAAAAATCCTGTAACATTTAATGTCAACATTAACCAGGAGGTATTAGTAGCAAGACCTTAAAGAAATCTTGAAGAGGCTCTCATTCCACATATCAAGTCACTGAAGCCCCCAAAGGTGGTGTGACTTGCTTGATGCCCCAAAGCAAGTTCACTGAGACATGAGAAATTAACCCAAGTCTCCTGTGTTTCAGAGCTGTGTTCTTTCCACGACATTATCATTTGTACTTGTTATTATTTTCATTTGCTATTACTGCACAACAAATTACCACAAACTTATTGGCCAAAACAAAACACATTTCTTATCTCATGGTTTCCATGAATCAGGAGAGCAGGTGTGGTTTAGCGGGATCCTCCGTTCAGGGTCTAACAAGGCCACAATCAGGGTATCAGCCAGCCGGCTTTCCTGTCTGGAGTTCAGGGTCTTCTTCCAAGTTCGAGTGAGTGTTGTTGAAATTAAGCTCTTTGTGGTTGTAGGATGAGGCCCTCAGCATTTTTGTTGGTTGATAGCTGTGACCTGCTCTCAGTGTCTAGAGACTGCCAACAGTTCCTTGCCTTGTGGCCCGCTCATGACATAGAGGATTAGTGCTTCTTATTAGCCAGCAGGAGAATCTCTCTTCAGTAGGCAAAGACAGTCTTGCATGATGCAATGCAATCACAGGACTTGACTCTCCCATCACCATTGCTATATTCTATTGGCTAGAAACAAGTCCCAAATTTTGTCTACATTCAAGGAGGTAGCATTATGTAAGGCTCTGACTCATTAGGAGTTATCTTAAAATCCTGCCTACCAGAAGTATAATTCAAGAAATAAAAGCACAAACATATATAAACAATAGTCCTGCCACTTTCTACCAGCTAATGCTAAAAGGTGAGTTGCATCAACAACTTCTGTTCAGTGGTTGCACCTTCGTCTTAGTCCATTCAGGGTACTATTTTAAAAAATACCACAGACTTTATGACTTAAACAGCAAACATTTGTATCTCACAGTTTTGGAGGCTGGGAAGTCCCAGATCAGGGGCCAGCAGGTTCAGTTTCTAGTGAGGGCACGAATCCTGGCTTGTAAACACCACCTTCTAGTTGCATCTTCATATGGTGAAGAGAGAACATTCATGTCTCTTTCTCTTTTTACAAGGGCCTGCCATCATGACAGCCTCACTCATATGACCTAATCTAATTACCTCCCAAAGGTTCCACCTCCAAATATCATCACATTGAGGGTTAGGGCTTTAAGATGTAAATTTTGAAAGGACAGAAACCTTAAGTTCAGAAAGGGGTTGGGGGTAGGTAGTGGAAGGTAACGGGGGAACAAATGGTGATGGAAGGAGACTTGACTTGGAGTGGTGAACACACAATACAATATACAGATGAAGTATTATAGAATTGTACACCTGAAACCTATATAATTTTATTAACCAGTGTTAACCCCAATAAATTTTTAAAAATTAAATAAAATAAAATAACATTCAGTTCGTATCAGCCTTATATTTTTATTCTTTTTCTGTTTCTTTCACTGTAGTAGCCTGCAGCTATGAGGCCCTTTGTGTTGTTCATCTTATTGCTTTAACACTCAGGCTGAGAAAATCTGGATCATGTACTAGCTTAAGGGCCAGGTGATTTTACTTGAAGGAGAAGGAAGTTAACAGGGCCAAGTCTTCCATTGATACCATGCATTTGGGAAGAACCCAAATGATTTCACAAATGAATAGAATTTAGCCAAGCAGGAAGAAGAAAAAAGAGCATGAGACTGGAAAAAATAAATAGTACCTTGACAATGAAAGGGGAAAGTTTCATTATGGGTCATGAGTAGCTTTACAGCTATCCATGGCCAGGACCTGGACAATTATTGGGGTTTTGGAAGGAGCTAGAAAAACACATGCTTAGCAGCACTTGTGATATAATAGGGTTAAAAAACAAAACAAAACAAAACCCTGGGATTTTAGATCTGGATTTAGGTCCTAGTTAGCTCTGTGACCTTTGGCAAGCCACACTAATGCCCTCTGAGTCTTACTTTTATAAGTATAAATACAGAGTTAATATCTTTTCAGGCTACTGATGAGAAGTAGATAAGAAGATGAATGGGGAAATGGAATCGTAGCAATCACTTTTGAGATAAGATCAAAGTTTGGTTTAGGTAATGTTGGCCACAAGCCAGGGTTGGTGCATTATTTAATTGAGTCAACGGATTTATGGAATCTAGAAGTTACACATGTGTAGGTATTATTATTCAAATTTCTTTGGTGTGTTTTAAGTTTAAAAATTCATTCAAGCTTAGTATAAGAAGTAAAACAATACATAATGAAAAAAAAAGATATCATCTTGTTCTTGCTCCATTCCCACCTCTCAGCCTGCAGTATTAAGTCTAGTGTGTATTTTTCATGCCTTATCCCTTGCACATATGTGTGTGCAGAAATATATACAATGCTAAGTGAAATAAGTCAGTCAGAGAAAGACAAATACCATATGATTTCACTCATATGTGGAATCTAATAAACAAACTAAACTAATAAGCAAAACAGAGACAAGCTCATAAATGGAGAGCAGATGACAGCTAGTGGGTCGGGGGAGGTTAGGGAGTAGAGGGGTTGAGAAAAAGGAAAAAAGACTCATGAGCATGGACTACAGTGTGGTGATTGCTGGGGGAAGGGTGGTATAAGGGGGCTAAATGGTAAAGGAAAAAATATAATAAAGATTAATTTTTTTAATTACAAAAATAAATAATTTTTAAAAGAAATGTATACATATATGTGTAGAAACATATATACACATATATAGTTGATTCTTTACTTGTTTTAAAAGACAGAATCATACCATACAAATTAATCTGTATACTGAAACTTGAGAGAATATCATAGGCCATTTATACATGGTAATATATTTATCTTTTTATTCCCCCTTATTTCTATGTATGTGTGTGTTTGAGCATGCATGTGTGTGTAAATATTTTTATTTGGGGATTGTACATCTGATTTTTAGTATAGGTATCTTTTCTTGCTTTTCATACATCATCTTTCATTTGCCCCCACCCTTATCAACATCCTTCTGGGTAACCCATGTTAAAATCTACTGTGAATCTCACTGATCTCACACACACACACATACACACACACACACACACACACACACACACACGCAGTCACTTATGTGGGAAAGTTATTATTGTTTATAAGAATTAGATCATATTATACACATTTCTGCAAATATTTGCTTGTGTAGTCAACGGTATTTTATAGAAATCTTTCCAAATGGACAAATATAGCTCTAGTTCTTTCCTTTTAATAAATGCATAACTTTCCATGCTGTTTCTCATAATTTATTTAACTATTATGAACAATGTGGTAATAAATATCCTTGTATTTAATTTTTGTAGTTGACTTCTTATTTCAATGGAATTCATTTCTTTAAGTAGAATTGCTAGGTCAATGGATATATATATATATATATATATATTCTAATCTTAATTTTACTTGATATTGCTGTCTCTCTCCAAAAAGATACTACAAGTCCTATAATCAATCTATGAATGTACTATTTTATGTGTGTGTCTTCTAAGACCAGTCTTTACATTTCCATGTTTGTTTGTTTAATTTTATTGATCTAATATCAGTAAATTGATATATCATGTCAAATTTTTATGTTTATTAAGCATATAACTTTTCCATTTTTCTACTGGCTTATTTGCCTTATTCAAGTTTTAAGAGTTCTGAATATTATTATGTATATAAACCCTTTGTCCTTGCATTACCAATGCTTTTTCCAAATCTGTTATTTATTTTTTACTTTAATGATGGTATCATATATGTAACTGTTTTTAGCTTTTAATAAATATACCTATATTTTTCTTTTACAGATTTGAGTTTCCGACCTTGGCTGTGAATTTCTCTCTCACTCCTATATGTAGTCTAGGTTTTCTTGTAAATTTATATTTGTTTGTTTGTATACATATTTGCATTCCCATCTTTAATCATTATAGAGACTAGTTACAGGTTTCTAAATTCATTCTTATTATGAGAACAAATTTGGAAAGTCATTCAAATATTCATGAGTTAGACTGATTCCTTTTTCTCCTTTCTATAAGTTTAATAGAAATTTTACAATTAAGTCTGATGCTTTATCCTCAATTTCATCATCATCAAAATATTCATTCCTAAAACTCTTTCATTAGGTTTAGGTGAAGTGACTAAAGTATCATTCAAAATTTGTTATCATTCCACCATATTATGGCACAACTGTAGTAACTGCTTCCATTTACTCAATGCCCAGCAAGACAAGTTACTGAGATATTAACTTGTGCTTTGTATTTGTTGCTGCAGATCTTTGCTTACACACAAGAGCTGCCCCACAGAAAGTAGAAACAATCTGACATCGATTCCCCTTCCTGGCTTTTGTTCTTAAAGTATGAAATTCTTAAGATTATGTTAGGTTGGCCCAGAGGAGAGGACGGGGGAAAGGAGTTTCACTGGGCGAGGAGGGGAAAGGCACAGCGACATCTGGAGGGCTGCAGATTTAGTGAGGATGGAATGACTGCCCACCCCAGTTTCCCATGGAAGCTCCCTAGTGCCCAGAGTCCATCAACAAAGACCCCAAGCCCTGGCCAACCTAGCTGCAGCGTAGGGTCATGTGGAATGATCATATCGGTAGTGGCAACATGAACTGGGGAACACCGAAGCAATTACGGATCACTGTTTTCTTTACCCAACTGTCCACAAAGAGAAGGAAATCCATGACTAAGGTTGGAGTTTGAACAATCTGACAAAAGAAGGAAACTCCAATCAAAATCTTGCTGGAAACAAACAAAAATGAACGCACAACTGTCCACGACTTACGGGACACAGCAAAGGCAGTTCTGAGGGGGAAGTTCATAGCGATACAGACCTACCTGAAAAAGATAGAAACATTTCAAGTAAACACCCTAACACAACATCTACAAGACCTGGAGGAACAACAAACAAGGCCCAGAGAGATTAGAAGGAAGGAAATAACCAAGATCAGAGCAAAATTAAATGACATAGACACTAAGAGAACAATTTAAAGGATCAATACATCCAGGAGCTGGTTCTTTGAAAAGATAAACAAAATTGACAAAGCTTTAAGCAGACTCATCAAAAAATGGGAGAGGACGAAAATAAATAAAATAAGAAACAAAAGAGGAGAGATCACAACTGATACCACAGAAACACAAAGGACTGTAAGAAATAACTACAAAGAATTATATGCCAAGAAATTTGGAAACCTGGGTGAAATGGACAAATTCCTGGAAAAATATAATCTTCAAAAACTGAATGAAGAAGAAGCAGAAAGCCTGAACAGACTGATAACAGCAGGGAAATTGAAACAGTAATCAAAAAACTCCAGGCACACAAAAGCCCTGGACCAGATGGTTTTTACAGGAGAATTTAACAAAACAGTTAAGGGAGAGCTAACCCCTGTCCTTCTCAGACTATTCCAAAAAATCCAAGAAGAGGGAAGACTCCCGAATTCTTTTTATGAGAAAGCATTATCCTAATCCCAAAACCAGATAAAGACATCACAAGGAAAGAAAACTACAGGCCAGTATCGCTGATGAACATAGATGTTAAAATCCTCAACAAAATATTGCATCCAGCAACACATTAAAAAGGTCATCCATCATGATCAAGTGGGATTCATCCCAGGGATGCAAGGGTGGTATAATATTTCCAAATCAATAAACATAATACATCGCATAAACAAAAGGAAAGACAAAAATCACATGATCATATCAATAGATGCAGAAAAAGCATTTAACAAAGTACAGCACCCATTTATGATCAAAACACTCAGCAAAGTGGAAGTAGAGGGAGCAAACCTCAACATAATAAAGACCATATATGAGAAACCTACAGCCAACATCAGACTCAATGGGCAAAAACTAAAATCTTTCCCACTAAGATCAGGAAAAAGATCTGGGTGTCTGCTTTCACCACTTCTATTCAACATAGTATTGGAGGTCCTAGTGACAGTGATCAGACATGAAAAAGAAATAAAAGGCATCGAAATAGGAAAGAAAGAAGTAAAACTCTCATTGTTTGCCGATGATATGATTGTGTACATAGAAGATCCCATAGACTCCACCAGAAGACTACTGGACCTAATAAGTGAATTAGGCAAAACATCAGGATACAAAGTCAGTATTCAGAAATCGAAGGCATTTTTGTACACCAACAATGAAATATCAGAATCAGAAGTCAGAAAAAAATCCCATTCACTATAGCAACAAAAAAAATAAAGTACCTAGGAATAAACCTTACCAAGGAAGTAAAAGACCTGTACTCAGAAAACTACACAACACTGAAGAAAGAAATTAAGGATGATGCAAATAAATGGAAGCATACACCATGTTCATGGATCAGAAGAATTAATATCATCAAAATGTCCATACTACAGAAAGCAATTTACAGATTCAATGGAATGCCTATTAAAATACCAATGACATATTTCACAGATACAGAGTGAACAATTCAAAAATTTATATGGAACCATAAACAACCCCAAATAGCTGCAGTAATTTTGACAAAGAACAAATTCAGAGGGATCACAATACTCAATTTCAAACTATACTACCAGGCTACTGTAATCAAAACAGTCTGGTACTGGCATAAGAACAGACACATAGATCAATGGAACAGAATTTAGAGCCCAGAAATAAACCCATGTCTCTATGGTCAATTAATATTCGACAAAGGAGACAAAAGCATAAAATGGAATAAAATAGCCTCTTCAACAAATGATGTTGGGACATCTGGACAGCTACATGCAAAACAGTGAAACTTGACCACCAACTTACACCACACACAGAAATAAACGCAAAGTGGATAAAAGACTTAAATATAAGTCATGAAACTATAAAAGTCCTAGAGGAGAGCATAGGCAGGGAAATCTCGGATATTCCATGCAGCAATATTTTCACTGGTATGTCCCCTAGAACAAGGGACATAAAGGAAAGAATAAACCAATGGGGCTTCATCAAATTAAAAAGCTTCTGCACAGCTACAGAAAACATCAGCACAATGAAAAGGGAACCAACCATATAGGAAAATGTATTTGCCAATGATACATTGGACAAGGGTTTGATCTCCAAAATACATAAAGAACTCACACGGCTCCACTCTAGGAAGACAAACAACCCAATTAAGAAATGGGCAAAGGACCTGAACAGACACTTCTCCAAGGAGGACAGACACAGGGCCCAGAGACATATGAAAGGAATCTCAGCATCATTAGCCATCACAGAGATGAAAGTTAAAACCACAATGAGATATCACTTTACACCAGTCAGAATGGCCATCATAACCAAATCAACAAACAAGTGCTAGAGAGGTTGTAGAGGAAAGAGAACTCTAGTACACTATTGGTGGGAATGCAGACTGGTGCAGCCACTGCAGAAAACAGTATGGAATTACCTCAGAAAACTAAAAATGGAACTGCCTTTTGACCCAGCAATTCCACTGCTGGGATTATACCCTAAATATCTGGAAACACCAATTCAAAAGAACCTATGAACCCCAATGTTCATAGCAGCACAATTTACAATAGCCAAGTGATGGAAGCAACCTAGGTGCTCATCAGTAAATGAGTGGATCGAAAACCTGTGGTACATTTACACAATGGAATAACACACAGCAGAAAGAAAGAAGGAGCTCCTACCATTCGCGACAGCATGAATGGATCTGGAGAGCATTATGCTAAGTGAAATATGCCAGGAGGTAAAAGACAAATACCATATGATTTCACCTATAAGTGGAGACTAATCAACAGGACAGAAAAAAAGAAGTTAAATGTAACCAGATACATCAAAGTGAAGAACAAACTACCAGTGAACAGAGGAGAGGGAAGGGGAAGACGGGGAGGGGTGGGTGGGGAACCGTGGAAGGGTGGTCACGGACCATATATGGGGGACTCATAGACAAAGTCAAGGTGGGGTGGGGAGAAATAAACAAAACTGTACAGAATAACACTAAAAAAAATTTTAATAAAATAATAAAAACAAGTAAAAAATGATTTAAAAAAAAGAAGGAAGCTCCAAAGAGATTAATGCTGGCTTTTAAAAATATATATAGTGTGGCCCTTATTTATACTCTTCAATTTCTTGAAGAAGTCATACAAATTATAAATAATGTATATACCAGTGTTATGCTAAGTTCTTTACAAAGATGAAGTCTTACTCAATGCTGAGAGCTTTATGAGTATGGTACTGTTGTTATCCCTTTTACCTTTGTTTTACTTATAAAGTTAAATCAGCTCATCCAACATTATACCACTCATCAGTGGCTGCACCATGGTCAAAACCCGCGTCTAAGATTTGGGTTTTTAACCATTATTCTATATTGCTTCAAGATAATATACATAAAAATATTTTGTAAACTATAAGGCTTCATATCAATATAACATAAATGCAATATATGCCATAACTACAAGTGCAGTAGAATAACTTCTTTATATAAATTTCTGTCCCTTCTTTCCCTTACCCACCTCGTTTTTTGAACTTATTGTCCTTCCTGTCAGTAAAGCTGAGCTGAGAGCACGAAGCCAAGTCTGTTGGGTAAAGGGAGGGCAGATGCGTCCTATAACAAAGGGGTCATTGCTTGGTTTTGAGTTTCAAATAAAAGGTTTTTATACCCAGACAAAAAATAATCCTCTTAAAACCAAAATGCTTTTGATTAGTGAGAGTTAAGCACTAAGGTAACAAAGGTGATATTTTCTAATTGCAAAATGCTATGTTTAGAGGACTGAGCTTAGAGAGTTTATAAAATTAAGTCATAAAGTAGATAAGAGTTTAGAGGATGGGAGACCAGAGCTAACATGCTACATTGAGTCACTGAGATAATTCCCAACACCCTATTTCTCTGGTCCTTGGCTGCAGGGAGTGTATAATAATAGGACCCCCAAGGAGGCTTGGCAGAATTACAGAGAAAGTCAGCTGGTCCTGGCTTTCCAGGGAATATCCTGGAAAGAGTATAAGCTGCCTCAAGGGAGCCTGGCATTCAGCCTGGCAATGCAGGGACGTCGTGCTTAGGTGACAAAAAGAGCCCTCGTGGGTGGATGCATGGGAGCCCAGGGACACACATTCCGAGGTAGTATTGAGAAGGCAGCTGAAGTCCCTTGGGCTTTTTAGAGTCCAAAATGCCCTGTGAAAAAGAAGGACCCAAGTTTGAGTTGAGGGAGATGTAACATGTAAGGCCCTCAGGATCACAGGCATGGCAGGATCTGGACATCATCATGGGTGCTAACCGATGCCCAGTTACCTGGCAGGTACCGAACAAGATGTCCATGGTCAGGCAGGACAAGCTGTACCACAGTGGGAGCCAGGGTCAGAAGATGGCCACACAGTAGATTCCCCCTTTCTGACAGCAAATAGCACATACATGACCCCAAGTTAGGCTGCCTTCTCCATGAAAAGAAAAGCTTAGCTTTCCCCCAAGGAGAATGAGTTAACATGGAAAAGACTAAGTCATAAACTACATGTTGCTAAGTGACCTTGAAAAGACGTGTAAGGACACACAGTCCACTATGAACAGAGTGTCATTTATGCATATTCGAGTCATAATGTGAATATTTAGATCTTATTAAAATGAATTTCCTTTTGAAGAACCATTTCCTGTTGTAGTGTCTTTGGGGACTCTAACAGAAGGCACTTTGTTGCCGATGGAAGCATCTGCTTAGACTCACTGGATTGAAGAGCTATAACCACTCTTTTGAACCTGGTTCCAAAACAATTGTATTTCATACATTTATTGAGCACCTATGTGGCACTTACATGGCACTTACTCTTGGTACTTACAAACCAGCAAGGAAGAAAGACAGAGATGCTTTTTGGTCCAGAGTGGTAACTCTTATAATGGGGAGGACACCAGCAGCGATGGAAGAACATATAGGGGCCACCTAACCAGACTTGCGGATGAAGGAAACCTTCCTGGAGTACATGAGCCCTTGATTGAGCCCTAAAATAAAAATTAACTCATTGGTGGGAGGTGAGACAGGTGGTGCGAGGAAGGCGGCTGCTCTGGCAGTAAGAACAGCAGGTGCAAACACTGGAGCTGTGCAGGAACGGGCAATCTGTATGTATGGGACGGAGAGGTATTTGGTTTGGCTAGGATATATATTTTTTCTCCAGATTTTTCTTCTTTCAAACAGCATCCTTCATGGATGAATCACTAAATCTGAAAGCCCCACTCTCCGGAATTCATAAATGATACTTTGAGTTTCTTAGGAAAGACTTTTATTCTCTTGCCATGATTCCAAGTACACATTTCTCGTGGCCCAACCTTGAGTGCAGTAATTCTTAGGTCAAAATGGGATGATCGTGGGCAGGAAGTTAGCTGCCAAGGCGTTAAAGGATCCACCTCTCCAGGTATGCTCTATAAATATGACTAATATAAATAAAGCCTAATGTCTGAGGTTCCTAAACTTTCTTAGTGTCTTAGGAATTTTTTATGGCTCCTCTAGCCACAGATATACCTAAAACTTCCACTCACAGCAACTGCAAGGGTATCAGAAAAAGAATGTAGCCTAATCTAATGTTAACTGCGTGAACTACCTTAACCCGGTATTTCACGTAGTAACCAAAAATAGCAGGTCTGACTGTGTTAACCTCAAGAGTGCAAATCTCCTGTGATGTCCCGGGGAGTGCACTGTGGCACTCTGAGATGCCCTGCAGCACCTCTGATGCAGCACACACATGCCAGTCCTGGGACTGCTTGCCCTCAGACCCATGGCTTGCCTTTCTTCAACTCTGTTCAGTCTGGCAGGGGGCCTGGCCCTTGAAGGTGCCTTATCAACTCACTTCCAGCAAGGCAGATTGGACTGTCTAATTGAAGTGGGGCAGAATGGGGAAGAAACCAGGTTATTCTCCAGTTCCCTCTCTGCTCTTATAGCGATTCTGGCAGCAACTGTCTTCTCCTTGTCCCCAGCTCTGGCCAGACAGCCTCCTGTGGTTCTAGCTTCCAGCCCGTGGAAGCTGATCCACTAAGGCTCTGTAACATTGACTCCTCTCCATGTCTTCCAGACTAAGGGTGTGTGCAGGCAGCCTCTGAAATGATCTCCAGTGATGCTAAGTTACGGGTTGAATTGTGTCCCCTCAAGGTGTATTAAAGCCCTAACTTGCAGATCCTCTGAATGTGATCTTATATGAAAATAGGGTCTTTGCAGATGTCATCAAGTTAAGATGAGGGCATTATGGTGGGCCCTATTACAATATGATTGCCATCCTTATTAAAAGAGAAAATTTGGACAAGCACAAGACAGATACTGGGGTAATGCATCTACAAGCCAAGGAAGGTCAGATTGACCACAGTTCGCCAAACGCTAGGAGACACATGGAACAGATTCTCCCTCATTAGACCCCGGTGGAAACCACTCTGTTGACACCTTGATCTCAGACTTCTAGCCTCCAGAATTGAGACAGATTTCTGTTAAACCACCCAGCTTGTTGTAATACTTGTTACGGAAGCTCTAGCAAACTAATATATCTGCCTTTTGGTATTCATACCTGTGTGTAATCCTCTCCCTTTGAGTGTGGGCTGAACTTAGTGACTCACTTACAGTAAATAAAAAACAGTAGAAGTTCTGGGGTATCATTTCAGTTATGAAAATACTGAGGCTCTGTCTTCAGTGCAGTCTCCCCCTTTCGTGGAACACTTGCTCCAAGGGAAGCCCACTACCATTGACAGAAGGCTACCCTGTGGAGAGACCCATATGGCAAAGGACCAAGGCCACCAAATCATTACCTGAGGGAGTTTGGAAGGGGATCTCTCACCCTAGTCAAGCACCCATAGGTGAAACTACAAACCCAGACAATAACTTCGCTACAACCTCATGAGAGATTTTTGAGGCAGAGCTGACCACCTAAGCCACACTAATATTCCTGGCCCTCAGAAACCGTGGGAGATAATGTTTTGCTGTTTTAAGCCACTTGGTTTAGGGGTAATTTGTTATGCAGCAATAGATTACTAATAGAGGGTGTTATGACCTCCTGCTGCTGTTAATCCCTAGATCACTTCACTGTCCCCCAATTGGCTTCTCAGCTTTTCCACCACCTGTGTGGCAAATGTGGCATTAAATCTCCTCTGTTTTAAGCTCAGAGTATGTTCTGTTTGGAGCCCAGCTGATACTTATACACAATTATATACTCTGAGGTGTAGGAATAACGTAGCTGCTGAATAGTATCTATACTTGTTTCATACAAAGGCAAGCTTCACCTGAGAAATGTAATGAATGCTTCAAGTAAATCAGAATGCAAACCTCACTTTTTTCTTTTAGCCAATGGCATGAATGTAAGTTTCGTGAGGAGGAATGTTGGTTTCTGCCTTGATTGGTCAGAAAAGTCTTCAAGTAACTGCCAGTGAGAAAGAGGCAACATTTACAAGGTCACCTCAGCATCCCAGGCCCTTGGATATAAGATGAAGCAGACATTTATTATTTATGCACTGTCACAGCTGTGTATGGTCATAAACAATAGCTG
This sequence comes from Mormoops blainvillei, assembly GCA_004026545.1. Lineage (NCBI taxonomy): Eukaryota > Metazoa > Chordata > Mammalia > Chiroptera > Mormoopidae > Mormoops > Mormoops blainvillei. Next base: position 45,695 of record PVJD01002203.1, on the reverse strand, counting down.
ACATTCCACTATGTCTATTCTGAATTCCAAAGAGCTTCATGAAAAAATTACATCTCAGTGCCAACTCTAATTCCTTTAATTTTCTAGACTAGATGTTTTTATTTAGCAGGCTTCACACTGATTTGAAATTAAACATTGTTTTGTTTTTATTATCTATCTAAAAAGAGATTGAGGGATGTTTATCTCCATTTTGGAACCCTCATGCCTAGGAGTTTGCATGGGCACTCTGAAACTGCACATCAATGTTTTGCTCTCTGAAATATTTCTGTAGGCTGTTCGTCCACCCGTAATCACTCTTGTTCGTTTTTGCAGACCTCCAGCCTGTGCTTCAATTCCTGGGGAGTTTAATTACAAATCTGACTATTGCATTATATACACAGGGTCACATGTAGAAAGTTTTCTCAATTTTTTTCTTCCTATCAGAGAGTACTTAACCTTCTGCTGGTTTTCAAATAATTTTCTTTTCTTAAGGACCTTGTTTTGAAACCTAATTTTTCAGGAAAAGCAGCCTGAAAAATTATCCTTTCCCACAATGTTACAGCAACATCCAATGTATTAAGACATAATTTTTGCATGAGCCCTAATTCTTCCATAATTATCTGTTTGCATTCTATTTTTAGAAGCTACCACGCTGCATTCTTGACTCTGTAGGGCTATGTATAGTAGTTGGTGGAAACTGTGTGAAGGGAGGGCAGGTCAAACTGGAGGATTCTGAAGAGAAGGTAATGGTTATGGTGGTGGTTTTTTAGGACAATTAACAGGTCCCAGAGGGGTTGAGAATATCTTTAAGTGTAGTGTGTTTGTGGGCAAACAACAAAAGCAAAGAATCTTTTTCTAATTCCTGTTTAACATAAAAATCATGCCCTCTTGCTGAGCCACAGTGAGGGCAAAGTGATGCTCTGATACGTTTGAATGCTGAGCCACCTGAGAATAAAATGAGCTGTGGTCAAATTAGCCTCTGGTGAAAAGATGAACACAATTCGGATCTCAGAAAAGTCAGTGAGAAAAAGTGAGAGCTCTTTCCAGGCCTCTGTTTTTTCTCATTCTTCACTTAGAGTAGAATCTGGTGCTATTTGTTTGCTGTTACCCCCTGGGATTCAAAATCCCCCTCAGTGCTCTGGAAAGCCCACAGCTAGCAGCAGCACCTCAGCAAAGGGGACCACTGCTTGTTGATGTTGCTTGTTCATGAGATCTTTCTCATCTCTTTGTGGGCATTGAAGATTTTGAAATGATTTAGGCTATATGCATTCTCAAAATGAATGCCAGTTAAACATTGGTATACATAATCCATTTGGCCATGTGTCCATCCAGGCTGGTGCCCAGGGATACTGGGGACCTTTTAGACACTCTTAACAGGCACTCTCAAACAAACAAACAAAAATGAACTTTAGCAAAGAAATAGCTCCTGCATATCTGAGCTATCACTCAAATTTAACATGTTTTCCAAGTATAGAGCCCAAGTGTGTTGTCTTTTAGGAAGAATCATGTTTGGAATAAATAAATGAAACTCAAGGATAATATATAATATCTTTGTTTATCCTAAACCTTTTCACTAGTGGCAAAAATTATCAATGCTTTCATATTCTTTATACCACCCTCATGTATTCTGCATATAATAAAGGAAATAGAAAACCTGTTGAATTTGCAGCACCATTCTGCTTAATACATCAGGGTGAAGAGTTGTGAATTTTAAAGACACTAATAAAAAAAAAACCCTAACTTTTTCTAATATTTGAAAGGCAAGGAGAAGATTACCTATATTTAAATGACTGTAGACTTACAACCAAGATGGAGACATAGATAGATATGCTTTACCTCCTTACACAACCATTAAGAAAGATAACAACCAATATAAAAATGAAAAACAACCAGAACTGCCAGAAAAATTGAACTGTATGGAATTCCAACAACCAAGGAATTAAATAAGAAACATTTGTTCAGATCGGGAGGGGTGGAGATGGGCAGCCAGGGTGGAAAGGATGCACAGCAAGGTAGCTGGCAGAGCAGGCGGTCCCACATTCACATGTGGATTACAGGGAGGGACAACTGGGGAGTGAGTAATTCCAGCCCCAGGACAGACCACACAACCCAGGGTTCCAGCTCCAGGAAATTAAGCCTCATAACCTCTGGTTGTAAAAAATTGTGGGGTTGCAGTGGCAGAAGAAACTGATGGTCACTCAGGAGAGTCCGTTTGAGAGGCCCACAGGATCCTAGAATGTACACAAGTCCACCCAGTTGGGGAATTAGCAACAAGGCAGCAGCTGGAAGGGTGCCAGTTGCTTGCGGGAAGTAGGGGGAGTGACTAAAAGAAGGACGAGAGCCAAGCAAGCAGCATTGCTCCCTCTCTGAACCCTCTCCCACATATTGTGCCACACCAGAAGAAGAGGGTTGCACCACCCTGATGAACACCAAAGGCTCCACCCCTTACAACATAACAGGTATGCTGACAAATTGAGGAGACAAAGAAATATGGCCTAAATGAAAGAACAGATCAAAACTCCAGAAAAAGAACTAAACAATGATGAGATAGCCAACCTATCAGATGCAGAGTTCAAAACGCTGGTAATCAGGATGCTCACAAAAATGATTAAGAACAGCTGTAAAATAAAGGAAGAAGTAAAGGCTATACAAAGTGAAATAAAGAAAAATATACAGGGAACCAAGAGTGAAGGGAAGGAAACTGGGACTCAAATCAACAATTTGGAACAAAAGGAAGAAATAAACATTCACCTGGAACAGAAAGAAGGAAAAAGAATTCAAAAAAATGAGGATAGGCTTAGGAACCTCTGGGACAACTTTAAACATACCATTGTCTGACTCACAGGGGTGCCAGAAGGAGAAGAAAAAGAGCAAGAAATTGAAAACTTATTTGAAACAGTAATGAAAGAAAACTTCCCCAATTTGGTGAAGGAAATAGACATACAAGTCCAGGATGCTCAGAGAGTCCCAAATAAGTTGGACCCAAAGAGGGCCACACCAAGACACATCATAATTAAAACACCAAAGGTTAAAGATAAAGAATCTTAAGAGCAGCAAGAGAAAAGAAGAGAGTTATCTACAAAGGAGTTCCCATAAGACTGTCAGCTGATTTCTCAAAAGAAAACGTGCAGGCAAGAAGGGACTGGCAAGAAGTATTCAAAGTCATGAAAAGGAAAGACCTAAATCCAAGATTACTCTAACCAGCAAACCTATCATTTGGGATGGAAGGATACATAAAGTGCTCCCTAGACAAGGTATAGCTAAAGGAGTTCATCATCACCAAGCTCTTATTATATGAAATGCTAAAGGGACTTATCTAAGAAAAAGAAGAAGACCAAAACTATGAGCATTAAAAAGGCAACAAACTCACAACTATCAACAAGTGAACCTAAAAACAAACAAACAAACAAATAAACTAAGCAAACAACAAGAACAGGAACAGAATCATAGAAATGGAGATCACATGGAGGGTTATCAGTTGAGTGGGGGTGGAGGGAGAATGGGGGAAAAGGTACAAGGAATAAGAAGCATAATTTGTAGGTACCAAAAAGACAGAGGTTAAGAATAGTATGGAATTTCCTCAAAAACTAAAAATGGAACTGCCTTTTGACCTGGCAATTCCACTGCTGGGATTATACCCTAAGAATCCTGAAACACCAATTCAGAAGAACCTATGCACCCCAATGTTCATAGCAGCATAATTTACAATGGCCAAGTGCTGGAAACAGCCTAAGTGACCACAGTAAATGAGTGGATCAAAAACTGTGCTACATTTATACAGTGGGATACTACACAGAAGAAAGAAAGAAGGAACTCCCACTTTTCACAATGGCATAGATGGAACTAGAGAGTATTATGCTAAGTGAAATAAGCCAAGTAGTGAAGGACAAATACCATATGATCTCACCTATAAGTGGAACCTAGTCAGTATAACAAACAAGTGAGCAAAATAGAACCAGAGACATAGAAATAAAGAACAAATTGACAGTGACCAGAGCGGGGGAGGGGAGTAACGGGGGAAAGAAGGGAAAGGGTCAAGTCAAGGAACAAGTATAAAGGACCCGTGGACAAGGACAATGGTTGGTGGGGGAGCAGGATTGAATGTGCAAGGGCAGGAGGGCAGAGCATGGGAGAGGAATGGGGGAAAATTGGGGACTATTGTAATTGAACAACAGTAAAATTTTTTTTTAAGGATAAAAAAAGGAATAGTATAGGAAATGGAGAAGTCAAAGAACTTATATGTACAACACATGGACATGAACTAAGAGGGGAGAGATTGCTGGAGGGAATGGGAGTACTGGGCAGAAAGGGACAACTGTAATAGCATAATCAATAAAATATACTTGATAAATAAATAAATAACTGTGAAACAGTTGTGCTTAATGAATTTTTTTGTCTCGGTGAAGCAAGAGCGTAAGATAAGGTATCTAAAAGCAATTACCATTTTGTCCCAGGGAAGTTGTTGGCAAATAAGGGAGAAGAGGCTATAGAATTGCTATAAGTGGACTGTTTGCATCAGCATCAGAAGCAATGCTTAAAAGTTCAGCAGAAAAGGAGAATAAAGAAATGAAAAAATCTCACTGCTAAAGTTCATATTATACGCAGTTAGAAATAAAACTGTGAATTTCCATACCACTTGACCACATACTATACAAACAAAATTTGGGGAGTCAGATCAACTGCATTTCTAATTTGCAGTACATTAATTTTTATATGACTCCCTTTGAGCAAGTTACTTAACTTCTCTCAACCGGTTACCACATTTGTAAAATGATGATAATACAATAATTGTCTCAAGAAAATGCCAAGACTCAATTAAAGAATACATATACAATGTTTAACACTGGTCACAAAAAACTATTGTTTGTATGATAAGTAAAACTCTTTTCCAATAGAAATACAAAAAAAATGAAGCAGCATATGAATTTTTGTATATCACACTTTTGCTCATCTTTATTTACACCAATGATTAAAATGTTAAATTTAAAGTTTAAAAGTTGCAAAGATGAATAAACTTTAAATCCTCTTTGAAATAAAAAAACTTAACAATGTGTGTGCCATTCATCAATATTTTTACATGTATAATAACCAAGTCATAATACCTCCACAAATAGTCTCATGTTAACATAACATAGGTCACCCACATGTGATTTTTTAAAATCAAATTAAATCCATGTGACTGGCACTTTTAAATTGATTATGTTTTGCATTATTAATGTATTGTTTCTGGTGTAATACTTCTGCAAAGGGAGAGATATTGGCCTGAGGATGCAGATTCTTCCCCCTCTGGCCATAAACTAGATTTGCAGACAAATAAGACATCTGCATTTCTCATTATTTAAAAGCCTAAAATTGGCAAGAAGAGGTGAAAAATCATCCCACGCACTGCATAGAAACAAGTATAAAACTGAAAAAAGCCTAAACTAATGTGGGAAATTAACTCAAGGCCGACAACAAATTGAGAAGGATTTATTCATGACAGTCAGCTGAACTTTGGGGACAAAGAGGAGGATTCTGCAGGCTTTGTGCCTAGAGTTGCTCCCGTCCTGCTTCCCAAGCCCCCAGTTTGTCAGTGCAGTAGTTATCACCAAGACAAGGCTGCCCAGGAAAACCAGCAGCTTTCCACTACTGGAGGCTAATTTGATTTGAGACAGAAAGTGAAAACCTGTACCTAGTGATGCTGTCAGCAAAAAAGGTAAACTCAGTAGAAAAGGAATGGGGAAAATCCACAGCCTCGCTAGCTTAAGATTGAAGCACCAGTTGGCGCAAGTAGTGAGCTCACCATAAAGTTAACAGGGAGAGGCTGAGAATGAGAGAGCCGTGCAAGAGTGTAATAAGCTCTCCACATATCCTTATGTGACCAGGAAACTAAGCATGTGTGCAAGGGAAATTTGAGATGGTCTGGTAGAAAAATAAAAGCCAAAACAGATGAGAATTGCTTAAACTTTGAACATGTGGCCACATGTATATTGATCCATTAACAGAGCATGGAAGTTTATAGGTTTGAGGTGTTTGAGTACAACCTTGGCCCAAATCATTGGCTAACAACTAAGGTATGAAGATGCAAAGACAACCATTAGGAAGACAGACAAGTAATAAAAATAAGAACTAAAAAATGGAGAAGAGACATTAGAAACCTCATATGGGGGACAGGTTCTGCAAATAAAGTTAAAGAAAATTATAAAATATAAATTAAAGCCACCAAGGGAAAAAATGAAAATCAGAGGTGTTACAATATGTTATCTAAAATATTCAGCTTTTAACAAAAAAAATTATAAGACCCACAGTCAGGAGGAAAAAACAGTAAAAAGAAACTAAGTTTGTCTACATGTTGGATTTAGCAGAGACCAGAACTTCAAAGCAGCAAATATAATTACGTTCAAGGAATGAAACATACTATGTTTAAATAACTAAAGAAAAATGTGATAAGAGTGACTCAAATAATAGGGAATCCTAATAAAGAAGTAGAAACAATAAAAAAATAGAGTTAAAATGAGCAATGATCAAAACGAAACATTCAGTAGACGGGCTCAACAACACATTTGAGATGACAGGGGAACAAAAGTCGGTTAGTCTAAAGATAGCTCAATTGAGGAAAAATGGCCAGAATCTCAGAAACCTGTGGACAACAGAACATACCAACATATGTGTAAGGTCACCTTATACACATACACACATACACACAAAATATATATATACACACATATATGCACATATATTTTTATATGTATATAAAAACATATTTGACAATTTTAGCGTAACAGAGGGGCAGGAAGATGAAGGAGTTTTGTTGGAACAAAATTTCTATACTTTACCAGTATTGATTCAGTATTAACTTGAGTAGACTGTGATAAACTAAGGTGCATATTGTAATCCTTAGAGTAGCAATATTTAACTGGTGTGTTACAAGAATTTTTAAAACATGTAGTATCTGACTATTTAGTCAGGTGACTGACCTCTGTTCCCTTAGATTGTCAAATTGTAAAATGACAACAGCCAACACAACAATAGCCATCTGGTGTGAATGAATTAAAATTATACCTAGTTTTTGTCAGATCAGAAAAAATACATATTTTGGCATGCCACAGAATTTTAGTAATTAGTTTATGTGTGCTGTGAGATGAAGAAGGTTGAAGATCGCTGGCATAGAGCAATGCCTGAAAAAACAACTCAAAAAAAAATTTAATTAACAGAGAAGTTGTAATGATACAAAAAAGTTTTGTTTAACACAAAAGTAGACATTAAAAAGGAACACAAGAACAAAATAACATGAGACAAAACAAATAGCAAAATGAGAGATATAAATTCAAATATATCAATAATTAAATTAAATGTGAATGGACTAACTGCTTTAATCAAAAGACAGAGATTGTCAGGCTGGGTAAAAAGTAAGATCCAGTAACATGCTGTCTACATGAAACAGTTTATATTCAAAGCCACAAGAACCTGAATGTAAAAGGATTAAAAAAGTATGTATACCGTACAAGTGGTAACCATAGTGATTTGAAGTTGCTATATAAATATCAGACAAACTAGACATTAAGACAATAAATATTTCTAAAGCCAAAGAGGTACATTTTATAATCATAAAAGAGTCAATACATCGGAAAGATATAATTGTATACATGCCTAAAAATACATAATAATGAAAGAAAGAAACAAGTACATAAATTTCAAGGTAGCCTCACTCACAGAACTGATTCCTTACGTTTTCTGTTCCCTGAGTTCAGGCTGAGTATAGTGACTGAATTAATATAGTTCTGAAATATAGATTCACAGGAGCTTACAAAGATGGTATGTAGAGGGCTCATTACTCTTCTCCTAGATTCCTCCATCAGTTAGATCTTAAATAACTACACCATATCAAAACCAGGACACTGATATTGTTATATGTGTTTATAAATTCTATGTTATTTTACCATATGAGTAGCATTGTGTAACCCTGGCACAAACCAAAATATAGAGCTGTTCTATCACCACAAACATCTCCCTCATGCTCCCCCTTTAAAGCCATACCCACAGCCTAGCCCGCTGTCCCTACTCCCTGGCGGCTACTAATCAGTTCTCCTTCTCTACAAATTTGTCATTTTAAGAATTTATACAAATATAATTATATAGTGTGTGACCTTTTTCATTTGCCTTCTTTATTTCACTCTGCTAAATTCCCTTGAGACACTTCCAAGCTGTCCTTTCATTGCTGAGTAATATTCTGTGGTATAGATGTACCGCAGTTCGTCTAGCCATTCACCTATCATAAAATATTTTGTTTGTTTCCAGCTTGGAGCTATTCCAAAAAAATCTGCTAAGTAACCATTTCATACAATTTTTTTTTTCCTGTGGACAAAAGTTTTTATTTACTTGGGGCAAATATGCACAAATGTAATTACTGGATTATACGGTAAGGGTATATTTCATTTTTTTAAGAAACTACCAAGCTATTTCCAGAGCTGCTACACCATTTTACATTCCCATAAGCAGTACATTAGAGATCCTTCTCAGCGTTTGGCGTTCTCACTATTTTTTTATTTTAGCTGTTCTGATAGATACGAATTAATAACTCATTATGGTCTCAATTTTCATTTCCTTAAGGGCTAGGGGTGTTGAACATCTTCTCGTGGCCTATATGCTGTTTGTTTATCCATTTTAGTGAGATGGCTTCATGCCTCTTGCCTGTTTTCTTTTACTGCTGAATTTTGAGAGTTCATTACAAATTCTAGATATGATTTCTTTACTAAATATGTGGTTTGCAAATATTTAAATGTAAAATACAGAACTACAAAATTTTTAGAAGAAAACATGGGAGAAAACTTTTAGAATGTAGAGTTCAGTTGAGAGCTCTCAGACATAACACCAAAAGCATAGTTAATAAAAGGAAAAAAACAATCAATTTTCATCAAAATTTTAAAATATTGCTTTGGGAAAGACCTGCTAAAAGAAATGTTAAGAAAATTAAATGGGAATGCTATGAGAAGCAGGGATGAGATACCTGGTATTGAGGGTTGAATGGTGTACATTTAAATTTTTGATCCATTTTCAGTTAATTTTTATAAAACATATAAGGTTTAGGTTTAGTTTCTTTTTTTGCCTATGGGCATCCAGTTCTTCTAACACCATTTCTTGGAAAGAATATTATTTCTCAATTGAATTGCCTATGTACACCTGTCAAAAATCAGTTGGGCATATTTGTTTGGTTGTGTGTCTTGGTTCTCTATTCCATTCCATTGGTCCATGTACTTATCCCTCTTCCAATACCATATAATCTAGATTACTGTAGTTTTATAATGTCTTGAATAAAATAGAATGATTCCTCCCACTTTGGCCTTATCTTTAAAAGCTATTTTAGCTCTTCTATTTCCTTTCTTTTTCATATATATTTTAGAATAATCTTGTCTACTGCTATAAAATATCTTTCTTGGTTAATACAGATTTAGTGGCTACTCATTCGTCAAGTGTATTTAGGACTTACCCAGTGCTCCTTCTGCCTAAGAAGTCATGCCTGTGTAACCTCAGACATAAATTCTTGAACCAGGAGTGAATGCCTGACTCAGAAGTGACCCCTATTTTGACTGATTGTAACTTCAAACCTGGTACTTAAAAAGAAGAACTGGCCAATTGGAACCATCTTCCAGGTATTTGAATAGGAAAATAAAAATGCTGTGGTTAGCTTCAGAAGTTAAAGAGAAGAAAGTGAGGAAGAAATCTGAGCTAGAGTTGGCAAGATGCAAGCCAAAACCATGTACAAGACAATGTTGTGGCGGAGGAAAGAGAAGGTGACAAAACTCCGATTAAACAGGGAAAGCCATACAGAGGAACACAAGACGGAGAAAATTGGAATGGCAATAATGTGCAAAGCGAGGGTGACATACCCGATGTTGCAGGCCGAATGACTGTACCTCAAAAAGAAATGTTCAAATCCTAACACCTAGTCCCTCCAAATGCGACCTTATTTAGGAATAGGGTCTTTGCAGATATAATCAAGTTAAGATAAGGTCATACTGGATTAGAATGTGTTCTAACCCAATGTCTATGTCTTTATAAGAAGAGGTAACACTGGACGCAGCTAAACATGGGAAATAAGACCATATGAAGACAGAGGCAGGGATTGGAGCTAGGCGGCCCCAAGCCAAGGAACACCGGTTTGCTGGCAACCACCAGAAGCTAGAAGAAGCAAGGGAAGATTCTTTCCTAGAGCCTCAGAGAAAGCATAGCCCTGCCTACACTTCGATTTCAGATTTCCAGTCTCCAGAACTGTGAGACCATCCTAGATTTTGAAGCCACCCAATTTGTAGCACTTTGTTACAGCAGCCCTGGAAAAGTAATGTCAGATAATGCTTGAGGGATACAAAGGGTTACTTCTATTCTTTAACATTTTCCAGTTCCCATGTGAACTGGCTGAGGCCGCTGGCCCTAAGGTTCCCATGACAGATTCCCGAATGCTTATGATACGCTTTCGCGTAAATGAGCCTAAGTGGGACTCTGCTTTTTGCAGCCAAAAGAAACTAAAGGGAACGTAAATGGCAGCTCAACAAGAAATAAGGTTGTATTCCCAAGTCGAGCAGTACCAGTGACCATGTTTTCCATGGTTAGCACCCTATTAAAAATGGAAAGTAGTTAAGGGGATAAAGGTGGTTCTAGATAAAACAAAAAGAAATTTACTTATAGCAAGAGATCAGGCAAAGCTCCAAATACAGCCCAACCATATGATTTCATTGCTGAGTGAAAAATGTATTAAAAAGTAAGACCTTAGAACATCAATAAAAATGCTCTGGTTTTATTTCTCTTCCCACTTCTACAGAAAACAAAACAAAACTGGTTACTGATAACAAATTGAGTTTGGGTCTATACCCTGGTAATGATGACTCTACAGTATTTCACAGCCAAGTAGGAATAACATGAAGCTGTGAATCTGCCCTTATTAAGCACTAAGATGATTAATTTTATGTGTCAACTTAGTCTCAGAGCCTAGATACTTGATCAAACATCATTCTGAATGTAACTGTGAGGGGGCTGGGGATGAGATTTACATTTAAACTGGTGGACTTTGAATAGTGCAAACTGCCCTCCAAGCTGCGGGTGCTCCTCATCCAGTCAGCTGAAGGCATGACTAGGATTGAAGACTGACCTCCTCTGAGCAAAAGAGAATTCTACCAGCCTATAGCCTTCAGAGTCAAACTGCAATATTGGGTAATTGGCTAATTCCTGGGTCTTCAGCCTGCTGGCCAACTGCAAATTTTGAACTTGCTAGCCTTCATAATCATGTGAGCAAATTCCTTGAAATCAATTTCATTCTCCCCTTGATATTTCTGTTTCTTTCTCTCTCTCTCGCCCTCTCTCGCCCTTGCTCTCTCTCACTCCCTCCCTACCTGCCTGAAAAACCTTGGCAAATACAAATACCTTGCATGTGCAAATCACTTTCACTTTAAAATTCACTAATTCATGTTTTAGCGAATGTTAACTGAGCATCTACTATGTCCTAGACATTGTTCTAGGTGTTGGGTGTTTATAAGAAAGAATAAACTAAGTCCTTGTGTCAAACAACATTATCTTACAAAAATCTCACAGTTGCCCTAATTACTCCTGTTTCTCATGTAACAAAACTTAGTCTCAGAGAGAGTAACAACTGGATGTAGCTCAATAGTCAATGGCCAAGCTGGGCTTCCAAAACTAGCACAGTGACTTTAAACCCTGGGGTCTTCTGACTACACTGCTTCTGTTGGATGACTTGAGCAAAAGAACTCCATGGATTTATCTATCGCCAGATTTCATCTCAAACTTCCTTTTAACCATATCCATGATTAAACTTTTGGATTTGAAAACAAATATTCCCTGTCCTTGACCTCATTTGTGATAAAAGTGTTAGTATCAAGGTAAGAGAGGGAATGATACAACATTATACAAGATACCAGTCTACCAAGACTGTGTCTATCAATTCCTAGAAACCTGTGAGTAAGAAATACCCTCTGCTGCTGTTTATTCATAAAGAGAAGGAAGACTTCGAGGCAAGTGTTTTGAGAGTTATTCCAACCTCACAATTATTTTATAGTTTCCAATCCTAGCAATCCTCCAATGCCACATTTAATTATTCTCCCTTCACTGTCTTTCACTCCATAGGAACACAACTATAAAAACCATAACCAGAGAGTTCAACTAGTTGTGTTTTTTCATTTTTTTCTGTCACTTTGGGTGGTTTAGCACAGTAATCAACGTTCCCTTTCAGTCAAAAATCAACCTCTTAAAGATTAACAACTCTATTCAATGAAAATGCTGTTAAAGAAAATGCAAAAAACTTCACCCTGAGTTGCATCTGAGAGAGAGAGTGAGAGAGAAAATTTCACCCTAGATTGCATCATGGTGGCATTCCAAGAAAACTTATCCCACAACCTTATAACTTAATATTGGTCAGAGCCTCTTAAACCTTCAGGGAAGTGTTCAGAAGGTTCTGAAATCCCATCCCTGCCATAAAGCCTTTCCCACACACAAGCTTGCTGGTATCTTACGCAGGCGTAATTGAGGCATGCCACAGAGCGGAGTGTGCACTCTGGTGTGTAGCCCAAAAATGCACAGGCTAAGATGAGCAATGCCTTGTACCACTGCTTCATTTTTCTAACCTTCTGTTTATTTATTTACATCATGTTTTTATAACCACCTATTCTATTGTCTATCTCCTGATAATATGTCCACATAAATGGCCTTTGACTCCCAACTCCTGAAATGTAAATCCACACCAGGGAAGAAAGACACTGACTCCCCATGTTCTTCTGACTGTATATTCTACCCATATCCATTTTTCAAAGTCTAGTTCAAATCCTAGACCCTAATAGACTCTTCTGCTGACAAGTCTGGTTCAACCATAATGTTTATTCTCTCTGAACAGTTATCTACAACTTCTGGCATTTGTGCGATTCACTGCGGCTATTCATTATGTTTGTGGAAACTCCAGAATGGAAATCCAAGCCAGGTGTGGCCGTTGAGTATTTTAGTGGAACTTCTGGGATCTGCCTGGCCCAGGACCTAGATGAATGAATATTTGCAAAAGCTTAGGGAAAGAAATTCATGTTAAGAGAAGAAAGAATTGAGGTGTGTATATTTGGTTTAATCTCACTGGGTTCTTGCTGAAGGAAGAGATGATAATATTTGATGTTTGACCCTCAAATTATTCACAGAACATTCTTCAAGGATCAGTTCCTGAGTCCTGAGGTGGGGAATGGGCTGGAATAAACATGAAGTAAAATGTTAGAGCTGCGTTCTCCATTTGATAAAAGACTTTGAGTACAGATGGTCGTGCTTTGCAGCAGAGGGTAACAAAAATAGACAAGCCCGGGCCAGGTGGCTCAGTTGGCTGGAGTGTCATTCTGTGCACCAAAAATGTTGCAGGTTTGATCCCTGGTCAGGGCAAATACCTAGGTTGCAGGTTTCATCCCCAGTCAGGGTATATATGGGAGGCAACCAATCAATGTCTCTCTGTCTCTCTGCCTCTCTCTCTGTCTCTCTGTCTGTCTGTCTGTCTGTCTGTCTCTCTCTCTCTCTGTGTATATATATATACACATATATATGTGTGTATATATATATATATACACACACACAGACACACACACACATACACACACACCCTGTCTCTCATATATATATACACACACACACACACACACATACACACACACCCTGTCTCAACCCCCCAACCCCCTTCCTCTCTCTCCAGTCAATAAACAGATCCTCAGGTGAAGATTTTTTAAAAATAGGTAAAAGACATCTTCCCCACACCTATAACAATGAGTTTCAGAGCAAACAGCTAGAAACAATAGGGAATTAACAACCAGGTACTTACTAGGGAATTAACAACCAGTATTAACATACTCCCGGGTATGGGGCTCTGTCCAGATGAGGAACAAAGGCCAGTAAGTATCTTCGGTGCTGTGAATTCAGATGTGCTCAACAAAACTTTAACACAATCTTTACACTGTTAAGATGGAACTACAAAAAAGAACATTGTGAGAAATTCTTCAGCAACCAAGTAAGTTAGGAAGGACTTCAGAGGGGCTGGAACTTTCCAATGGTGCAGTACGAGGAGAGGGGAGGTGAAGTTGCCGTGCCAAATATTTTTGTTTTCCAATGTCATTACCCTCTTGGCCAGGTCAGTGGCACATTTATTGTTCTTTGTTTTTATTTAAATATATTCAGGAGCACTTTTTAATTGCAAGTTCCCTGAAGGTATATATTCTACTGTATGGACTTTTAGCATCCCCCACTCTACACAGTACTGCATATGGTAAAGCACAAGCTCACACTCTCATTATTGGCTAAACCGAATTAAGAAACGCTTTTTATTGTGGAGAAAGGTTGAGTTCTTTCTGCTTATCTGGCTCAAATATGGGCTTTCGCTGGTACTGCTTTGACAGAGGATACATAAGATTTGTGAAAAATAAGCAACTGGCAGGAAATTAATAAAACAAACAAAGCTGAGGGAAATTAGTTGGACATCTTATGCAAACCCTGTATTTTGGCTGTTGTTCAACTCCATTTACTTTTCTTTTCTCTAATTCATCTGGGACTAAACGTGTGTTTTCTCATTTCAAGGGTAAGAAACCAAGAGTGAACAGAGGAATTGTTTGAGTTACGACAAATATCTTTTCCAAAGAAGATTACAGATGTCACATACAAGTTAGATTTGAAGGGAAAAGTGAAGGGAAAGTGATTATGAATTATGTTCTTAAATTGGGGAAAGAAAAGATGAATTAAATTGCGTGGAAGAGAGCAGCTAAACACTGACTCTATAAACTCTGACCAGTCTTATTTACATTTCACATTCTTGACATTGTAAATTAAAGACAGCAACACCTGGGTGGGAAAGGCTGTGTGAAAGTTAAGCCACAGTATTTTAGAACAAAGCTGTGATGCAACAGAGAATGTAATGTGCCTCTAATAACAGACCTGAGTAATGGCGAGAGAGGCCATAGGACCCACGAAGCAAAAAATACTCCCTGTGTTGTTCTTTATAGTGAAAGGTAGCCAGCTCTTACTTTAGATAATGCATTTGGATGATGTTTGCTTGATTTTAATCTCTAACCTAATGTGTTCTCCATGCATCCATACCTTTGTTGACTAGGAGTGGCTGCAGGAGGGTCTTATCCCAGCAGACTACATAACATGCGGTTTTCAGTTACACTCATGCCTGCTGCTATATGCATATTTGCCCCTTCAGAGAAAACTCAGCCCCTCCAAAGGCTCAGTGGTTATTCTATAGTGCTTTGTCTTAACCCACCGAGCATACCAATTACCATTTTCATGTCGTCAGGCATCTTTTTAAAAATGATACAAAATAACATGGTTTATTTTGATACATGTCATACACAATGATGTTGTCAAACAAAACTGTCCCACAAATCTGTTTATGACATAAGAATGTCATTTCTTTTGAAAAACAACCGCAACATCTCTCCAGGGTGCAACAGACCTCAGAACAAGAGATCAGGCATGAACATCAATCATAAGAAGAATTAGTAAAATAAATGGCAGTGGAGTAGATCACTGATATCTTTAAACAATGTTTAACCTACCGCATTTTTCTTCCAAAGTCTGCGTACTTTCATCACAGTTAGTATAACAGCTTCGTATTTTTAAAGCCTGACTGTATATAACTGAGAAAGTCATTCTGCTACTCTTTCCCTTTAATAGAATGGGGTTTTCATATAATATTCTTGCATGTGTTTTGCTCCTTACAGATTCCTTGTATTACCTGCCTACTGAGGTGTTTCCCATGAGCTCTCTTATCCACCTGTAAACTCAAATAACAGTAAACATTAATGATAATTATTGCTCTTGGCACCATTTACCTAATTCAAAGAAAATACCCAATTGTATTTGTTAAAATTCAGGCCCCCAAACAAAAACTCCAGCGTTTCAGAAATTTTTATTAAATAAAAAAACATTTTAAAACACTCTTGAGGAGGAACTGCAATAGTAGGCTAAATATCCAGTCTTCCCATACTTAAATCCCAAATATCCAAATTATTAAATTATAGAAATGAAAAACTATATATGGCTTTTACTAATTATTTCTTTGGCTACCGCTGAGAAATATTTCTCTTTTTTTCAATTTACCTTGAGCACTGCTCCTTAAAATAAGGAAAAAAACCTAACTTTGATGAAATTTGGCACAATGCCTATCATATAATAACCACCAAAAACACAGTTTTTGAGTGAGTAAAAGTAATTATAATAAATTATTATTTAGTGGCGCATCATCTATCCAAAGTCCATTTCCACTTGCATATTTGACCTATCTCTGAGAGAAGCACAGGTAGTTGTTCTTAAAGATTATTCCTGCCAAATCTTTCTCAGAGCTCCCAAGGGTTGTTTCATTAGGCACAGTCAAGGAATACTAGAAACTACGATTTCAAATGCCTGACAAAGAGTAGGGTCGAACTTGTTTATTACCTAAGCAGGAAAAGAAATTGGATGGTCTGGAAAAGGTCTGGGTCCATGAAGCTACCAAACACCCCCAAAGTAACCACTTCTATTCTAGAGAAGCTCGATAAACATATAGACATATCAATGCAACAAGTGGCAAGTTAGCAAGGAATCTGAGATGTGTAGTGCAGGATACAAGGCACCTCAGGGCAGTAGCAGAAATAAAGGTAGCCGCGATCACCTCGCCATGGTTTTACACACCACGTAGAGAAGAATCTGCTCACCCACAGCCCTGGAAAGCACAGCCTTATTTACGAGGCATTTGGCCTCACTAGCCACAGTTGACTGGTCTAGGGATGAATATCTGACTCAGGTAAATAGTTCATATTCATTCAGATGTGAGGAACTGGGACATTGAGTATAGTGACCATTTGGTTATTTTAGTTTTACGGTTTTATTTGTGTGTGTGTGTTACCTGGAATATAAATACGCTTCATCAATTTGAGGAATTTCCCACTTTATGAAACACGATGGGAGGCGCAGCCCCCACTTCCCTTACAGAGCTTTTAAAGTGCCTCATTTTTGCTCTCCCAGTCTCCTTCACAGCCAAAGAACTAACACATCAAATAGGCTTAACCAATCAGAAACACCTGCTTTGGACTTTGAATGGGGAGCTGTAGTACACAGTTGTAGGGACACTAAAGAAACCTTGCTTAAGGACACCAGGGTGGGCAGCAGTGGAAGCAGCTGAACCCAGAGCCCCAGAGTCCGCAGCCTAAGCGTAGCAGTCAGCAGTTAAGTACCAGTCAAGTCTAGTACTCGGCAGCAGTTGTATTCTCACAAGGCCAGTTCCAGCGTATGTTCGTTGTCTGTGCTTCTGGCATGGAATCTCCTTTCTCTTCTGCCCATTTTCCATCCCTTCCCAAGAATTCAGTGAGCTCTCCATTGTCCTCCATTAAGCTCCTTTCCTGCTTAAATTACCGCTGGTGGTTTCTGTTGCTCACAAACCAAGAAGAGTCACTGATACCAATAGTCCATGTCAGTTGGCTGCTAGCATGAGAACATAAGATAGGGGAAACGTGGGAGCCGGAGCCGCCATTTGGAGATGGCCTTGATAGGCCATTCCAGTAGCAGAAGACTATCTGTAGATGCTTCAAGAAAAGCAGACACCAAATACAATGAGGCTTTGGGAAGAAAAAAGCTTGTATTCTAATTTCATACTTCCAGTCCCAGTCCCATAAAAACAGGCTATATTCATTTCCTACCTGTGGGATTGTCTTGCAATTCCCTATTGTATCCTATAAATCCCGCATTGTTTAAATTTGATTCATTTTTATTTGATGCAACCAAATGTGTCCTATTTAGTCAGCCAGATAAGTAGTAAACCATAATTATCTAGGAATATGCAAAACAGTGTGACTGGGACACAGAGGGACTTAGGAAACAAACCGTGAGTGGCCCTCCTCTCCCTGTCTACTCATAATGGTTACTGATGATCCTACCTTCAGTTCTGGGGTGGTACGAACATCACATGCATGAATTGTTGTGTTGCAACTTGTTATCAAGTGACTTGTACATCTCAGTGCATATGAAAATCACTAGGTCATATCTACATATTGCCCAAGATAACAGAGAAAGATTTAGCTAAAATGTTAAGTTTCAGCTGAGAGCTGAGAAAGCTCCCCCCCAAAATAAAACAATTATAATATAACATAAGAACCATCTGTCAAGACAGGCCCCGATTGCAGAGAAGAAGGTGGCAAGGCCTGCCAACAGATGGAGAATTAGAGCCACCCTGTGAGGAATGGTGGACAGCCGGCTCACACAGCCCAGGCTTCTGGCCATCACTTCACACATCACGACCACATCATGACTACTCCCACATGTGTATGGAAACATGAGCAAGCTACCCCATGATGGGCTGACTGCAGCTTTGAACCCTGTGGGGAGCAGCACCAGTCCACTCAGTGCCTGGGCACCCGACAGGTGCTCTCCCCTGTCCGGTCCCAAGGAAGGTGTCAGAAACCAGACGGGTCATTTGCTCTTCCTCTTGGCCTCCCGACCATTTCTTCCCCCCACCCCCAGATTAACCAAATTGGGAAACAATAAACATCCTTTAGGAGAGACACCTGGCCCCTGCTCTCACCCTTGGACGGTTCCTCAGTGACTTACATAAAACTGCCTCTCATCCAGGAAAGCTAAGGAATGATTGTTCCAGTTTTGAAAATCAAAGCAAAAATTTTGATGTCATGGGAAATGCCTAAGACCTAAAACCTGAGTAAGACACAAACCGCTGTAAATCAGTCTTATCAGCAAAAATCTGGAACCTACATTCATTTTGAAAATTCTAGGAATCTAAGATTAGGTGTTGAAACTTTGGAAAACCCCATGTCTCTGTACAATTAACATAAAAATTGTTCTATTTACTTCAATGGTTTATTAAAAGAATCAAATGAATAAATGGTAGAGTGGTTTGAAAGGTAGGTAGTACTAAATAGTCACAAAGCATTACCATCACAGAGTGCTAATGTTTATAGTCAGAGTTACAGCTATTGATATCGCTAGCAAATTATCCAAATCTAGGACCTGGTCTTTGTAGCTCCTCGTTCATTGAGTCCATTTATGTAATGCACTTACAACAGTGCTTTGTGGCAAGTGCCCTCTAACCCTGAGCTACTTTATTAGGATGGTTACCAGTAGTCGTGGTGTGGTGACCATGATTCTTATTATTTTCAGTAATGGGATGGGAATCTTCAAATTTACTGTACTATATAACTTTCTTATAATAGAAATTCAGGTGTTTGGGAATTATCAATCGCCTGATGCTGTCAGCTGTGATGACACTTACCAGCAATTGATACCCAAGGAGTCACTGCCTCGCCACCCTCCAGAGGCCCTGACTCCATAGCATAGCCACTGTCAGCAGACCCATGCGTCCTGTTGCACTTGGTTTATCCTTCTCCAAGCTTAATTTACATTGGCCCCTCCTAAAAGCCCCAAGGACATGTATTTTTTTAATTAAAACAAAAGGAAATTTTGTTTGCATAATTTTATGGCAGCCTTAAGGTATCCCGAAAACCAGCTGGGGGAATCACTGCCAAGTAGTGAAGTAGTATCGGACACAGTCAAAAGGCCTTCACATGGCATGCCAGCATGTCTCAAACACATAGTCTAAATGCAGGCAAGCTGACAAACTTTATACTCCATTATAGCCACAGAGCCAAACCATATCATAGCCTGCTACAGCGAAAGGTCACTTCATGGGTGTCCCAGGGCCCAGCCATTGAAATGAGCCCCGTGTTAGTTTCTCCCAATGGCAACACTAGCATTCAACTGTCACCTTCTCCTTATATTAGCATGCTGTGATTATTCCCAGCAGTCGAGCTGGGCCTCCATGGTAACGCTCTTCAGGGAGCTGGGGAAGCTCTTTCATTATTAAAATGAATAATTCTCACCAACACATTTAATTGGGAAATATTACATGTAAAAGGGGCACTAATGGAACAGCTCTGAGAACCAAACTGTGTGATAGAGATGCTTTTTGATGTGAATTTTAGCAATATTCTCCTCATCCCATCACACCATGCATTATTTAGTTGTTTTTCTTTAAAAACAAAACCTATCGTTTTATTTCTAAGTGGAGATGGAATTATTGAACCCGAAGAAGCAAAGCTTTGAATTACTCCCATGCATTTGAACCATTACCAGCCCACAAAAACCAAATACAATGAATCGTCATGTTACCTCTGATTGCTAGGAAATCAACCCCAAAACACCCTGAACATTAGATCAGTCAGTTAACACAAAGAGATGGGTTAGCTTTACAGAGGAGCAGCTATATTATTTCCTCTCTTGAGACACAACAATTTGTATATTAAAAACATTGGTCTAATTTCACCCACGGAAATCCTTAAGTACATTTTCCATGTTTACGCAGTTATTTCTTTACTCAGTTGTTTACACAGTGTATTTCTCTGTTTGTGTTATGTACTTTCAGAGAAATAAGACATTCCAGAGGCAGACAAAAGAACTAAATCTTATTATTAACTTGTCACATGCAAATAAATATAATTTATGCCCTCTGACATATTTCCCTTACTGTTCTCTATAAAGAAAGGCTTCATCATTGAAGAAGAAGGAAAAACCTTTGAGGACCAGTGTTCTCATTCAATGCCTTCATTTGGCATAGATCCCAAAGCTGTTTCTATGAGGGAGAAAATTATAGAAACACAGGGAATAATAACACTGGAAAACTAAATAATAAAAGGCAAATATATTTATCCATTGGCAAGAGGCTGTGTAATCATCAGAAATTTTACCCTTTGACTTGTAAGCATTTTCTTTGGAAATAGGATGCTGCTGGTACTAGGTTTAAAGATTCCAAGCATCATTAAAAACAAAACAAAAAAAAACACCTCTATTTTGCTTATGGGACTATATTTAGAGCTTTTTGTACATTCGGTTTAATTAACATAAGATTTCATACGCCCCGAACATCTCATATGATGTCTACAAGAAAAATAATACTATATACCTATATACCTTCCTAAAACTTCTCCGAGGTTCATTGATGTACCACCCTTAGGCTCTCAAAGAGCTAGGGAGGTCTCATGGGAGAAGTGCAACAGAGACTACCCATTAGTTTTCCCCTGACCTTGGCTGGCTCTCCTGCCCACCCCCAACCCCGCCCACCAGCACAAATCTGCCCGTCCCGGGATTCTTGCTCCTCATCTCCACTTCTCAGTATCTCACACCAATTTGCCCCCATTGAATTTCTGCTTAGCGACTAAAAAGCATAACCCAAAGCACTGCTCAGATAATGCAAATATCAAATTACATTGCTGTCTCCAAATTCCCTAGACAGCTCTCTAGATTCTCTAGCTTCCTGAGTCACCCTCCTTGTCTCGCTGTATCTGTCAGACTGCCTGGTCCCTGAATGCTGGAAGAAAATCAAAGAGTCGCTTGACTGGAAAGGGGTAATTACTATCAGTGACATTTCCATTAGGAAGTTTCCTACTGAGCTGCTCTCATCTTAATACCAAATACTCATATTAATGTCCCTCCCCAACTCAGCTCTCTACACTAATTTTTTAAATTAAAATTCTAATGATTTATAATGAATGACTGCTCACTGTCAGGCTATGAAACTAATGACTCAAGGGCACCTAAACGACATGTACTTCTACCCACCTAGGCTTCCATGTGCCTGACCTTTACTGTCGGGTTTATATCGTGCTCCACTGTGTGGTTTATACCATGCACTAGGCCTCTGCCGCTGTTTCATAGCACACGCAAGCACAAAGCACGTGTGAGCAAAGAGGGTACTGGTTTTCCCACTTGTTTTAGTAACAACCCTACTTTCAAAAGAAATTGTACACGAATTGAGTATAAAGGCAGTGTTTATTAATATAAATTTATTAGTGCCCTGGCCAGTGTGGCTCAGGTGGTTGGAATGTCATCCCATAAACCAAAATATTGTGGGTTTGATCCCCAGTCATGCATACGTGAGAGGAAACCAATTGATTCTTTCTTTCTTTCTTTCTTTCTTTCTTTCTTTCTTTCTTTCTTTCTTTCTTTCTTTCTCTTTCTCTCTCTCCCTCTCCCTCTTTCTCTCTCTCTCTGCCTCTCCCTCTCTCTAAAATAAATTCTATATTAAAAATACACATCCATTTATTAGCATAAATATAACTTATAAGTTCATATGTGTAGCACTTTTAAGTCAATAGATCTGTTTTACTGAAAAAGAAAGCAGAAATCAGGATTTAAGTGAAAATGAAAGTATGTATTAACCTTAGCATTTAACTCGTTTGCATTTTTGGAAGGGGTTCTTCACATAAATAAGCTGTTTCTGACAACTTGTCCTGTGTTCTCAAGCTATTCTTCAATTAGATAGAAATAGTAGAGGTTTTATTCCAAGAAAATCAAGGTAACCTGGCACCCAAAGTTGCCATATAAATGGTCTTTATTATATTAAAATATGTTATGCAACACACGTTATTTCATGTGACTCATTTGTATGTTATTTTATTATAGTTTTAATAGTCAAAATATATTTTAAACACAACCTGAGTCACACTTTTAAGGAATCATTAAAACACAGCCATGGAGCACTAGAGCTCTGTTGAACAAAACACCATTGATGCAGATTCAATTGGAGTTTAGGGGGAAACAAGTAGCTAAAAGATAAGGAAAAGATTTACTTGGCGAAGGCTATGGCCGTTGGTAACGTACCTCCCTCAGACTTTCTTGAGTCCATAACCAATGCTGGTTTTACTCCCTTCACATTGCAGGAAGTGGATCATGCTGCCCACCCCAGGAAATTATATGCAACTGAAGACAGGAGATCATTGATAGGGACTGAACTGTGCCCTTCCAGTATTGATGCTGAAACCCTAAGCCCCAGTGTGGCTGTATTTGAAGACAGGACCAAGAAGAAGGCAATTAAAATTCATTGAGGTCATAAGGGTGGGAACACAGGCAGCAGGTGTCCTTGGCCTGCACCTGCCAGGAGGCTTCAGAGCCAGCGCACCCAGTAGACAGCTTCAGACCACGCTGAAGCACGACCACCCAACCACCTCCACAAGTGACACACTCAAAAGGAAGACTCAGCAGGCACTAGTGCCCCACTGAAGTAAGCCCTGCTCTGTGCGGTGGACCCCTGCACAGCTGATCCTCTACAGTGGTAGAGTGTCACTGGTCAGTGGTCACAGCCAATCTTTGCAGTTGACCAGCCTAGGGGTAAACCCATCCCATTGACATGCCAACAGTAATCAAGGCTCAACTATAAGAGGAGGATGTACACAGCCCACACAGGGGGCACACCTTGAGTGACCAGCTTGGGTGATCAGGGACACTGTGCCACTAG
This sequence comes from Mormoops blainvillei, assembly GCA_004026545.1. Taxonomy (NCBI): domain Eukaryota; kingdom Metazoa; phylum Chordata; class Mammalia; order Chiroptera; family Mormoopidae; genus Mormoops; species Mormoops blainvillei. Next base: position 22,444 of record PVJD01002203.1, on the reverse strand, counting down.
ACCTTACAGAACACCTACTATATTAGGCCCCTCTACCAAGTCTGGGAGACATAAAGCTGTACCTAATACATAGAAACAAACACATGGAGGCTGCAAAAATGAGACAAAGAAATATGTACCAAGTGAAAGAACAGAACAAAACCCCAGGAAAAGAACTAAACAAAATGGAGACAAGCAATCTACTAGATGCAGAGTTCAAAACACTGGTTATAAGGATGCTTAATGAACTTAGTGAAAACTTCAACAGTATAAAAAAAGAACCAGTTAGAAATAAATGATACACTAACTGAAATGAAGAATAATTTACAGGGAATTAACAGTAGAGTAGATAAAGCTAAGAATCAAAACAGTGATTTGGAATACAAGGACACAAAATATACCCAATCAGAACGGCAAAAAGGAAAAACAATCCAAAAAAATAAAGGAGCCTCTGGGACAACGTCAAGCATATCAATACTTGCATCAATGGGGTGCCAGAAGGACAATAAAGAGAGAGCAAGAAATTGAAAACCTATCTGAAAAAATAATAACAAAAAAGCTTTCCTAAGTTGGTAAAGGAAATATATATACAAGACCAGGAAGTGCAGAGAGTCCCAAACAAGATGAACCCAAAGAGACCCACACCAAGACACATCATAATTAAAATGCCAAAGGTTAAAGACAAAGAGGGAATCTTAAAAGCAACAAGAAAAAAGCAGTCAGTTACCTACAAATGAACACTCATAAGACTGTCAGCTGATTTCTCAACAGAAACTCTGCAGGCCAGAAGGGAGTGGCAAGAAATATTAAAAGTGATGAAAAGCAAAGACCTACAACCAAGATTACTCTATCCGGCAAAACTATCATTTAGAATCAAAGGGCAGATAAAGAGCTTCCCAGGCAAGAAAAAAACTAGAGTTCTTCACTAGCAAATCAGTATTATATGAAATACTAAAGTGTCTTTTAAGAAGACAAAGAAAATAGATCAAAAACATGAACAATAAAATTGAAATATATACATATCTATCAACAATGGACTCTAAAATACAAAATAAACAAATGAGCAGAACAGGAAAAGATTCATAGATACAGAGAACATTTGACAGTTGCCAGATGGGAGGGGGATTAGAGGGATTAGTGAAAAAAGTAAAGGGTTTAAGAAACACAAATTGGTAGTTACAGAATAGTCATAGGAATATAAAGTACAGCATAGGGAATATAGTCAATAATATTCTAATAATAGGTATGGTGTTATGTGGTTGCAAAATTTATTGGAATGATCACTTATTAAGTTATATAATGTCTAATCACTGGGGTGTACACCTGAGACTAATATAATAATGTATGTTAACTATAATTAAAAAATAAAAAAGAATGATTTAAAAAATAGAAAAGAAATCAAACTAAATAATAAAAAAGGAAAACCATGAAATATAAAAGTTGTTTACATAGGCACAACACAATGTCTTAGCAAATATATATCCTCACAATAACTAGGATGGGATGAACATAAAGACGCTGTATTTCAGGAGGTGGTGTTGCAGGTGAGCTTCCACCTAAATTAGGCCTCTATATGTTGTGAGCCAGCAGGTAATTTAACGAGAGTCATTTCTGTGGAAACAAAAGAAAAACAAAGTTTAATAGTTTGAACAAATTATAATTTCAGTTTCTGAGTTTGGAGAGCAGTCAGTTGAGATGAGTTCTAGATGTCAGTTTTGAAACATCAGGTGGAGTGAGCGCCAGCAGTGGCGTCCTGACAGGCTTTCCTGGTCAGCAGTTTGAATGTCTCTGATGATCTGAGTGGCCCACATAGCAACAGGCACAGAGATTGTCCATGTATCAGATATCGTAGTGACCTCTTTAAAGTCGATGTTAAGTTGTCCAGTTTTAGCTTTCATGGCTTTAGGAAAAGGGTATTTTTAGTTGCATAGTGATTCCAAGTCGAAAGAGTGGGAGAAAACTGGAAATGTGAGTTTGGAGAATTCTAGTTAAATATTGGAAGAAACTATAAGAATTCAGGATCCAGTTCAGTTTACAGTTAGAAAACAAAACTTGTAAAAAGAAAAAAACCTTGTAAAAAAAAACCTTATATATATGTGTGTGTATGTGTGTGGAGAGAGAGAGAGAGAGAGAGAACGAGAGAGAGCCACTTTAAAATGGAGTCCAAGCTGCCTTACATGTCTTAAGTCTTGAATTTTGGAATGTTAAAGCAGGGGCAAAATTAGACTGGGCCTAAAACAACGTTGTGTCCCAAAGTACTGTTTTCAAAGATAGCAAAAAAAAAAAAAAAAAAAAAATGGCAGGTACTATGACTATAAGACTGCTGGCTACTGGTCTGAAAATTGAAAACATTGATTAAAATCAGTGTCGCTATGTTAGCTTAGCCACACCTATACAAACGCCTTTCTTTTATTAATGTTATTGTTCCCCCTGCCTTTCACATAAATACCCTTCACCTTTGTCTCCTAATCAGAACAGTATTTGGGCTTCTGCCTGAATCAGTACTTCCCAAATAGATATTTTGGGGGAGGGGATCTCAAATAAATGTTTGCTGCTTCTCAAAAAACAACAAAAAGAAAAGAATTCCTATGGCATTTACTAAATGGCAGAATTGATTTTACTCCAATCAGAGATGATGAATTAATGAGTTCCAGAGGCGTCATTCATTCTGCAGCTGTACAACTTGCACAGGTATGGGGTAAGTTTACCACATATTATTTATATGTTCATTTTATTTGTCACTTTTAACTCTTTTGAAACAAAGGCTTTTTAGGATAATTTTGACTCCAACATTGGTATAAAATAATGTTTTTTTTATTTTAAATGCATTTAATAATTATCAAATAAAAATATCTATTTGTACTATTATTAAATGTTCTTAAACATAACATAAAATGGGATATCCCATTTAGGATGGCAGCCCCAATGTAGCCTTTCCAAATTTTTCAACAAAACATTATTGGAAATAGAAAAAGATGAAAACATGATCAATTTCCAAAACCTAAGGCTGATACAACATACCACGAAGTCTGGGACATATTTGTACTCTCTGCACAATAAAAGAAATTAAAAATCATATTAGTATCTAAAGATAGAGAATATCTTGGAGGTTGGGAAGGTAAGGCCAAACACGGTAACTTGCCATCTACTTGTGGCACCAAAAGAAATGTAACTGGTGTCCAAGTGGACAGAATGAAGCCAAGGTCATCTGCATTTCTCTTTCTTCAAGTATAGTTAAGTAGGACAGAGATACTATGAAGTCTTCTTCTTTTTAAATTTACTCTCCATGCACTCCTTTTTTATTATTATTACTTCCATGCACTCTTTTGAGGATGATAACATTTCCTCTCTGGTTGCTACTGCAGGTGATTTTGCACTTGCAAAAAGTTTCACCCTTCTTCTGAGTCTGTCAGGTGCAACTACCTCTCCCTTATTCTACAAGGCTGTTTCCTAGACCTTGTGTAGGTTATTTATCTCTACCAAACCTCAATTCATGGATGATTTGACTGGGCTGGGTGTTTGTGGATGAACAAGCTGTGGACTTGACCTGTGGTCATGCTCTCTGTCCACTCCTGCCCAGTGCCAGTCCGGTCCTTGATTTCATTCTAACAAGCATTAAGGGAGCAACAAGTTGGCATTAACTGTGCTTGGCTTCTTACTCTCCCTTTTCAGGTAGCAGTCAGGCCCTTCAGGCTTATGTCTTGGGGAAGGAAAGACACAGGAGAACAACAAAGGAGAGTCAAGTCTCAGCCCTCTCCATGTGGAATTCTGAAATGCTCTGCAGAGGTAATACTTTGACAGATTTTTTTTTAAACTGGATTTTAACTACAAGAAGCAAAGTTTATCCTATAAATAATAGATGAACTTAAAAGCCGGTTCTTAAGCCCAAGTCTTGATTAAAAGAGCATTTAAAGATCCTGCTAAGTGTCCCCAACAAGTGCCTGCCTCTCTTGGGACAGATCTCACCAGAGGGATAGTAATCTCACAGAATGCAGTGGGGCTCAGAAAGCAAAAAGGACCCTACTTTATTGTCCAGGAAGATCCTAAGACTGTACCCCAGGACACTTGAACAAGTCCATGGCAGTTTGAAAGAAGAGCTGAACGTTTCCTGTATTTTCAAAAGGTTGAAGAAATGGCTAAGAATGTACTGAAGCCAGTGCAGCTCCTCACAGACAGCAGCAAGTGCATCCTAAGTGCCCCGACACTAAGGCAGCGCTCAATGTCAGTGGGCACACATGTGAAAAACCAAGTCCAAGCGGCATGAGTTAAACCTCCTATCTATCAAAGGGACCGCTGCCCGTGACAGAGGACAGCCCCTTCCTTGCAATACCATCATGCTATTTCAGCCCCTGTACCTGAAAAAAGAAGAGAAAAATGAACTCTCACTTGGTGAGGGTGGTGGGGGTGGAGATGAACCCTGCATTGTCTCCATTGAAACCTAAAATAACTGAGATTAGCAAAACAAACAACAACAACAAAAAAGACTGAGCTTGGGTTCTGTCACCAAGTACTGATAATAAAGACAAGTTGTAGTACAGAAAAAATAAAGACGCTACATTTGCACACCTGGGTGGAGATTCAGAGCCACTCATAAGTTTTCGGGTAGGTCCAGGTGTCTATGACCCAGGGATATCTTCCTGTTATCCCCACATTTTGTTCTCTGATGTACTAAGCAGATGCAGGATGTGAAAACTGTGAGTCCCAACATATAGACCTAACAAGATTCTTTCCACCTCTCCCACACCCATTCCACCAAAAAGACAGGCCAGACAGTACTATTTGAAAGGGCCTAAACTTGCCAGCGGGCATTGTCTTTCTCTGGAGTCGAGGCTCTGCCTAAACTGTGAGAGTCATGGCACGGATTTGGGGTTAGGAGGGCTGCTTCTGGCCAGCTGAGCACTTTTTTCTTTGCAAATTAGAAAAAGATGCCTGTTATACCAGACACTCGTGTACAGTAAACAACCTGCCCAACTGTACACAGGGGCCCTTTAGCAAGAAATGAGAAACTTAAACTACTTTCTTCACAAACAAGAGCTAAAAGGAGGGCTGCTCACTTTCTGGTTAGTATTAGCCCCGGCACTACAAATAAGAAGCAAATGTGGAGGAAACATGATGTTTTGTCCTGACGTTTTGCCAGACACTCTTTATTTTATGAAGAAACATGGTAGTAGGACATGTGCTAATGCTTGTTTTTTAAAATTTAATTGCTCCAGCCCTGGCTGGTGTGTCTCAGTGGATCGAGCACCAGCCCGGGACCCAAAGAGCCACCGGTTCAATTCTCAGTCAGGACACGTGCCTGGGTTGCAGGCCAGGTCCCCAGTAGGGGGTGTGTGAGAGACAACCGCACATTGATGTTTCTCTCCCTACCTTCCCCTCTGCCTACAAATAAGTAAATAAAATCTTTAAAAAAGAAAATTAATTACTCCATTGAATCTACCTGCAAGTACCTTTTTTAAAATGTCGGCTCCTTGCCGGATAGTAGAATTAAGGTATCCTTGATAAAGGCAGATGTTTGGGTCACAGGAATCTTACATGGATGGCTTTCATACCTGTGTTCTTTACCTCTCCCCAAAAAGCTCCTAGCCCCCAACCTAAGTCAGCAGAGGCAAAGAGGGAGGATAAGCACCGCTGTGCTCTCTCCTCAGTGGTTCCTGGAGTTTCGCAGATGCTGTATGTACTAATTCTTAAAGCTGTTGTTTTTAGCATTTCCTGGAGATTTCACATGCATGTAGAATAGCCCCAGGTGGCCATTTCTAAGCAAATTATGTAAATTTGCTAAGTCTCAGGATGCTCATAATCAAAATAGAGCTTAAAATATCTACCATGTAAGATTCCTAGCACGTGCAAGAACACCTAGCACAGTGCCTGGCCCAGCAGATGTGTGTGCACCTCACTCTCAGTAGACTGTGGTGACAGTGAGAATGCAAATTTCCCCGGCACGTGCCACATCCGTGCTATGCAGGAGCTGCAGGTCCATTTCAGAGGTGGGCATGGTTAATTCTGGGGGGTCTAGGCAGTGTCATTGTGATTACATCTGACGTTCAAATAATTTCCCCCAGGATTCCTGTCTTAAGTCCTGCTACATGTCAGGCCGCTTGAGAGCTTGACCTCACCACAGCCTCTATTGCAGGTTCCACCAAGATCATGTTGGTGTCAGTGCTCCTAAAATAAGAAGCCACTGCAGGCCAAAGTAGCACTGTACTTCTGCTGCCTACCGAGCAGAAGCAGGCTGTGCCATCTTATCACCATGTCTCATTGCACCCTCTCTTCACAAAGCAACTCCTTTAGTTTGTAGGTGGACCAACTGTCCCCATTTTCTCAGGACTGTCCTGGTGTTGGCTTTGAAAATTCCACACACCTGGAATCCACAGGCAAACTGGAGCAATTATTCATCCTAAATTTCAGACTCCAGATATATGAAGCCCTCGGGGAAACAGGCACCATTCTTTCTTTCCAACCTCCTCGTGCCCCCACCCCAACCCCACCCCATCTGTGTTTGCCCCTAGCAAATGTACATAAACCTGTATTAGTTTCCTAACAAACTACCATGAGCTTAGTGGTTTAAAATAACATCCACTCATTAATTATATCATAAATTCTGTAGATCAGAAGTCTGAGTGTGTCTTGATTGGGATCTTTGCTTGGGGTCTTCTGGGGTGGATATCAAGGAATCAGCCAGCCTAAGTTCTCACCTGGTGGTTCTGAGAAATGATCCACTTAGAAGCTCATTAAGGTTGTGGACTGAATTCAGTTCTTTGTGGTTGTAGGACTGAGATCTCTGTTTCCCTGTGGGCTGTTAGTCAGAGGCCACTCTCAGCTTCTATAAGCCCCCCATATTCCTGGTCGTGTGGCCCTCTCCTCCAACTTCAAACACAATCCCTCTCACATACCCAATCCCTTCAGGGAGAGCCCAGTCCCTTCAAGGCCTCACCAAGTAGATTGGGTTTACCCAGGACAATTTTCCTTTCTTAAAGTCAACTGTGCCACATAACATAACTTGTATAGTAATATTTTATCACATGCAAAGGTTTCACCCACTCTCCAGAAGAGATTATATGGGAGTGAGAGTCATTTTAGGTCATCTTAGAATCCAGCCTACCTCACCTCCTTCCCCCCAAAATTGCAAAGAGATGCCTGATGAGGGCAAAACCTCAACACCAGATGCATCCAGTCTCATTTGAGGTTCTTCAGTATCAACCAATGTCTTTGATATACTGATGTATTCTTTCTCATGGAACAAATATTTATTCGAGGTCTACTGTGAGCCTGGTACTATGTTAAGTGTTACAGTTTCCACCATAAACAAGAGACATGACCCTTGCCCTGTCTAGTGGGGCAAAATTAATAAAATAATCGTAAAAATGCAAAATAGTGTCTTTGACCAATGCAAACAATGTGAGGTTTATGGTGCTATGAGATCCTCTAAAGGGAGGATTTAACCCCATCCTGGATCAAAGAACAGGGGCAGAGATTGCTGGTTGCCCACCAAAATCCACTCTCAATTTCTATTGCAGAAGAAGGCACAGGGCTGCCCAACTGCACTGCCTTTCCTAGCTTCTTTTGCCTTTAGGTGTGGCCAACCGACAAAGTTCTCTTCAATGAGTAGAAGTCAATGGTGCCACTTCCAGGTCTGGGCCATTAAATTCATTGCCCATGAGCGACAACAGTGTGGCCCAGAGCAACCATGAAAATGGTGGAACCCTAAGTCCTTGAATGACTACATGGAAAGAATCCACCCCTGCCCCCTGACCACCACCACTGTCACCACCTGTATCAGCCTGGACTGTTACAAGAGAAGGAAAGAAACCTCTCTTTTGTTTGAGCCACTACTTTTAGGGCTATTGTTTCAGCGGTTCAGCCTTCCCCAAGTAAAACAGAACTACTTGCTGGCAGGCAAAACATACATAACACTTTCTTATCTTACACTTTTATAACGTGCTTCTGAAAGGTTTTCACATCTAGTAGATTTAATTCTCTCAATAATCCTGTGAGACAAGTAGTAGAACATCTATTATTATACCCACCTGCCAGATGAGGCTCGGAGGAACTCAGTGACTCAGACAGGCTCCCATAGCTCTTTAGTCATTCCTGGGATCTGTCACTGACACACAAGTCATCCTTTTCTTACTTTATGTATAGGACATAGTTATTCCTGTCTTCCCACCTAAGAGGAAGAAATCCTATGGGGTTGGTCTATAAAATACTCTAGTAGAAAGACAACACAAAAGTGATACTCAGTTATATATGCAAGAGAGATATTATTTGGCCATGCTCTTCTAATTATTTACCCTTCAATATCTCGGGTCCATTGGAAACATTGATATGATATGATATGATATGATATGATATGATATGATATATTATTGGTCTCAGTTCTCCTACATTTTAACACGAAGTCAACTCATTCTTGGCCTCATTCTTGGCCTCATTCTTGGTGGGGTCATTTTGACTCCATTTACTCATCTGTGTGTTATCAGAAAAATGCACCTCTTCAAACTCTTTCATTTTATAGAGTGTTCACCAAAATTTATGAGCATTTACCATGTAAAAGGCACAATGCTAGGCAAGGGATATCCACTAGTAACAAGTGCAGGCATGGTTCCCACCCTCAAGATTACAGTGGAACAATAAATGTGCAATTTTAGGTCATTACAAGTAGTCATTTATGCAAAAAAGGAACCAAGCACTGGAGATGATGAGAATTGAAACACTCTTTTTATCTCTTCTTACCTCTAGCTGCATAAGCAACACAGCCTACTGGGCAAGCCATGGTTAGAATTACTCACAAATGTATTATTTTCAAGTTGCTAAGACAGGCTATTTTTCGGCCTCTGGACAGCTTAAGCAGCGTTGCTTTGCTGCTAGGAAGTTTGGAGCTGCATTTGGCTCTCAGCTATAGTCAATGTCTGAACTAAGTTTCCTAATTCGGTTATCTTTTTACTCTTTCTAACTTGTTTGCTTTATTTTCTCTTTTTGGTGCGAAGAGACAGAAGGAAGAAGGCAGAGGGGAGGGGAGAGGGGCGGGGAACACTGTTATAAGTGAGAGCCTTGCTCTTTGTACCCAACATCCTAATCACCTTTCCTCATGCCCCGACTGAGTGACCAAATGTGATGTGGGCGCCGACCCAGCCTGGGAGATACTTCTGTACAAAGTCAAGGACCCCCCAAAACCATCATAATTTGAAAAAACTATGTCCTTGCGCCTGAAAGCCAAAGCAAAAACAGTGGCCTCACTACCACAGTTCTGCTTCCACAAAGTGTGTTCTGTCCCCAAACAAGCTGGCAGAAGAGTTGGTGGGATCTGAGAGCCAGGGTGAGAAGGGAAATGTTTCTCTTTTCTTTTAGTAAAAGAAAAAAGAGAAACATTTATTAAGTGCTTATGCTATATACCAAGTGCTTTCATGAGCATCCTCTCCTTAAACCCTCACAACTTTACAGTTCCACAGCCTTCTCAGAGCAACCCCTGCTTGGCCTAGGGTAGGGCTTCGTGTCCCACTCTCCCATAAGCCCCCTGGCATCTCTAAACCTGAAACGCAGAGGCGAGCCCCTCCTATAGCTAGCCTGGTCATTTTACATGCACCAATTCTCGCCTTTAATGAAAAGTTTACCACAAATCGGGTTGACATCTCTGGCAGATCATAGCCTCAGAGCCACATGGCAATGAGAATGGAACCAGAGGACCCCTTCGTCTTTGCTTCAGTCCTCTGCTCCTGCAATTTTCTTCCATGTTAAGCCTAGGAGATAGAGTTCTGAGGTCCTGGCTCTCCGCGCATCAGTGAGACACACTACCGCAGAGCTGAAGCCCTGGGGAAACTCAGGCCCAGAGCACTCAAGAATAGAACATATGGCTTCCCTGAAGCACAGTGGCACAGTGACATCTGTCTTTACAAACTTAACAGGCCATAATCTGTGATAGCTGCCGCAGAACGGCCTGTGTGTCTTGGCATTCGCCACCCTCTGCTCATAAATGAGCTTTTCAGCTGGGTTGAGGTATGGAAACCAGACAGCTTCTAAAGTAAAAGGGGCTTCTCAAGCAGAACTAAAAAGCACATTCAGATTCTGGGCTGAGTACACATAATATTTAGCTATTTTGTTGATTAATAAAACAGTCATTTCTTTCTTAGTCACAGCAACATCAGCACATCAATACTGAAGCACCACAACTTTGCATACAGCTATTGGGGGAAATGTTACTTTCTTGTCTGGAAAGGAATCTTCAGGTGTACAGCTAGGGGACCTTGGTCTCTCACACCACCATCACCACCACTGGCACTGCTGCCGCCTCATTCCACTCTCACCTAGGTCTGTCATAGATGCTATCAGGTGCTCCCATAGCAATGGCCCATCATAACGTCTTCACTCTGTTGCAACCCCATTCTTACTTGCCTGTATCCTCGCTAACATGGAAGGTCAGTGAGAACAAAAACCACGTCAATATTGTTGTCCATCGGTTTCCCAACACCCCACACACACAGCAGGCACTCAGTGGGTGTTTAATGGCCAAATAAATTCCTTCTGCTCTTAGATCAGGTTTCTTCTCTCCCTTTGCACACTTTCCCTTGCCTTGGCATGTGCTTCCTGGACTCAGACTTTATGGGCCCCGTGTGGTTCCTCACAACATGAATTTTCTCAGAACCCTTACTTGGTTCATACCTGTGAAAGCCCCTCCACTTATAACGGACATGCAGTTGAGGGGTGGGTTTGTTCAGCACAGCCCAAGGTGGAAGGGAGATGTCGCTTTCCTGGAGGCCATAGAGGGACAGCAATATTTTAGAACCAGCTAACATTTTAGACCTTTACCGTTCCAAGGGGCTTTTCCTCTGCCTAAACCATGCTGCTAAACTCTTTCCCCATCTGATTTTGTTCTCAGATTTTAAAGCTATTTTAAAAGTAGCTACTTCTCATTGTTAAGATGGGGAGGAGGGGGTACAAAACATAAAAATGAGAAGTAACAGAACCTTCCACGATATCAATGTTCACACAGTCACTATCAACATCTGACTCCACCAGTTTTCCTTTCACAGTAGAGTTATATGATGTAACACCTGCCTCTTGAATGTTCTGTTTTTTCCTGGAATTCTGTCATCTTTTTTTCTCTTGTCACATTTTATACTCTGTCCCTGACTTATCTATTTACTTCCAAGGCTTCGGTACCATATAGCTAATTTAAATGTTGTTAGAGCTGAATTAAATTACCCTTTTCTCCTTCTTCCCTTAAGGCCTAACCAATGAACTATGCACATGAAGATCACTAGCCAATTTAAACATGCTGTTTATTAAGGGCATTAGTAGAGCAGAGCTCTAGTAAAAGCTGGGATGGGAAACACAGCTCAAGCTCAAGGTCACAGAGGGACCTTCTGCCTTCCAGGTTTGGGCCCTGGGAGTTAGCTAGCTACGCCTGGAATGAGTGAGCAATAAAGGCCAGCACTGCATGGGCAACCCCAAAACCACTTACCCAACTACTCACACAGACAAGAACCAGATGCCATCCTCTCTAGCCCGAGCACAGAGACAGAAACGGGGAGACAACACAGAGAAACAGAGAGACGACCGCAGAAAGAATAAGCTTAACAAAAGCTTTACTCTGAGCTGACCTGGCTTCTCAGTCCCTTACCCAACCCATGGGGAAGACAGAGAGCAAAGAAAGGAAACATTCTTCCCCACTTCACACAAGGTAAAGTCTTTGGTAGTCTAAATCAAGTGGCATGGATCCAGAAAGTGGATGAAAGAAGAGGGTATGTCAGCGATACCACTCCCCATTAATACAGAGGCTCTGCCCACAATAAAATAAGACCCATTCATTTCAAGCTCTGAGCAATTGATGAACCTTTTCTTTTTACCTTAGCAAGGGGTAAATGAGGGGAAGTGAGAAGAGACAAAGCACCCTTCCTAGTACTCCTCCAATTAGTCTAATTATCTATGCACTAACACTACAGGGAATGGACAATTTTACCCCTCAATATGTGCCTGGTACATAGTAGGTTCTCCATAGATATTTGTTGACTAAATAAATAAATGACTCTCAAATCTGTTTCTCCAGTCCAGATCCCTGTTGTGAACTCCAGATCTATATACATTCACTTCCCCCCAGAATTGCTTCCGATCTTAGTAAATGGAACCATTATCGATGTAACCAATAGGTCATATCTTCCAACTCTGTATAACCCCATGAAGTATGGATCAACCCCCCACAAAAAATTTAATTTATTACCCGGGAGTCTCAGTCTCTAACGCCCCCTCTCCTCCTCCTCCCCTCTCATGTTTCTCAGGACAGCAGACAAAAGAATTTGGCTTATTCAAAAGAATTTATTTTTCAATTACAGTTTACAGTCAATATTATTTTGTATTAGTTTCACGTATACAGCATAGTGCTTGGACAATGTAAGCTTTTGATGTCTAAAAATCATTTCTTGAAAATAGCAAAGGTTAGACTCACTTCTTATTGCCTTCACTGAATTCTCTTACTTGATGGATAATTAGCCTGCAAACTTTCCTCTTCATATCTTACGGATGATCGCTCTATTTTTTTAACCACAGCCTCAGCCAAAAAAAACAAACAAAAAAAAAAACCAAAAAACTCCTTGGATATTGTTTCTTACATATATTATATTTCTTAAGTTAAAATTATTCTGCAACACTTTCTAATATTACACTGGTTAAAACTATCTCCCACTGACTTATTATTTCCCTGTATTTTTTTCTCTTGGTTTTAAAATATTGGAAATCATCCTCACTACTGAATTAGCTGTCAAGAAAAAGCACTATTTTCTCTGTGATATAAAACTTTCAATGGAATGTTAACAACTCTTTTTCTACGTAATTTTGAAACATCTCATTTCCTCTACAAATCCTCTGGAAGTAGCCAAAACTCAGTGTCAAAATGAAAGACCTATATCAACACCAATATCTTCATCATACTTTTTTTTTCTAATTTACCAACCAGTTCTCATCTTAGCAAGAACCTAAATAACTCATTTACAGAACATCTTATAGTTCACTGGTTTGATTTTGCTAGAAGTGTCTCACAAATGTGTAACATGACAAAGAATTCAAATAAAACAGGTATCATATCAAACAGCACTTGGATTGAAAGAGAACAGGTACAAAACCAAAGTTTGACTGAAAAAATAAATTAACACATACAATATGTAAAAAGAGTAGAAATAAAATACTGCCCCTACTAGGTGGCTGTTGTAAAAGGGGTTATAACTTTCATTTATTTCTTCCTGATTATTAGAGAAAAATATGAGTATTAACTGTAAAGGACCTCAGAACATTCATCCACTGGTTCATGGTGATACTGCCCTGCATTTTATTTTAACTAGACTATGTGAAGAACCAAAATACTCCATCCAACTCCAGTATGAAAATTAATAAATTTTATTCTATAAACCAGTTATTGGCATTCTCAGCCATTATCCCTACTTTTTAAATTATCTAGTCTGCATAAGACTATTAAAGTAATTCTTTACGCAATAAGATATTTTTTCTGAGAAAAATATTTATAATAGCTTCTAATTTATTAGTTTATTCAAGTTAAATATCTGCAGGCAGAGTCATCTGTGGAATATAAAATACTTGAAAATTTTATATTATATGGAAATAGAGTTCTGACCTCCAGTCATGAATCTACCACTTCCCAACTGAGTGACCCGAGTCAATCATATTTTCTGACCTGCACATTTTTCATTTGTAAGATGGATATACTAATGATAATACCCTACCTCATAATATTTGGGTAAATTTTTAATGAAATTATATATGTGATGAGACAAATACAGCTTCTAGTACATCCAACAAATGTTATTTTCAAAGAATCTAGTGTTGAATAATAGCATATCTTTAAATGAAGAACTCCTTTCCGTACATGGTGCAAAGCCAGAAACCATAAATAAAAATGTGACTATATTTACATAAAACAAAGTTTTATAATAACAAAAAGATTCTAACCAAGGGTAAAAGACAACAACTGGAAAAAACAGTTGCAAAATACATCCCAGGGAAAAGGTAAATACACACAGTGCATCGAGTTCTTATAAATCAGAACAGAACAGAAAGAAAAATGGGTAAAGGACAGGAACAGGCGATTCCAAAACACAGGGCCAATAAATATATGAACAGATGTTCAGCCTCACTAGTAACCAAAGAAAAGCAAACAAAACAACAGACTGACTATAATTAAAAAGATGGGTAAAATCCAGCCTTTGTAAGTATGTAGGCTGTTCTCAAACAAACATGCCTGCTAAATATATTGATTGATTAAATCTTTTTCAGGGGTTCTGTAGAGATATGTAGCAAAATTTTAAAGCTATATGCCCTGTTCTTTGTTATATTTATTTTTTGGATATTCTATATAAGTATTATTTCTGCAATCAGACAAAAAATAAAGCTTTACCCTCTTATGTTTTGTAAAATTAAAGTAGTTTCCTATACCTACTTTTATTCTGTAAATAGTTTCTTCTCTTCTCAGGGTTGTTATGAAAAAGATATTACATTCTCTCCCAAGTAAGATCTCGAACGGCCTCACAGGGAGCGGTCATAGCAGTAATGACTACTAACATCTGTGGGCACCTCATGGATCGCAAAGTACTGTCACCTTAATTCTCACAGCCGCTAGACATAAACAGAGCTGGAACTGTGATTGCTCCACTCTGAGTGATTAGGGGCCTCGAGGCCCTCTTTAGCCTCAGCTGGCATCAGACATTGCCCCATAGACTGTGAAAGTAAAAAGGGCCAAAATTCACAGACCTGGACCGTTTTCTCCACTGCCATCCCCTAGGGGGCGCACAATGGTCAGTAAATTAGTACCTGCAGAGCAGCTACAGCTTTTTTGCCTATGGTTCTTTTGCCTACTGCAATATATTACATAAAAGGAACTGACTGCCATCTGTTAAATGTTAAAGAGAATCTCTCCTCATTGCCAGTTTGGAAATCAGTCTTTTTCTTCAAGGTCCTTATCAGATCAGATCATGGGACATGAGAATTGTCCCTTTTCCCATAAGAGCTGAAATTTAGCCCTGGCTAGGATGGCTCAGTGGACTGAGTGCCCGCCCGTGAACCGAAGCGTTGCTGGTTCAATTCCCAATCTAGGACACGTGCCTGGGTTGTGGGCCAGATCCCCAGCAGGGGGCGCATGAGAGGCAACCACAGATTGATGTTTCCCTCTTCCCCTCTCTAAAAATAAATACATAAAATCTTTTTTTTAAAAAGAGAGAGAGAGAGAGAGACCTGAAATTCACACTATTATCTATGAATCCATCAAAAATTGTGGCAGACAAAACTACAGTTGTTTAAACTGCCCTGTAGTGATTTCAGAGTCCCAGGTCAGAAAACCTTCCTCCCTGACTTCCCCCAAACCACCTCCACCCCGTCACATTTGTCAGGCCACATTCCTATATTAGGTTCCCAATATCTTACCATCTTTCCACTATTTTTTCAGGAAGGGATCTGAGGAAAAAATCCACAAGGCTTCTGAAACTCAATCATACCATAGCATAAATGATGCAACAGCATTGCATAACCATTGGTCCACAAATATAATGTGAAATAATGAGGTTACAATAGGTAGGATTTCAGAGTATTCAAACATTGGCATAATATTTGAGGCAAGCGGCTATCTCTGACATCACATTAATAATGATGGTGCCATGTAACATCTGCCCAGAGGACCTAGGCCCAACTTTAGCCAGACAGAGGGATCCAAACTCTACTTATCAGTAAGTCCTGAAAGGTAAAGAATTTTTCTGAAACACATTCTAATCTTCTTCAAAACCTTGAACTTCACTAGCAATTGCTTGACTGTTAATAGCTGATATGAGCATTAAGTTTACTTAGATTGTTCTGAAAATACTTAAGAAACTTGGAATTTCTTTTCAAAGACTTAGAAAAGATTATACCAAAGTATAGCGGTAGCAACTTTCTGGCCTGAAATAAATCATAACAGCTACTATGAGCTCTATTACAAAAGAAATCTATTAATAAAATCTTTTACTTTTTATCTTAACAGAAGGTCGAGTAAATTACAAAGGTATAGCATGGAGCCAATAAGAATGACAGATTTATATTTGAGAACACAGAAAGCTGTCCATAATATATTATTTTTAAGTAAATTTCAAACACTATGAATACTATGATCTCATATTTTTAATGAATGTAACAAGGTTTTACTTTTGAGGTGCAGTAATTATACCAATGTATTTTCATTCTCAATAATTCACAGTTCCAAATAATCCTATGGCTTCAATATCAACATTCCTGCCGGAGGGCCTCAGAAAAGTTCTGCCACAGCACTGAGAGGACACCCCATCCAAGAGCAGGAACCTGTCCTGGGGCTGCCTCTTCCAGGGTATAAGCATTCCCCCTTTATCAGTGGGGGATATATTCCAAGACCCCCAATGGGTGCCTGAAGCTACAGGCAATACCAAACCTTATATATACTAAGTATTTTCCTATACCTGTGATAAAGTTTAATTTATAAATTAAGAGAATAACAAAAAGACGATTATAACAATGTACTTATAATAAAAGTTATATAAATACGGTCTCTCTCAAAAGATCTTATTGTACTGTACTCACCCTTCTTGTGATGATATAAGATGTTAAAACACTTACATAATGAGATGTGTTTGCAGTTTGAGGTGCAAGAGTAAAACTGGCACAAATTTTATTTTCCTTCACAATTTTGTGGATAGAAGATTTGTTCTTACTATAGATCTTAGCAACCTCATCTGATGTTCTTTTTTTTTTCTTTTCTTATTAAGTGAAGAAGTTTTACCTTTTTACTTACAGCCTCTCTTTAGCATATTTGAATTGCCAGCATCATTAGTCTTGCATTTTGGGGCCATTATTAAGTAAAATAAGGGTGACTTGAACACAAACACTGAGATACCAGAACAGTTGACCTGATCATCAAGATGGTGGCCACCATGTGACTAACAGATGGGCGGGAAGCATATATGGCTTGAACATACTGGACAAAGGGCTCATTCACGACCTGGGCTCCACGTGCGAGATTTCATCACACTACTCAGAACGGCATGCAATTTAAAACTTATGAATAATTTATTCCTGAAATTTTTCATTTAATATTTTCCAGCCACAGTTGACTGTGGGAAACTGAAATTTCAGAAAGCAAAACCATAGATAAGAGGGAGCACTACAGTGATTAAAGAAAGAATAAGGAAAAACAGGGTAGAGAAAGGAGATTTGCTCAGTCATTTTCTCTCGGGGCTGACAGCTCAAAGATGAAAAGTTGGGGGGTCCATTTGTTGCAGAGATTAAAGATAATACCTAAAGCAAAGGGACTTTGCCCTGTTTTCTTTAAGTGACCTTGACTTGCCACTCAGGTATTCTCTGTACTTAACAGGCATCACAAAAGAAGTAAACACGCTGCTGGAAAATGAAAAAGATGTAAGGACCCCCATATCCCCATACCATACATGCAAAAATAAACATACAATTGCACACGCGAGATGGAGGCACACTATCACTTGTCCAGTAGAGACGAGGGAAGCAAGAGCCAGATAAATAATGCGGCATGTGATGTAGAGCAGGCATGATGGCAGCAAATCTCTCTCCCTCGTAGTAAGCACAGTCTCCATCTTAATTCAGTGCCCTGGCCACTTTTTGCCACCAGAAAATGCATGAGTTCTCCAAACTAGACAATAGATCATTTACTTGTTTAATTACTCATTAAAAGTGCTCTGTTAAGTAGAAAAAATATGTTCAGTGACCACCCCAAAGAAGGAGATTCCCTAAGGAAACTCTGATTAGGATTCTCTAACAGCACAGAGCCAAAGAGAAGGAAAATGCAGGCTGTGATCAGCCAATTTAAAAAAAAGAAAGAGGACAATCTCACATTTTGGGTTTTAAAACTATGTGCAATTTAACACAATATTATGTTTCCAAAAGCCAGGAGGCTTTGGAAATCATGACCTGCACTCATTAAAAATAGAGCTTATGTCTTCTCCATTCCCGAGAAATTTAAATTTAAGACAGATGACATGACTAGCCTTATCCCAGCCAAGTTAGAGAAGTTGGGTTTTTTATCCTCTCATTATTCATAATTCATGAATCATATTCATGATTTTTCTAAGAACTAAAACCTTTACAAATGTAATTGACTCTTCCAACCAGTTGGAGTTGCCAATTGGTTCTAAGCTGAAGGCCATGTTCAGGGAGTTCTGTAAACTTTGTGCAGTGCCAAATTTGTAATTTTGATCTCTAAATTTTCACAATATGCTCTGACAATGGGAAGGACAGAGGGGATTTGTTATTTTAGTTAAAGCAATTTTTCAATGGATCCCAAGGCTTGTGGAAGAATGGTGACTGGATAGAAACACTTAGATTCTGACTTTTTTCCCGGCAAGGGCCATGGTATTATGTGGAGACCAATAGCTTCCAAGGCATTTTGCCTGCTGAGTAAATGAAACGAAGCTACTTAACGATGAGGCTGGGAATCAATTCTGATTAAAGACCTAATTGGATGTATGTTTGATTCACTCCTGCCTAAGTTTTGCTAAATATTACCAGCTAATACCATTAAATGTTTTGAAATCTTCTAATTAATGTGCTCTGTGACTATATTTTTCCTTTCTTTTTTTTTTTTCGAATTGCCAAAAGGGCTTAGTCACCTGTTTTGGAGAGAAATAAAAGCTGGAACACTAAAATGGAAAATACTTCAAATAGCTTTGCATGGCTGTTTAAGCCAAGCTTAGTCCAAGTGAATATTAAAAGCGGTTTCTTTTTTCTGAACACATGGTCTGAATGAGAGGCAATTTCAAATAAGAAGCATTAATTGAAAACCATGTAGCAATGGAGTACTAATAGGGAAATGAAATTTAGCACCTGACCTTGGGAATCCACAATTCATATACTCAAATACATATATTAAATGTGTTTAGCATTAACTCTAGGACAAGGAACCATGATCCCTGCCTTTACAGAGCACATAGAATGGTGGAAACTATGGATAATTTAAGAAGCAATTACAAGGCACTGTGATATGTGCCGTGCTAGAGGAAGCCTGGGATGGTGTGGGGGCATCAAGGAGCACCAAACATGCCCTCGGAACACCAGGGAAGGCTTCCCAGCAGAGGCTACAGCCTAAATGACGATTAGACTTTTCAAAATAAAATAGAGGGATATTTCCAGTTTTAGAAAGGCTACTCTGGTGAGGGTAGGTGCTTGTTTGTGACTTATTGTTATTCACTCACCAATCCCACAAATATGTACTGATGCATACTCTGTTTCAGGTAGAGAGCAAAAGGAATTCCCTTCTTAATTTTATTTGATTAGTAGTAATAACAGTAGTTTCAAAAATAACATTGTCTAATAAGTTATAGAGTATATGTTTATTAACCTTCTTTCATTCAACAAATACTGAATGCTTAAGAAGACAGCTGACATTCCTCAAGTTGCTGACATGAAAGGAAATCAAATCAGGTGAATCCTGTGGCCAAAACTCATATGTCAATACACCCAGATAAAACCAGACGTTAATCTTTTGTGCATGGATAACATGCTGATTTGTGGAAAATGTAGGAATTTTTTCAGGGATCTATGATTTCACTCACTCCATTTATATATGAATATTAACAATGCAAAATAATATTAATGAGGTATTGTGGGATTTAAATATATATAGTATTAACCTATATGAAAACAGCAAAATAAATGGAGTAAAGACAGTAGTATGCTAGAAAATGTTTAACGAGTTCTCCAAAAAAAACCTCAAAACATCCCACTTTGACTAATTTCAGTTTCTGTTATATATATACCTCCCATAGCCAAATTCATAATACCAGTATTTTTATAGTTGGCTTGCAAAATTCCTGAAAATTTATTAATCAACCTTCAGGAGCTGGTGTGAGCCAGCTCCAGCACACCACGGGATGGAAGTTAATGGATGTAAACTACTGAATTTCTTGTTAGGCTTTAATAAATAATGATGTATATTATCATTTCTAGGTAACTATTAAAAGAAGCGTAATGTATTACTAAGAAGCAAGTGGAGGTAAAATAGAATAAGAAATATTTAATTAGTCAAAGAGGATGCATGAAAGGAGGGAAAAAGAAATGCAGAAGAGGTGGGACAAACAGAAACTAGTAATAAGGTTGTAGACTTAAACCAAACTATAACAGTAATTGTATTTAGTATAAATGGACTATATACTCCAATTTTGGCTTCTTTCTTTATTGTATTTTTCCATTACCATTTACCCCCCTTATACCCTCCTCCTCCCTGCAATCACCCCACTGTTATCCATGCACGCTAGTCCTTTTTCCTTTTTGCTCAATCTCTTCATCCCCTAACTGCACCCTCCAATAACTGTCATTCTGCTCTCTAAGATTCTGTTTCTATTTTGCTTGTTAGTTCAGTTTGTTCATTAGATTTACATATGAGTGAAATCATATGGTATTTGTCTTTTGCTGACTGGTTTATTTCACTTAGCATAAGGTTCCTCAAGTCCATCCATGCTGTCACAAAGGGTAAATTTTCTTTTTTTTTTTATGGCCTAGTAGTGTTCCATTGTGTAGATGCACCATAGTTGTTTTATCCACTCATTGATGGACACTCGGGCTGCTTCCATATCTTGGCGATTATAAATAATGTCGCAATGAACACAGGGGTGCTTATGTTCTTTCAAATTAGTGTTTTGGGTTCCTTCGGATATATTCCCAGAAGTGGGATCACTGGGTCAAAAAGCAGATCCATTTTTAATTTTTTGATGTACCTTCATACTTCTTTCCACAGTGGCTGCACCAAACAGCATTCCCACCAATAGTGCAAAAGGGGTACCCATTCTCCACATCCCCGCCAGCACTTGCTGTTTGTTGATTTATTGATCATAGTCATTCTGACCAGGGTGAGGTTATATCTCATTGTGGTTTTATTTGCATTTCTCTGATAATTAGTTATGTTGAGCATCTTTTCATATGTCTATTACCATGTGTCTGTTCTTTTTGGAGAAGTGTTTATTAAGACTCTTTACCCACTTTTTAATTGGATTTTTTTGTTGTTACTGAGTTTTATAAGTTCTTTATAAATTTTGGATATTAAACCTTTATCTGATGATTAGTGAATATGTTCTCCCATTGTGTGCATTGTCTTTTCACTTTGTTGATGGTTTCCTTTGCTGTTCAAAAACTTTTTAATTTGATATAATCTCATTTCCTTATTTTTTTCTTTTATTTCCCTTGCCTGAGGAGATATATCCAATAAAATATTGTTACAAGCAATGTCTAAGATTTTACTGCTTATGTTTTCTTCTAGGATTTTTATGGTTCAGGTCTAACATTTAAATCTTTAATCTATTTCGAATGTATTCTTGTGTGTGGTGTAAGAAGGTGGTCTAGTTTCATTCTTCTGTGCATATCTGTCCAATTTTTCCAACACCATTTACTGAATAAACTGTCTTTAGCATATTATATGTTTTGCTTCCTCTATAGAATATAAATTGACTATAAAGGTGTGGATTTATTTCTGGGCTCTCTGTTCTGTTCCATTGATTTATGTGTCTGTTTTCATGTCCATTCTATGTTGTTTTGATTATTATGGCCTTGTAGTGTAGTTTGATATTAGGTAGCATGATTCCTCCATTTTTTTTCATCCTTCTCAGGGTTGCTATTGCTATGTGGGGCCTTTCATTGTTCCATATAAATTTTTGAAATATTTGTTCTAGGTTTGTGAAATATGTCATTGGAATCTTGATTGGAATTGCATTGAATCTATAGATTGCTTTGTGTAACATGGACATTTTAACATGATGATGTTAATTCTTCCTATCCATAAACATAGTATGTGCTTCCACTTATATGTGTCTTCTTCAATTTCTTTCTTCAATGTCCTATAATTTTCTGAATACATGTCTTTTACATCATGGTTAGATTTGTTCCTAGGTGCTTTATTCTTTTTGAAGCAATAGTGAATGGGATTTTCTTAATTTTTCCTTTCTGATAGTTCATTATTGGCATATAAAAATGCAACTGATTTCTGGATATTAATTTTGTATCCTGCTACTTTGCTGAATTCAATGATCAGTACTAGTAGTTTTTTTGGTGGAATCTTTGGGGTTCTCTATGTAGAATATATCATCTGCAAATAATGATAGTTTACTTCTTCCTCTCCAATTTGGATGCCTATATACCACAATTTAAATGTCAAAGTTGTCAGACTGGATATAATCCAAAACCTAATTATATATTAATTACAACAAACACACTTCAAATATAAGGATATAGAATTAAGAGAAGTAAAATGATGGCATTTTGCAATATAGACATATATAAAATCATGTTGTGCATCTTAAACTTACACAATGTTATAGGTCTACTATAACTCAATAAATCTGGAGAAGGAGAAGAATACATCTTTTTTCAAGTTTATGCTAAGTAACATAAGCCCAGTGGTGAAAGACACATACCATATGATCTCACCTATAAGTGGAACCTAATCAACAAAACA
>PVJD01002202.1:0-214463 GCA_004026545.1 Mormoops blainvillei | reverse complement strand
AGCTTCCCCTACAGGGAACCTAGACCGCAACCCAGGCATGTGCCTGACTGGGAATGAAACAGGTATTCCTTCGGTTTGCAGGCTGGTGCTCGATCTACTGAGCCATACCAGCCAGGGTAAGAATAGGAGGTTATTAATAAATGAAATAATAAAAGGAGAATTCAGTGGAGAAAAAACCTCTTGGAGTAAAGGGAGTCAAAAGGCACAAGCTTTCAGTTATAAAATAAATAAGCCACGGGATGTAATGCACAGCATGGCGGCTATAGTGCACAATACCAGATTGCATGTATGAAAGCTGCTAAGAAAGAAAAAAGTTCTCATCACAAGAAAAAATTATGTAACTATGTGTAGTGATGAATGCTAACTAGGTTTATTGGGATGATCATTTTGCAATATGTACAAATATCAAATTATTACATTGTACAACTGAAACTAGTGTAATGTACATCAATAAAAAAAAGAGAGGGAGGTGGGTGGAGGTGGATGAGGGTAGGGGGGATAAATGGTAATGGAAAAAATACAGGAAATTTAAAATAAATTTTAAAAATAAAAAATAAAAATAAATAAAAATGAAAAAGAAAAACATCTCAGAAATTAAATACATAATAGCAGAGATCCAAATATTAATAAATTGAAAGAAATCTCAAAAATAGTGCAAAATGAGTTAAAGATGGAAAATAAGAAAGAAAAGATGAAAATATTAGATAACCAGTCCAAAAGGTATAACATCAGAATAATAGGCATGACAAAAAAGGAAAGGAATCTTTAATAACATAATTCAAGAAAATTTCCCAGAATTGAGGTACATGAATTCTAGATTTAAAAGTGCTATCACAAAAAGTTTGAAGTGACTGAAGCATAAAGAGTTTTAGGACTACCTGGTCAAAAAAAAAAGGGGGGGTGGGCTTAAATTTTATCCTGTAGGCGCCTAGAAGCCAGCAGATATCTCTAGGTAGGAAATGAATGAATTAGATTGTATATTAAGGGAGTTGAGGGGCAGAGGTTGCAGTAGGATGAACAATGGTGTGAAGAGGAGAGAGTAATGGCAATGAGAATGGTCCCAAAGCTATTTAAAATGGTTAAGAAAAGACTGTTGAAGCAGATTTCAAAGCTATTTAGAACATAAACCAGGCAGACTTAGAACAATAAAGAAAATTTGATGGAAAATAAAGAAAGTAGAAAATGGCTCCCAGGTTTCTAATTTGGCTTATGTAGTAAAAGTTAAAGTCAATAAATAAAATAGAAAATTAAGGAGTAGAAGATCTAAAGGAAAAGATAACAAGTTCATTTGGGACATTGGGCTTGAGGTGCATGTGAGACATCCGGGTATAAATGGACTGAAACTGAAAAGACTACCTTAGGATAAGGGAGAATTTGGTTAGGGTTAGGGTAAAGTTGGGGTCTTTATGGAAGAAATGTGATCTCCCGGAGCAAGTATATAGAATGTGGGGGGCAGACAGGGATGAACTAGAATGAAACCAAGTGATCACCAACGATTACGGGGTAAACACAAAGGGAAAAACAAGCAAAGGAGAATGGACTCAAACAGAAAGCCCAGAATAGGATCATACAAGCCAAATGAAGAATCAAAATTAAGAAGGAAAGGCAAAACAAATAAAAAATTGAACAAGTGAAATAGGATAAGGACAGAAACAGCTTTGGATCTGACCATTAAGAGATTCAGTTTCAATACTGTAATGGGTTATATACCAGACTTCAGTTTCTTAAAGAATGAATGGAAAGGGAAGAAATGAGGACATGTGAACATAAATGACTGTAATACAAGGCCTGTGTGTATAGTATTAGAGGATAAACATATATTCTTCTACTTTGCTGCTCACAGTCTGTTGTCTCCATGGTAGCTGACTTCCTTCAGACTGCTGGCCTTCCCCCAGCCACCCAGAAAACAGTGCCCATGTCTCAACATCCAGCAGTGCCCCCCTTGCCCATTCAATAGGAGAACACATTCTGCTTTCTAGGACCAGCAGCTCAGCAGAGCTGATGGGCCCCCAATATGCAGGATTTTCTTCCATTCAGCCCACTCCTTTCCAGCACACATAGGCACTCTAGAAGGGGTTGGAGAGTGTGGGATTGAAGTATGGTCAGCACAGACTTTCCCCACACCTGCAACTGTTCTCCAGGGCTTGTCATTCAGTCTAGCCCCCTGTGCCAGACTTCTTCCTTCAGGATGTTCTTCTCTTAGAATATCCACGAATTCTCCTTCCAGTCCTGTCCTGCAGACAGGTGTGTGTATGCCAGAACTCAAACATGAGCCAAGTTCGGGTTCTTTTCCCAGAAGATTTCTGGACTTGAGACAGACCACAGAATGTGACTGGAAACATTTTTCAATGTCCTCAAATATCCCACAGCAGATAGAAGCTGGAGATAAGTGGGAAATATGGGGACAAATAATAATAAATAACATAAAATGAGCACTTACTAGGCATCAGGCACTGTGATAAGTTCTTTATATGTATTTTAAAGGTGAGAAAACTGACTTAGAAGTTAAATAACTTGCCCAAAGTAATATCGTTGGTAAATGGCAGATATTAATTGAACTATGCAGTTAGTCCAGAGTTCTTTCTAGGTTAAGGACAAAGAATTAAGCGCTGAATTTTAAAAAAGACAGCTTAAGTACATTGTCTCTGTTCCAAATACCATTTTTGAATAGGAAGTTCAGTTTAAAAGAAGGACTAAAAAGTAAATAAACGAAATGTCAAGGAACATAAGAAACAAATACGTAAGACAAGGTATCCAAAATAGAAATAAACATCAGTTATGATGATAGATGCAAACAATTTAAAATTCACATTTCAGGCTGCTAATATGGGCACAAGAATTCAACTTTCTATCAGTCAGGGTCCAGTAAGGAAATGGAAACCACACCAGTAATTAGAATGAGGAGAATTGAATATAAAGAACTGTTAACTAGTAAAAAGTTAACTAATAAAAGAGTAAAAGAGAACTTAAGGTGTATACAAGTCACAGGTACAAAAATAGTTTCTATCCCTAAGGCTGAGGAAGAATGGACAAGCAAAGAACAAAGACCTAAGAAAAGCCCCACTCCTAAGGCAAGACTCAGACCTTCCTGGAGGTGGCCCACCAGAGCTGGTTTAAAGGAATGGCCCAATAGATGGCAGAGAAACTTGCTAAATTATGCAAGCAGGCTGGATCTAGTCTGTAGGTCTACCCTACACCCTGCTGGGTGGTGGATAATCTCAGGGTAGGGTATAGGTTGGTAGTAGCTGGCCGGTAGGAGCAACCTGCTGGGTGGAGGAGAAATATGCTGAGGGATGCAGGTCACAACTGGTCCATGAGGACTGGTGACAAGGTGAACACTATCGGGCCTCTGTCATGTTGTCAAAAAAAAAAAAAGCTGACTGGATCAAGGAAATGGAGAAACTTTATCCTATGGCCTTGCAACTCCCCTCCAGAACTCTCATTGATAAAGGCTAATATATAGCCAATTGACAGAGTAGAAATGTTTACAGGGTCCAGTATCAAAAATGGAACAAAGAAGAGTACATTTAGATCTAGGAAGCAATAAATTAATAACTTGTATAGTTCATCCCTTTTGCTTTCATATGTACCCTTCCAAACACAAACTTCCATAAAACAATAAGACAATTCTATGTTTCCACCTGACGAACACAGCTATTCTTTGTAAAAGTGAAATTCTCACCCTCTCCACCAAATGAGGAGAAATACAGTTTAAACAGTCATTATATCCATCATTGGCTATATTAATTACTCCTCAAACTCAGTCACAGTCTCACTAAATTTTCTGCTACCTAAAGACACAATTGTAAAGTTAACCTATAGCAACTTATATAGAAAAATAATGAAGAGAGAGGAGAATAAAATAGTTAAATATACAACTAAATATACACATAATAGGTGAAGAGGAAGTAGGCAAATCTACTACAGTCCTCATTCTGGTAATTGACCATGGCGCCATAGTTGATATCTATGACTTCCTTCTTCCACTAACCACACTAACCATCCTGGTCTTTTTTTTCTTTTTTTAAGATTTTATTTATTTTTTAGAGAGAGGGGAAGGGAGGGAGAAAGAGAGGGGGAGAAACATCAATGTGTGGTTGCCTCTCGTGTACCTCCTACTGGGTACCTGGCCCACAACCCAGGCATGTGCCCTGACCGGGAATTGAACTGGCAATCCTTTGGTTCGCAGTCGGACACTCAATCCATTGAGCCATACCAGCCAGGGCTGGTCTTTTATGAAGTAGGATGATCTGAACCTTCATGCTGGAAGGGTCCTCATTAGTCCTGCCTTTTCTGATTGCTGTGGATTTCCATAACCTTTACTCAGTTATAGAAGTATTAAGAGTAGCCCAGGGAATCCTCTGGTTTCAGAACATTCTCACTCCCTTGTATAGCAACAACTTGATGTGCCATGGTAATCAGTGACTAATCATCCAGTAGAGTAACTCTTTTATCTGCCTGCTTGTTCTGTGACATAAGAAGCCCAAATAGCCGAATAGAGTTTCATATTCTAATTCAGTGGAACCATTACTATATTCCCCATTAGAAACAAAGATCTCCAAACCTGCAGACTTCAAAGTAGCCAAAAGAGGAAGAAAAAATCCAATGAGTGGGTTGTTAGGTATTAATTGTGAGAGAAACCACTCCTACTTCCACCCCTTGATTCCCAGATTCTGATTATGGAGGGGATAGCACCCTACAATGGTCCAGAGACCATTAATGGTCAAAGCAAATACTGCATATGCTGTAACACAGAATCCCATCCTTTCATGGTGCTTCTCCTAACCTGATAATCCCCAGTCATTCTCCAAGGTCCATCAAATTTCTGCAGAGGCCAAACAGTTATGTTGAATGCGGATGTGATAGGTATCAGTATCCCAGCATGCTTCAGGTCTTTGGTGGTTGCACTAATATCTGAAATTTCTACAGGGATGCCATATTGCTATTCTTGGAAGAGATGGTTAGTCTTTCTACTACGATGGCTCTCATAAATGTGTTCATTCCAATTATACATTCAAGAACTAGGGAAATAAGCATAGGATATGCCTGTGAATCAACTGGTCCCACTTTAACTTACGCTAAGACTCCATCTATCACCTCCCAACAATAATCTCCACTGTAAGACACAGTGTCATTTTGGATCCCCAGTAATTAGCATCAATTCAGAGGCAGTGTGTGCTAATACCTGAAAGGTCAGGATATTCCTTTTTCCCAGTGCACAGCCACTTTAGCAAATGAGTGAAGGTAACTTTGAACAAGTCCTGGAGGAAGATTTATGACATGCTCATGCAGTGGTGCTACAGAATCATTCCTCAAGGGAAAGAAGTCTGCCATTCAATCAGACTCCACATTTGTGAACTGGCTTAAGTCTGGGAACTGAGTGAGAGGTATTACTTTTTTTCAATTATTTATTTATTTATTTATTTATTTATTTATTTATTTGAGAGAGGGAAAGGGAGGGAGAAAGAGAGGGAGAGAAACATCAATGTGAGAAAGAATTATCAATCCGCTGCCTCAGGTACGCACCCCGGCCCAGGGTCTGAACCCGCAGCCTAGGCATGTGCCCTGACCAGGAATCAAACCAGTGACCTTTCATATTATGGGGCAACACCCAGCCAACTGAGCCACACCAATCAGGGAAAGGTGTGACTTTTTATTGTGGTAACTTAAGTCAGGTTTTTGGCCAACAGACACAGGCCAAGCTGTTCATCTACTTCACTACATGGCACATCATGATCAATTAGCCACAACCAAAGATCCCAATGGGCCAAAGCATTCTTACTACTGATAAAACCCTGCTGCCCTTTACAGTAAACACACACACCTTGTCTTTTATGGTGAAGTGCTGCTGCTTGACCTCTGCTACTCGGGATCCCATTATTGCACGGTCATACGTTTCCCACGAAGGGAAGCAACCACAGACCTCTCTAATGTATTTTTCATTGCTTTAATATTCCTTTCTCACAAATGTATTTCTCAATGACTTAGTGACAGGAGTGCCTTCCAGGCCTCCTCAGGAATTTTAGTGGGGGATGACTATGCAGTCCGCACACGATGAACCCACTCCAACCTTCCTATTTCCTTAAGTCTTTGGATTCCTGTCTTTACTTCATGCCAGTGAAGCTCTGGTATCTTATCCTCATTAAACGCAGGCTACCAGGGAGTCAAAACTTTAGTCAACCAACCCAGTAAGCTGTTAAAGACATTTCCATTTGCTCAAATTAACACAGTAAATCTGGACTCTCTAGTAAGCAACTCCATATCAGTGAATTCTTCCTAGTCTAGTTATACTTGCCTTAGAATCTACTCTGACACATACTTCTGTTAATACTATATATATTAGCTAGCCTTGTAATAATTCATTTAATGTATTAGCTACTCCTTTCTGGGTCTATTGTATAATACCAGACTCTCTAATGACAGCGAGAGACCACTTTGTACTGCCTACCTGTTTCTGGTAATGACAGCAGCCCAGGCTGAGGTTTGACCCTACCTGTGGTTCTAGTGGCGACCAAGAATGACTGTGGTGGTTTTATGGATGGACATCCCCTTGCAAGGTATCTGTCCCCAGTCAGGTTATCGCCAGGTTTTCAAGCAAAAGCAGGCTAGTTTCCACAGAGTCCTGCCTTTGGAGGTGGCAGATATATTTATGGCATAAATTGTGGTTTCATGGATGCATACTTTACTCCAAATTCATCAAGTTGTATACATTAAATATGAACAACTTTTTGTACGTCAATCACTTTTGGAACTCAATAAAGTGTCTTTAGCCCTGGTTGGTATGACTCAGTGGATTGAGCCCCTAGCCTATGAACCAGAGGGTTGCCGATTCAATTCCCATCCAGGGCACATGCCTGGGCCGCAGGCCAGGTTCCCAACTGGGAGTAGGCGAGAGGCAACCAATTGATGTTTCTCTCCCTCTCTTTCTCCTTCCCTTCCCCTCTCTTTAAAAATAAATTTAAAAAGTCTTTTCTAAAAATTGTTTTTAAAAAAATAAGAATGTTGGATCCTTGAAGGAACTGAAAAAAGACTGCATGGCTGAACACAATGCGTTGAACGCAATGTTGGGTTCCAGCATGCACTCAGGAAATGAATCTTAAGATTGATATAATGTTATTAAACAGTGTTCAAAAAATTAATTTTTAAAAATATTTTATTTTTAGAGAGAGGAGAAAGGAGGGAGAAGGAGAGGGAGAAACATCAATTGGTTGCCTCTCACACACCCCCAGCGGAGGACCTGGCCCACAACCCAGGTATGTGCCCTGACCAGGAACTGAACCAGTAGGTCAGCCCTTAGTCCACTGAGCCACACCAGCTAAGGCTTAATTTTTTAAAATAATTTTATAAAAAAGAAATGAGTCTATTTCAAACTGAATGTAAGACTTTTTTGAGGACCTCTGATGAAAAATGCAGATCCCTGGGCCCCACCCAGAGATTCCGAGTCACAAGGTCTGGTGCACAGGCCATTCATTGCCTGTGTTTTGTTTTTCTTTTAACCTTTTTATCCTCACCTGAGGACTTTTTTTTTCATTTCTTTTACAGGGAGAGAGCAGAAGGGAGAGAGAAAAATAATGATGTCAGAGAGAAACACTGATTGGCTGCCTTCTTCTATGCCCCCTGACCAGGGATCAAACCCGCAGCCTGCGTATGACTGGGAATGGAACCTGCGACCTTCTGGGGCACTGGATGACGCTCCAACTGACTGAGCCACACTGGCCAGGGCCATTACCTGTGTTTTAAAAAGCATTTCCCCCTAGGGATTCAAAGTGGATGGTTCACAAAACACATTTTGAGGATTGTGATAAACAATAGCTATTATTATCTCTTTACTTCTCTGTCTCCCATAGACTACACATTCCTTTCAGGGAGTTTCCTAGCATTAGACATAAAATATGCACTTGATAAATATTTGAGGAATGAGTAAATGACAAATAAAAATGGAGACAGGGCCATGTAGTAAAAATGGGATACCTAAAAACAACTCACCTTGTAAACTATAAATAAAATGTTCTATACTATAAACGGTGACATTCAAACTTTTTGGACCATGTCCTACAGTAAGAAATATATCTTACATTATGACCCAGTATACACATATACACATACCTGTATAACTATAAAACACCATATTCACATACCAGTACTTACCTTTACTGCATGTAAAGCATTCTGGTACTTTCTAGCCCATCCTTTTTCAAAAAAATATGTTGTTATAATGACCCATTAATGGCTCTT
This sequence comes from Mormoops blainvillei, assembly GCA_004026545.1. Lineage (NCBI taxonomy): Eukaryota > Metazoa > Chordata > Mammalia > Chiroptera > Mormoopidae > Mormoops > Mormoops blainvillei. The sequence continues at coordinate 206,228 of PVJD01002202.1, read as the reverse complement.
GTGCAGTTTAAAGAACAATAAGTAAGTGCTTTTCTTGCCACTACCCCTTGCTTCACCCTGTCCCCACTCCCCCAGGAGTTCTGTGAACTCTAATTCTCAAGCTAAATTCAATTCTCAAGCTAATTCTCAAGGTAAATTCTTGTACCTGCTGCTCCTCTGACTCAAAATGCCCTTTTCCCCATTCTTACTTGAGTGATTCCCATTTATTCAGTTGTCTGTGGCCTGGAAAGCCTTCCCTCTCCTGGGCTAAGACAGCATAGTCTTCTTATCTCTGTCACTTGGTATGAACACAGTCTACTTATCCCATATTCCTTAGCAGACTGTGGCTACTCAGAAGTTAAAGATTGGACAAAATGAGCACTCAAAAAATGCTTGTCAAATACTGGGATAAAATCTAAAATGATGTTCTGTGCTCTTTTGAGGGGGGAAGTCTGGAGGCTGAAGGGATGGAGGGGAGACATGATCTAAGTGATGTAATTATGTTGTTAAAAACATGAAACTTTGTAAATGACCAGGGAAAAAACTCACATTTTCAGATTCCTCCAACTTCTATGACTCACTAAAACTAGTCACTATTGTAGTGAGGTTTTCGTTCAAATACATTACAGGTTTTTGCTGTGTGTTTTTTGTACAAAACCTAAATATTTAAGAATTTTAAACACAGATATTAATAGAAATATTGATTCACCGAGAAGTGATAAAGGCTTTGGTGCTGGAATCAAATTGATTGGATCAAACTCAAAGATGTAACCTCAAAATCATCAATATGGTGGCCATACATGGGATGGACGCATAGCTCTTAAAGTGGCTCTACTCCTCGGCTCTCTGAAAGGCACGTGACAAATGTCTGCATGCAAAGTGAGTAACTGAAAGTGCAAGGTCTTGTCTTTTCTTCACTCCTAAGGTTACTTCTGTTAGTGAATTTACTTATACTGTATTTTTGGGACAGTGTTAACAAAATCCAGTAACATTTCAAAGATAAATTGTTTAGTCTTTGTGAAGACTGAAAGTATTTTTGTCATTTCCTAGTCTTCTTCATTTGAAGCATTTCTACTTAAAGAGGTTCTTGACATCTTTTACTCCTCTTTCTGTCCCTAGAGTGTTTCTTGTGTTTTGTATTCTTCCTCTTCCCCTGCCGAGTCAGAAACCAAGACGATCTGTGAAATGCTGCTCTCTGACAGCTGATGGAGGTAAGGGACTACCTTGTGTCCTACTTTATAAAAGAGGACACCAGAGAGTGAGGCTCAGCCCTTGGCCCCTGAGAGCAGGGGCTGGTGCTCAGCACAGGTGGCAGCGATGCAGAGATTGGAGAGGAAAATGAAGATGCGTGATTACTTATGAACTGTGTGTTTGTCCTACAGCCTTATTCTGTTCTTCCAGGGCACTGACACTAGGCAAAATAGATTAACGCAGATTTAATTCTTACGATTTTCATATATCTATTAAGAATTGAAAAGTGCTGCCTGCTAGACCACTGGGAAGCTATATATTCATATGTCCTTGTGAAACAGCTTTGTTTCCATCCTGAGAGCATGTGGTCTACCACTGAGCCCCTAGTTGTTCATGCTTAATACAGAAGAGAATTAAGAGAACTGTCATAATATTCATAGTGAATACTATGTTGCAAATACATAACATTTACAGTACTATGCCTATTGAGGCTTTTAATCTTTTGAGATATTTTTAAACATCCAGATTCCCTTGTCAACTATAAGTTATATCAACATTAGTAGAAATTAAAGAAAAAATTACTCTCACTCTCACTACCATAACGAATCAAAACTCTTTATTTTCCGCCTTTCCCTTGAAGTCCTTACCTATATTTCTATTAGTAATTAACTTGCAAATAACTAAACGATAAAGGAATTGCTGAAAAGCCTAGCTTCAGATGAGGCTTGACTCAACAGCCCAAACTAAGTCACTAAGTAAACACCAAGTCTCTTTCATCTATTCTATTCTTCCTCACTGTGTCGCTTTATCTTTGGGATCCACAGGGTGACCGTAGCAAGTTCCAGGCTCTCTCCATGTGGTGGCAAAACAGCTGCGGAAGTTCCAGTTCCCACATCCTCACACTTCGTCAAGCCCTAGCAAAATGGCCTTTGATTGGGTCCCCACCCTTCCCTGAACCAACCAGTATGGCCATGGAGATAAAGTTCAGATCAGCCTCAGCTATCAGGATCCACACACGTGGCTGAGCACTGGTGAGAAGTGGTTTCCTTCAAAAAAAAAATGTCTCTTAGGAAAAAAAGAGAATAGATGCTAAGCAGCATAAACACTATATATCTGTTACCATGTGCAAACTTTATTTGTTTTATCATTATAATCATGGCCTGGATATTATTTTACATTCTGCTTTTTAAACATAATGTGCTACAGAATTATATTTCATTGTGTTTGACTGATAGTAAGCATATTTTCAATGCTGTTAAATTTGGGTCACTTTTAGTGATTCTGTTGTCATCTAAACATGAATGTGAAAAATTGTTGACACTAATGAAAAATCTAGTGAGAAGCCATTCAAATAATATCATGTAACATGAATCATCCACAGATGCTGGTGAGTCATAACAATGATCAAAACACATCTTTGGTGTGGTCAAGAGTTTAAGGGCAAGACTTTCTGAGTATTTATTGACTGTCTGACTTGTTTATTCAGCTAATGCTCATCTGTGCCAGTGTGTGCTAGCAGCAGAGATGCAAAGGTGAACCAAGCCTGCTCCCTGACCTCAAGGAATGCATGATTTCTGTCGGTCTTTTCCCCAAACCTCATTCTGGGTTTTGTAATCTTGCTTTCTATGTATTTTACTTTAACGTAGCAAAATTCAGTAACAACCTTAAGCTTATCTCCGACAAGTTTTTCCCTGGGGCAACCTGGACATTATTTCAATCTTCTTCAGACTGAGTGCCAGGCCACAGGACTACAGTGTCTGACTGCAAAACAGGTCCTTGCATATCTGTTTATGTGCTTCCAGAATTTAGTCATCAGCCTGTAAGAACTCCTAGAGAAATGAAGGAAGATTTGACTAAATGAAGCCAGGTGTCATATACTTGGATGTCAGCTCTTCTCCAATTAATGTATTGTTAAGTGAAATTCTAGTCTATCATCAAATTAATTTTTTAATTATAATGTGATTTAAAGATCATTCTAATATTTTCTGGGAGAATATGAAATAAAAAATAAATGAATGCTAGCCCTTCACAGAAACTTTAAATGTGTTAAAAACTATGAAACACTAGTAAATCTTTCAGAAGAATTCCTAATAATGTATGTAGATATACATCCCTCATTAAGATGTTTAGTTTAATTCCTGCCCCCTCCCTTCTTACAGTGGTCTATACTAACTAACTCTCTATGTAAAAATAGAGCAGGGGAAGGGAAAAACTAGTAACTTACAGTGGAGAAACCTGACAAACATGACCTTAACCAAGTGATGAACATTAACATCGTCAGTAATGTCACATTTACCTTGAGAAGGGCACTTTGTCTCTGATATTCTTTCTGAAAGCTCATAAGCCCAGTCTAATCATGAGAAAAACACCAGACAAACCCAGTTCGAGGGACATTCTACAGAATACCTAGGCAGTACTTTTCAAGAACGTCAAGATCATCAGAGACAAGGAAAGACTAAGAAGCTACCACAGACCAGAGAGACTGAGAAGACACAGTAACTAAATCCAACGTAGTGCCCTCAAATGAATTCTGGAACAGAAAGAGGACATTACTGGAAAAACTGGTAGAAACTCAAAGCTTTGCATTTAGTTAGCTATAATGTACCAACGTTAGGTACTTAGTTTTGAAAAATATACCAAATAAATGTAAGAAGTTACCAATAGGGGAAATAAGTGAGGGGTATACAGGAACTCTTTATACTCTCTTTGCAACTTCCCTGTAAATATAAAATTATTCCAAAATAGAAGTTTATTTTTTTAAGCATGATGTTGGCATAATTACATGTAGCTAGAGCAATAGGATTGAAGATATTGCCTAGAAATAGACTTATAGTATAATAAAAATATAAGGAAAAAAGGTATCATAAATTATGTTTAATGTATAGATAAGTCAACAAATGAAACTGGGCCACGGTTGTTCAGCAATTTGAAATGAAATCCAATTTGCCCTTCAACCATTCATTCATCTATAAACAATCTATAAATATTCATTGAGCACCACCTATATGCTAGTCATTATATTGGCTATCAATGCTACACCGGTTCTCAAGCTGCTTACAATTTAGTGGGAAATGAGACATGGAATAAGAAATTAGAAATGTGACTATTATAAAGGAAAAATACAGAGTGCTTGAAAAGGTTTCCTAACTTAGCTTAAGGCAGCAAGGAAGTCTTTTCTGAGGAAGTGACATTTAGGCTGACTTCTGAAGAACAATAGAAATTAGCAGCTCACAAGGGGATGAAGACCATTCTAGCAAGAGACTACAACTCAAGTAAAGACCTGAGAGGTGTGAGATGACCTAAGGAGAAAAGTTATTGTGGCAAGAAAAGACACGAACTGAGGAAATGGTCTTAAGGTACCCCACCACGAGAAGATCCATAGTGGAGGGAAAGCTAGCCTTGAGACAGAGAAGAAGCAGTCAGAGGTGTACAAGGAACTCCGAAAGAGAATGGCAACACAGAAAACAAGAACAGAAGTTGTGAATGCTGTCAAAGGCTGAAGTGTCCAATGGATGTAGCACCATGAGATTACTGGTAATTTTATTCAGAGCATTGGAATGATTGGAACAAAAGCCAGATTAAGTGGTCTGAAAGGGCAGAGGATAGGTGTTCTGGTTTGAAGATGGCAAAACGATCACTTACAGCAGTCTCCTAAAAATATAGGGCATTCCTTTCGCCCAGACTTTGAAAAATGCATTGGTGTGGGAGCACTAGCATCAAAGAAAGGTTCTATATTGGCCATTCTCTGCAATCAGAAATGACAGTAGACAACGCTGCCCTCGAAATGGGCTCCCTGAATTCAATGTGTGATAAGAATGGCAGAGGCCAAGTGGAGCACTTAACTGTTGAGATAAGGTAAACATTTCTCTCTCTCTCTCTCTCTCTCTTTCTCTCTCTCTCTCTCTCTCTCTCTCTCTCTGTCTCCCCCCTCACAGACATGTGCATATGTTTGGGGGGGGAGGGTACATGTGTGTGTGCATGTGCAAAGACAACCAGAGCAGTGGACTTTCAGTCTGTGTCAACTCTCTAACCCTATTATAACCTAGACTGTTGAGACTTTGATCATATCACCTAACCAGCTTCCATAGGTAGTTGATTCACTCTTGATGACATCTTTCTGACTGTACCTAACAAAAAGTTATGAACAAGGAGTTGCTTAGCAAACAACCTAGATGCTTTTGTAAGACACAGGCATGCCAGAGGGTGGGAAATAAACATGATAAAAATTAAGGAGACTGACTGTTACACTGATGAATTTTCCAGAGGTCTAGTGGTCTGAGGCATGTAAAGACATGATCCCCACAATGAAATGGAGAGTAAACACTATTCAAGTTATTGCAAATTCCAAATCAACTTATTAAGTAGAATTTTACTGTGTTTAGGTGTATGTTAATGTAGGGCAATAACTATACATAAAGGTGAATAGAGATTGGATAGCAATGTGCATGAAAAAATAACCAAAATCCCTTCCTTTGTTTAGAGAAAATGCTTGTCAGTTGTATCTGAATTAACAGCAGGGAGCCTGTGATGAAATAGCAGCATGAAAGTTAGCACCACTTAGCTTCTCTTCCCACCTACCCCAGACTTTCTGAAGTTTGGAAAGAAGGGCTGAGGGTCCTTAAATCTCTCTGTGGTAGGGAGGATGAATGTGTTAGTCTCAAACCATCCATAATAGATGGGTGTCTAACCTAGCCTTAGAAATCCACTCACATGATGATCGCTGCACAGCCTCCCTTGGCAGTTCCTAAGTGTTCTTGGAATTTTAATATTTATTAAATCCAGACCTCATCAACTTATTTCCAAAGCCCAGACAATGGCAGGCAAATCTGTTGTAATTGATTCATCACCTGTCCTATGCTTGCCAGGTTCTCATCCTCCTTGCCAGGCACTTAACAATGTCAGACTGCTTCCCTTCCCTCCTAACTGCCAGACGTTTTTCTCCATAGTCTTACATCACCCCTACCCTTCTCTCTTCCCATTCATGCCCCCCCTTCTCCTTTTCCTGGTGCTGGACCCTCAGTCTCCTTTAGACCCAATTGTTGGAGCACTCCTGATCCCACTTGCTGGATTTTGCAACTTTTCAGTTACTCCTCTGACTTCTTCTGAGCAGTAATGCTTTAGGCATAGGATTAATACTATCTAAATTGTGCATTACTGTAACTGGCTAAGGGAAATGCCTATTTTGTGATATTTATGAGAAATAATTTAGCTTTAAATTTTTCCTCCAGTGAAGCTCACATTACCTATGTAGTCATTTTAGACCATTTACAGCCACGTGCTTTTTTCTGTACTTAAGCAGATTGGGTAACACCTTCCTGACAGAGAAGGCCGCACTTCCCTTAGCACGGTCTGGCTGACATTTTGTTCAAGAGTCAGGAGAAAAAGCAATTCAGTTTTAAGTGTTCCTGCTCTGAGCATTCACCTTACAAGTACTTATTAAGCATATATTGTATTCCAAATGCCGAGCCTCTAGGACAATTCAGACGCAGCCTGTCTTCTTGGAGCTCACCTCCCCAGCGGCACACCCTGTATTTTCGCTAATAATTATGGGAAGATGTAAGGACTGCTCCAAGTGTCATGGGGGCACAACGGAAATACAGCTGGGTCACAAAGGTTTTCTTTTCCTTTTTAGCCCTCACCTGAGGACATGCCCATTGATTTTAGAGAGGAGGGAAGGGGAAAGAAGTAGAGGGAGAGAAACATCGATGCAAGAGAGAAACATCCATCGGCTGCCTCCTACACACACCCCAACCAGGGATCAGACCCGTGACCCTTTGGTTTACGGAATGACCTGTAACGCTCCACCAACTGAGCCACACCGGCCACAGAAACGTTTTCTCAAGCAACTTCAGTCTGACTAGTGGGCACTATGCCGAGCGGAGGGCTGCAGAGATGAATCATATATGGTTTCTAGCCTCAGGAGCTCACAACCCAGTGGGGAAGAGAATAATGTTTGGGAGAGGTCAGCAGGATCCAATGCCAAGAAGGTGAGTAAGGTAAGGACTTAAATGTGCACACGGAAATAGAATTAAAAGTCCAGAAGCAGACCTACACCCAAATGGAAACTTGATATATAACAAGGTAGCCTACAAATCAGTGGGGGAAGTGATAGATTATTCAATATATAATTTGGGGGCAATTATTATCCATATGGGGAAAAAATAGATCCATACCTCTCATCACTTACAAAAACCAACCCCAGGTAGATCAAAGACTTGATAAGCAAAAAATATATATATAATTGTCTTAGAAGACAATATAGGAAAATATTTTTGACCTCAGAATACTGTAGGAGTTCCTAAACAACACTCTAAAAGTTCTAAACACAAAATAAAAGGTTAACAAATCTGAAAATCAAAATGCAAATCAAATCATCTAAAATGTAAAAGTCTAGCAGTAAAAAGTTTTGGAGAAGATGTGGAGAAATTAGAACTTTTGTACATTGCTGAAGAGTAAAGTCTCCTAAAACCATCTAGGAAAGCAATTTGACAATACCTAATAAAAGTAAAGACACACGTATCCTCTGGTCAAGCAATTATACTCTTAGATATATATGCAAAATAAAATTGCATATATACGAGGTCTGTCCAGAAAAAGTTCGACCATTGTTAAGCACAACATCGATGTAACCTGGCAGCCAAGGAGAGAGGACTGGAATGCACATACGTGAACAATGATGACTTCACTGTACCCCGTCAGTGGGGGTGGTAGATGGCATTAAGTGAGCATGTGTACTGCGTGGCCATCGCATTCAAAATGACTGAGCTAGTAGAGCAACAAATCTGCATCAAATTTTGCGTTAAACTTGAACATTCCTCCACAGAAACTATTTCAATGGTTCGGAAGGCCACAGCTGTGAGCAACTGGTGATGGTCAACTTCTCATGACAATGAGCCTGCTCATGCATCATGTCTCATGTAGTTTTTTGGCAAAACATCAAATCACCCAGGTGACCCATCCCCCCTAAAGCCCAGATTTGGCACCCTGCAATTCCTGGCTTTTCCCAAAACTAAAATCATCTTTGTAGAGGGAAGAGATTTCAGACCAGTGATGAAATTTAGGAAAATATGATAGGGCAGCTAATGGCGATTGGGAGAACTGTGTGAGGTCTCAAGATACCTAGTTTGAAGGGGACCAAGGTGTCATTGTCCTGTGTACAGTGTTTCTTGATCTTGTATCTTCTTCAATAAATGTCTCTATTTTACATTGTATGTGGCTGGATACTTTCTGGACAGGCCTTGTGTGTACATACATGTGTATAAGGAGATACGAATAAAAAAAGAGAAGACTATTCCTTAAAGCATTATTCATGGCAGTAGAAAACTGGAAATAATTTAAATGCCCATCATCAGGAGACTGGATAAATAAATTATAGTATATTAATCAAATGTGTGACAGATGTTAAAATTGAACTATATTTTAGTCTCATTCCAAATTGAGATGCAACATCACCATGCAGGACTTGCAAATTAAGTTTTTTAAAACCAGTGCTTCATCTTTAGTTCACACCACATTGAGGATAACTCAAGAATTGGGGGTTGGAGATGGAAAGAGGAGAGGTATGGAGGCCTTGCTAGAACGGTCCTGTGCTCTCTGAGTTGGTCAGGGCCAAGGATGCACCAGGGAACCACCCACATGAGAAAAAGTTGCTTTGGAATCATTGCAGAGCCTGTCCAAGAGGCGCCCCCAGAGGAGTACCAGAGCTCAGATGTCTAGGGCTTACGAAGGCAGGAGTCATTAGAGACCAATTGGAAAAGATGTTTTTACCCACATCAGATAAATGCCAGTGAGGGGTGTCCATTATGGCAGAGGAATCTTCAAAAAAAATCACAAAAGCACGCCAAACATAATCAAATGCCTGCGGATACTGTGTTTTGTAACTTAAAGAGACCAGAAGACTTTTTACTGCCTAAGGGTAATCAGAAAAGTTATGGGCCTGCCCAAAATTTTATCCAGGAATAAGGGAAGCACTAACTCTTAAGAATAAATTCAAGGGGTAAGTGGAAAAACAAAAATAATGAATAATACTGCTTTAAAAAGACGTCCCAAATGTTGTGCTTTTTTTTTTTTAAGTATTGGTTACATTTGGAATACTACATAACAGATAAAAAGGCTAAATTAGAGGAACGTAAATCAACACATAAATTTTGAAACTAGAATATAGAATTAAAAAAAGCAAGCTGGAGAAGGATAAGTGTAATATGATACCACTCACATAAAATTTGAATATGTGTAAAACACCCCACGTATGATTTTGGTATATAGTAGTGCCTCCTTATCCACGGGGGGGACATTCCCAGACCCCCGGTTGATGCCTGAAACCACAGATAGGAATGAAACCACCGAGATACTATGTTTTCCCTATACCTACATATCTATGATAAAGTTTAATTTATAAATTAGGCACAATAAGAGATTAACAACAATAAAAAGGTGGAATAATTATAACAATATACTGGAATAAAAGTTATGTGAATGTGGTCTCTCTCTCTCTCAAAATGCCTTACTGTACTGTACTCACCCTTCCTCTTGCTGATGTGTAATAAAATGGCTATGCGATGAGATGCATTTGCAATTTGAAATATGACGGCAAAATTAGCACAAATTTCCTTTTCCTTCTTCACAATTTAATGCCTAGAAGGCTCGTTCTTATCATAGATCTCAGCAACCTCAGCATATGACTTTTTTTCTTTCCTTATAAGTCAAGAACTTTCACCTTTTCACTTCAAGGAAGCACATGACGGCCCCCTTTTGGTGTATCCAAATTGCCAGCACGACTACTGTGGTGCTTTGGGGCCAGTGTTAATAAAATAAGTTACTTGAACACAAGCACTGCGATACTGGGACAGTCGACCAGATAACCCAGAAGGCTGTGCAGTGACAGACAGGTGGTGGTGTGTGTGCTGGACAAAGAGATGACTCACACCCTGCGAGGAACAGGGTCGGACACCCTACTCAGAGCAGTGGCGCGCAATTTAAAACTGATGAATTGTTTAGTTCTGGACTTTTCCATTTAATATTTTCAGACTGTGGTTGACCACAGGTAACTGAAACCATGCAAAGTGAATAAGGAGGGATGGCTGTACTCGTGTAGTATAATAAGGTTATAAAAATATACATATGATTAAATAGTAAATTCACACCGGGGGTTAGCTATGAAAAATGAACAGGATATCGGAGGAAGAACAGGATACAAGAGGACTTCATGTACGTAATAATTCATTTCTTTAGCTGGGTAGTGAGTACCTGGGAGTTCATTGTTTTACTCTTCATTTTCTTTTGCATGTGTAGCAGTATTTCACAATGTTTTTAAGTTGGGGAGAAAGGACCTTTTGGAACAGATGGTTAAATTGGGGTGGCAGGCCTTAGTAAGAACAGTGTTGGTGAGTGGTGGGAAGCGAAGGGGAGGCACCACCTGAGCTGAGTCCTAAGCAGAGGCGGATTAAGGTCGGTTGAGGCCCCAGGCACAGAAGAAAATATTTAAACATACTATCAGGTTTTACCTTCGATTGTAAACTTGTGCGTAATTAAAATTGCACACATGAAACTGAACTTGGTGTCATTAGAAAAAAGTGTAAAGCTGGGGTTTTGCAGGGCCCTTCAGAAGTCGGGGCCCAGGGTGCACACCGGGTGTGCCCGCCATTAAATCTGCCTCTGGTTACGGACTTGCAAGGCCTCAAACTATATTCCAGCCTCCAGGCAAGCTAAGTAGGTCACTATCCCCTAGAAATAACCCACTGGTTCCCAAACTAAACATTGGTTTATACCAGCTCTGATCCCAGGAATTAACCGTTGTAGCTGCCATTTTGTGTCAGTCTGCTGCAGTCCTGGCCATTATATATACAACACCTACTATGTGCCGGGAACTTTACAGACACTATTTTATTTAATGCTGACAACAGACTCATGAAGCAGATATTGTTATTGTCATTTACAAATGAGGAGACTGAACTTTAATGTTCCATTCAAGGTCATTCAGGAAACGATAGAGCTGATACTTGACTCCACGTTTATCCGAACCTAAAACGTCTTTCCACTACAGCAGCCCATCCTGCCTATGCCACCCTGGCCCCGCCACACCAGGTTCAGTTCCCTGACCCTCCAAAGGCAACTTCATTTCCTGACTCATAGTTACTCATTCATTCAAACATTTATGGAGGGTGGAACGTGATATTGGTGCCCTGCCCATACCCCCTTGGCCCAGCCCAGAGGCACCTGCAGTGTCTGAAGACTGAACGGCTAATGCCTCAAACACCTGCATGTCTTGGCCTGAAGGCTTTAACTGGCTGCGGGACTTTTGGCCCATGCATGAGGCAGGCTGAGGTCCTTGGGAATTAGCACCGTCAGGAGTAATCCTCAACCAATATGGGGTGTCAGTCGGTGAAAAATACCCCAGCTGCTTCGGCATCCCAAGGAACATTCTATACATTCCCTCAGGGGGTATCCAGCAGGCTGGAGCCCCAGTTGCCCATAGCTGTAACCCTCTTGTTAATGTACCTTTGATTGCCTCTTTCCCCTTTTCTGTCTCATTCTCCTACTCCCTCACCAAACTTCTTGAGATCACCCTCCGATGGGCTACTTGTGCTTGCTCCAGAGTCTTAGGGGAACCCAAACTAAGACAGAGGGCCTTCCTTGTGCAACTTCACGAAGTCTTCCCTTAAGCCCCAGGCACAATTCAGGCTCCCTGCTCTCCACTCCCTGTGCTGCAGCTCCTTCTTAGCTTGGCCACACCGTCCTGGAGCCTTTCCAGTTGCAGGTCTGGCCAGCCCACTTTGAGCAGCGCAAAGTCCATACCCTGTTCTTTGTCCTTCTTACTCGCACGGCACCAGGGCTGCTCCTTGACTGTCTGTGGGCTGGGCTAATTGTTGAAAGTCCTTCTTCTTTTTAATTGATCAATCCTTACCACCTCCCAAGAAACCACATATAGGCATTCCTTGGAGATATTGCAGGTTAGGTTCCCAACGACCTCAATATAGCAAGTCTCATGATAAAGCAAGTCGTAACCTTCTTGCTAGAAGAGGGTCTTGCCTTCAATTTGTAAAAAACGAAACATCTGTGAAGTTCAATAAAGCACAGTGCAACAAAATGAAGTACACCAGTGTTAGCCTTAGGTTGAGAACTATTTACAGGTGCTAAAATCAAGACACAAAAGTTGTAACAAAATCAGAATAAATTCTTCTTCAATTTGAACCAGAAATCAGCTGGAAAAAAATACAACAATTTATTAGGTATAGAGATTAATTCTGACAGTTCCCCTTTTTAAAAAAACTGATTATGTTGAATGATTTGATTTAGGTCCTACAGATGAACTGAGGTAATTGTTTACTAATTTCTGCTTATTAACAATGAAAACACATTGCTTGAAATGAACACAAGCAGGCTAGGCAGGACCAGAGCTATCGAAAGAGAAACATGTCTTACTGTTTTCAGTGAGGGGCCCTTGTGAGAATGCATGGACTTTGAAGCCAGCCTGCCTCTGTTCCGATCTCGGCTCCACCGCCTAACAGCCAGGTGACCGGAAACAGTTTACCCAACCCCTCTATTTCTTAGTTACCTTAATTATAAGTTGGAGATAATAATAGTACCTGTCTCATAAGGTTGCTGTTATTGAGACGGGAACAGGGATGGTAATGTTGCTATTGTTTCAGGCTCATCCCTGCAGGCTTCTCTCTGCCATCTTCCTCCGCCTGCTCCGTCAGAGCGTCTTACCCATGCCTTTCATCACTGCACTTCCTTCCACCTTTCCCTAACCAGTCACTTTCTCAACCTCGCCCCTCCTCCCTCACTACCGGAGTCCAGCCCAATCCCTCTCTCCAAAAAGCAACTGTGTCCTGGTCTCCCTACCTCTCACACCTCCACGTCCCTGCCTGTCTCTCTCCTCCAGGAGGGGATATTGGTATATGGAAGAGATCTATTAATGGGTTGCAGAATGGAAGTTTAAGAGGGTACAGCGGACTGACTGAGGATCATGGCACGGAAGGACGGTGGTCAGTTGAGGGGGTGTACAGAACAGGCGGGAGGGAAGGTCAGGAAGGTAGGTGACCCCGTGACTGGGATTCATCCTGAGAGTCCTGTGGAGAAAGAGGCATTACCCCTGACCCTTTTTCTCCCCAGGGTGGTGCTTTTCTCATCTTATCCCAGGACCTCAGGTGACTCCCTCATTCCAAGTGTCTGGAAGGAGTAATTGAACCAGAATCATCTGTCTCTCTCACAGATTAAGGTGGCAGCTCTGTCGCTTCCGAAGGGAAGGTCTTAGGAGAGGAGCTCAGCTCCTCTAGTTCCCAGCCTGCCCCAATCTTGCAGCATCATCTTGGCTGTATCTGGGAAGTGGGAGATAAGAATACTCAGTTTCTTATCTATAAAATACTGGCTCTCTGGCTGTAGACCTAATTTAGATTATAATCTCCTGGAATCATGTCTAGCAGTGCTACATAGAAAAAAGGATAAAATGTGGTGTGATAGAAATAGGTTCAATTTTCAGCTCTGCCACCCACCACCGACGTGACTTTGAGCAAGTCATTTAGCCTCTCTGAGCCTCAGTTTCCTCAGGGGGTAAAGCACCCACCTCATAGGTTATAGGGAGAATTAAATGAGACGATGTACGAAAGATCCACACCACTGTGAGAGCTGAGACCGCCCATTTCTTCACCATTTGTAGTCCAATGATTGGCACAGAGTATCCCCTCAGTAAATATTTGTGATAACTGAATGCATAAGTAGGCTTCTAACAAAACGTAGCCAGTATCCCTTTGTCTGGGCTGATTCTGGCTGATGGTAATGATACTCCGCCCTGACATGGTCCAAAAAAATCTCTACTTCAAATCCAGGAAGAGTGCGCACTAGTCTAAAGTGTCTGGCAAACTGCATCAAAAAAGCGGCTTGGCCTAGCTGGGTGGCTCAGTTGGTTAAAGCCTTGTCCCCTGTACAACAAAAAGTTGCGGGTTTAATCCCCAGTTCGGGGGATACGGGAGGCAACCAATCGATGTTTCTTTCTCACATCAATGTTTCTCTCTCTTTCTCTCTCTCAAAATCAATAATAAAAAATATATATCCTCAGGCAAGGATTTAAAAAAAGGAGGGGGGAGGCTTGTGTGAAATGAAAGTCTCAATAATATTGATTGTCCCCATTGAGGAATTGAATATAGTGCTTCTTAAACCTTAACGTGCCTCCAGATCACCTGGGGACCTTGTTAAAAAGTAGGTGCTGTCCACCACCTTCCCATGCCTCTAAATGGTGTGCATAAGTGCCCTGGCGGATGCTCTCAAGAGCGTCAGCAATGCCAACAAGAGGCGAACACTAGGCTCTTATTAGGCAGTGCTCCGAAGTCATTGCGCAGTTTCTAGCTCTGGTGATGACGCGTGGTTGCCTTGAAGGGTTTGGAATCACTGATGTTCACAGAGCTGGGAAAGTGTGAACCCCATGGCGCGGAGTGATCAGCCCCAGATTTGACATGCAGCTTGAAGACCTAGAAAAATGGCAGGAGAACCTGTTCCTGTCCCATCAGTTTGGTTTCCTTATGACAGCTTTAGCTAGCATCATGGACCACAAAGAAGCAAGAAGAAAATACAAAGGGAAAGCCTTATGATTATTTTTTTAATATATTTTTAAAGATTTTATTTATTTATTTTTAGAGAGAGGGGAAGGGAGAAAGAGAGGGAGGGAAACATCAATGCGTGGTTGCCTCTCACGTGCCCGATACTGGGGGGCACCTGGCCTGCAACCCAGGCATGTGCCCTGACTGGGAATCAAACCAGCAACCCTTTGGTTCACAGGCTGGCACTCAGTCCACTGAGCCACACCAGCCAGGGCTTATGATTACTTTTTTAAGAAATATAATACATATATGCAAATAAAATGCCTCCATGGGAACAGAAAAGCAGATCCTGATTCAAGGAGGCCTGAGAAGCTCTAGCCGATTGCCGACTGCCAGCTTAGGACTTCATTTTGAGTAGCAGGGGTCTAATACAGGGGTTGACAAACGTTTTTGGTAAAGGGCCAGATGGTGAATACTGTGGGCTTCATGAACTCTATGACCTCTGCTGCAGCTGCTCAACTCGGCCAGCCTAGAACAAGAGCCGTCACGGACAACACAAGCGAATGGGTGTGGTTGCGTTCCAATAAAACTGTTTACAAAACCGGGGGGCAGACTAGATGTGGCCTCTGGGCTGTGGTTTGCCTATGCCTGGTCTAATGTATTTGAAATGAGCATATAATTTTTGTAATGGACATCAGTGAGGTTGTCTCCTGAGCTTCCAATAATTCCTTCAGGTATGGTTGCTTCCCCTTCCTGCAGATCCACCTCCCACTACCCACAGTGGTTCCAGAGTACGGCGCCCGCTGCCAGGTTCCTACGATGGGACCCTGACTCCAGACTCCAAGCGACTGGTTCTGGGTGGTGGTACAACTCCGGTGGGCATCATTCACATTCTGTTCTTCAGAACGTTGTACTCCAGGGATGCCCTTCACATAAAAAACAAGGGGAATGGCATCCTTTGTGTTGTACAACTTTGACTGAAGTGGGCTACTCATACTCCTTCCTTAAAATTCTGAAATTGAGCCCAGGGAAGTCCTGATTCAGTCTGCCTGTCTGTCCCCTCAAACTAAGGATGTACAAGTGGAGATGAAGCCCCTTTTTTTAACCCTGTCAATTGGGATGCAGAAAAAAATTAGTGGTGAGAACGAATGAAGCAGATATTCAGAGGGAAACAATGGTGAGAAGTGGCGAAGGGGCTTCCTGGGTTCTCTATAGCATTACGGTCCTTGGCGCCAGGCCATGCCTGAGGTCCAGCTGCGTCCTTGCCCTTGGGTTCTATGAGAGAATCTGTGTTCTTATATAAATTCATTTCCTTTTGATTAACTGTAGTAGAATTCTGTTGCATGCAACCCACAGTCCTTAATAGAATTCAAATTTGGTAGGATTTTTAAAAAAATCAGCGTACAGATTGTTGCAGGAGCACATATTTTTGTTTCATACTGGAACTCCCAGACAATAGAGTATGTGATATTTCATAAATATTAAAATACATCTGTATTCTAATGACCTACATAGTCATAAATCATTTTGTCAGTTGTATAGTAACTTTTCAACCCCTTGCTTTGGTTAGATTCAGTGGCGGAGAAAAAAAAAAACTACTCCTTTGGACAGAAAAGGATTTATTGCAAGGTATTAAATGGCTTACGATATTGTTAGATGCGCTGAAAACAGACTCTAGGCTGGTCTCCCAGGAACGACTCTCCAATCCACATTGCACAACGAGGCTGTGAAGGAGGCTACTGCTCCTGCCAAGAACAGGAGTCTGTCTACCTGCTAAATCAGGGTGTAACCACTAGAAGCCAGTAGCTCTGGGATCATGCCACACTTCCACATTAGGAAGCTACCTGCCAAATTAGGGAGACATTACCTATGCTTCCAGGTCCAGGCCAAACCGCTTCCCTCGGGACCAGCAAGATAGATGCCTCAAACTCTCCATCTCTTCCCCCTCTTAACTCAGCTCATTCTCTAGTCCTGGGTGAATGTATTTGATTGAAGGAACCCAAGTCTCACTCAGAATCCTAGCAGCAAAGGAGTCTGGAAAATGCAGTTTTAAATGTTATAGTTTCTGTATCGAAGAAGACACACCATAATGAGACTTGAACAGGTGTGGAGTGAATCCATGACATCAGCCACACCCTTAACTGGTCACACAGTTGTAAAACAAAAATTATATTTTCTGTGAGGAAAATGTAAACATGAGCAAACAAACAATAACACAATAGTTTACTGCATTTGTCAGAATAATACCACATAATTTAGACTTTTCCTTTTTTTTTGGCCAGATAGTGTCAGTTATGTATTCATTTCTACTTAGGTAACTGGAACAGCTTTTAACATCGGAATGATTACGATGAGTAAAAAGATTTGTTCACTCACTCGTTTACCCAACAAATACTTTCTGAACACTTTGTGTGTCAGGCATTGTTTCTGTGCTGCAGCCACAACAGGGAACAACGGGTGTTACATCCCACCAGCCCTTGAAAGATTGTGTTTAGCTGAGTGATTTCAGTAGGAAGATTAATTATATTTGCTCTTTCACTACACACTGCCAAAGATTAGTTGGCTTAAATGTAAAACAAACAAGGCAAAAACTCTTAAGGATCATCAAATCATGGTGAAATTTTGGTCAAGAGAGGTTTTTGTTTTAAAATCTTATATGCAGATTTTTAAAGTTGACTTATGTGCCATTTCATGCTTTGAGCAAATGTTTGCCCTTTGGGGTTAAAAAGGCCAAATATTTAAAGATCATCAACCACTACAACTATTTTGTCTTTGCCTCTGTTGCCAGAAGCCCCTGAATTCTTTCTGCCTCACAGAGGACAGAGGGAATTTTCACAGGGATCTCTTTCCATCACCCCTTTCTCTCAACCCCACCCCATCTCCTGTATCTTTAACTTCTCCCCCCGTATCAGAAACTGCTAGCTGTTCACCCAACCCATTTCCTCTTCTTCCTGGGCACAGAGCAAGACTAAATTCCCAGTCTCACTGGGTATGACCATGTGATTGATGTTATCTGCACCGATGTTATCTGCACTAAAGAGATACAGCTACTTCTAGGCCAGACCCATGAAAACATCCTATGACTATCATCCGTGTTCTTTTCCCTTCATGGCTTGATGTAGGCAAGTTTGGAATCATAGAAGCCACGTTGGAGATGGGTGAGCCACCAGGTGAGAAGCCTAGGTCCTCACAAATCATCATTTGAAGGACTGCTTCAGATTTTAAGTTATCAAGACATAAACTCATCATGTTTTACCCTTTATGCACGATTGGGGTGATTTCTATAGCAACTAGTGTTATCTTAATGAATACATCCTTTACTGAATGTTTTCCATCAGCACTTTGCACACGGGCTGGGCTCCTCCACAGAAAATGGGAAATCTCTCCCTTGATTCAATATCCCTACCCTCTCTGAACAGCCAAGTGTTATCAGAAATTGTCTTCTCTTACCTTCTGTAGTTCCTCCATTCTACTCACTCTTTGATCCTCTCTAACCTGCCTTCAACCCCCATCACTTCACCAAAATTTCTCTCTCCAAGGTCACTAATAACCTCCACATCGCTGAGTCCAATGGACCTGTCCCAGTGTCCGTTAGATCTGTGAGGAATATCCAACTCACTGACCATTCCCCCCATCCTGAGACACTTTCTCTTACTTTGTAGCTCCTCACTCTGCTGGCTGATCTCCCATCTCTGCATCGATTTCTTCTCTTTCTCCATTGTTGGCTCATTTTCTTTGACCTGAACTCTAAATACTTTTATTGCACTTCTCACCCAAACTTCTTTCCTCATACAGTTCTATCCACACCCATACCTTTAATAACTAACCAGAACTCAAATTTATGCCTCCAAACTAGGCCTCCTTTATGAGCCCTACTTGATGAATTTTCCTTTCTCATTTCATGACACTGAAGACAGAACCAAGTGTTCAGGACCAGAGAAATGAAAATGATTGCTGGTGTGTCCAAACCAAATAGGAGAACTAGGCTCTGGCCAGGTAGCTCAGTTGCTTAGAGCATCATCCCAGTATGCCAAGGTTGTGAGTTTGATTCCCGGTCAGGCCACACATAAGTATCAATCAATACATACATACCTAAGTAGAACAATAGATCAATCTTTCTCTCTCTCTCTCATCAATAAATTTTTTAAAATCTTGGATTCCACACATAAGTGAGATTTTGTGGTACTTTTCTTTCACTGACTGGTACAACAGCATAAACAATAAAAAATAAATAAATAATTTACCACAAACTTTTAAACAGGAAGAACAGGTTGGACTGGGAGCGGAGGGAAGAATTTGAAGAATATACTGTCTAGTAGCCCCTGGGGCATGCAGCCTGGGTGAATCCGTCACCTTTAAAGGACTAATGAAGCAGAGACTCAGTAAGAGACGCTTTGTTTCATCCTTTGCCTATAATGCCCCTCCTCTAAACCAGAGAACTGTTTCAACCTGTATATCAGACTTCCAAAATTCCAAGAAATATTTAAATAATAGAGAACGTGATGCCCTGGCTGATATGACTCAGTGAATTGAGTGGCAGCCTGTGAATCAAAGGGTCACTGGCTCGATTCCCAGTCAGGGCACATGCCTGGGTTGCGGGCCAGGTCCCCAGTGAGGGGCTTGTGATAGACAACCACACATTGATGTGTCTCTCTCTCTCTTCCTCCCTCCCTTATCCTCTCTAAAAAGAAAAAAAGAAAATGTTTTTCAAGTCGACATTTGGGGAGAATTTTAAACATGAAATTCATTTTTGTTGGGTTAGGAACATAAACTTGTATTTTGTATAATTATTATATTTTGTATATTATGTTTTAAATTGTCTTCATTCAGAACATAAATTACAATATCACTAGCTTAAATTATTTTTAAATATAAAAATGGAGCCCACAAGCTGCTGAATATTAAGAACAAAGTACTGTTTCCCAGTTAGTAAAAGCAGGCAAAATTTGGCAATTGTAAGAAAATGGTGTCCATGTAGCAAATTAGACGTAATTCAGCTGTCATCCTGGGTCCTCCAGCTTGCTGGGGTTGGTTACTTTTTTTTTTTTCTTTTAAGAGAGAGAGGGGAAGGAAGGGAAAAACAGAGGCAGAAAAACATTGACTTGAGACAGAAACATTGATCGGTTGCCTCTCATACACACCCAAGCAGGGACCAAACCTGCAACCGAGGCATGTGCCCTGACTGGGAATCGAACCAGCAACGCTTCGCTTTGCAGGACAATGCCCAACCAACTGAGCCATACAGGTCAGGCCTGGTTACTCTCTAATATCCAAATAAAAATTACTCAAGCCACTGTCCCCCAGAACGCAGAAGCCTAGGTCCTCCCAATGCCTTGTACATTCCTTGGGAAGGACTCATGTTCACATCACCAGTTCTCCTGTTCTCCAGCTCACAATGCTTTCTTTATTTTTCACAGGGTTCTTTCTTGGACCTGGCCTTACCATTTTTGCATTTCTTTCCCTCACTGTGAGCTGCCCAGGTCTATTCCCGGGGGCTGCCCCAAACTCCAAATTCCTCACTTCTTACTGTCTTTGGCAGATCAGCTCTGCTCTCTTTCATCTCATACTCGTCTTTTCCTCATGCTTTCCAAAAGGTTGGGGGAACAACACAACATTTACATTTTTTGTAGAATGAACATGTTTTTGTACGACTGAAAAAGAAAAAGAAAAGAAAATGAACCGTGATTTTCTTTCTGGAGAATTTTTTCCCACTACAAAGAGAAAACCGTTCCTTGATCATCAACATCTGCCTCTCTTCTGTGCCTCAGCGTATACTGTTCCCTCTGTCTGGAGCAACCAACACACTGCCCCCTACCCCCTCACACCCACACACATCCTACACAACTTCACTATCCCTGCACCCGGTACAAGTCTGCTGACTGAATAAACACATTAATTATGTCTTCTCAACTCGTGAATACAAACAGCATTCATTTCCGGAAAAAATCTTCAGGAAAAATAGTGCAAAACTGACGCAGATCTAACCTAACGGTTTCATATTCTGAGCTACCATTACATTCAGTTTCTGCCTCTGCCGCTTTATTTCTAGGATTTCTATCAGCTCCTCCCAGTTGAAGGCTAGCCAAGATTAGAACATATTTCCAGGATGGAGCACGTTGCTTGTCAGAAATCCAGCTACATCGCTGTGACTTAGGAGCAGGGACATGCCCTGGTCCTGCCCAGGGAGGCTAAGGGAACATTTGTTGGGGGCCCCTTCTGGCATGTTATCTTTTGGTCAACATTTGCGGGTTTTCATTTCTGCCTCTGGAAATGGAGTAGCTACAACAGTGGCTGTTAGCTAACAACACACAGCTCTCTGGTTTCTTAAAAATTCTTCTCTAGACTGTTTGGAAAATGGCTGCTTCATCTCCGTTACGATAACTCCTAAATCTGCATCATCCAACCAGACTAGTCTCTGGAGCACCACAGGCATCCGCTCAGCTGGCCCCTGGAAAGCACCGCTTGGGTGTCCCCCAGGCACATCAAATCCTGTCTGACCCTTTACTTTGCTCACACCAGAGGCTACCTTCTCGTGTCTTTTCCTGACAGGAGATAATGTATCCATCAAAGCCTCTGGATCCTGAGGCAGGGACTATATCCCGGCTTTCTCTGTCTTCCACAGCATCTGGCACAAAAACTCACACTTGCTTAATAGCAATTAGTCAGTAGGTTGAGTTTGGGTTACCTTACTCGGATCAGTCGTGAGTCTGTTTCAGCAAAATCTGCAAGCAGGTATTCTCAGAGTTGAATGGCTTTGGTGACTGGCAAGGGAATGTTTTAGATTTTATAAACTAAGTCAATATATTAAAGATAAAATTAACTCCTCGGGTTCCCAATTGCCTTCAGGCATGATGTGATTTATCACAATTCCCACCCCAAGGACTAGGGAGGAAGAGCAAAGCAAAATCCTTGCTCTCAGTGCTTGGGAAAGTCAGAGGTGCCGACAGGCTGAAAGCCAGGTTTCTCTGAGGAGTTCTGGAGGCCTCTGAGGACGCTGCCGTTCCCTGCTCTGCCCGTGTCAGAGAGAAGGCAATTAGCACCTCGCAGCCCTGTTGAATGCCAGTTGCTCGACATATGTCTATGTCTCTGTTATAGGCTGAATTGCATGCCCCCCAAATTCACATGTTGAAGTCCTAACCCCCAGTACCTCACATGTGACTGTGTTTGGAGATAGGACCTTTAAAGAGGTAATTAAAATGAAATGAAGTCATATGGGTGGTCCTTAATCCAATATTCCTGGAGTCCTTAGGAATATAATATAAGGAGAGATTAGAATACAGACACACTCAGAGGAAAGGCCAGGTAAAGACACTGGAGGAAGATGGTCAGCAATCAGCAAGGCGAGAGGCCTGAAAAGAAATGAACCCTGCAGAACCTTTGATCTCAGACTTCTAGAAGATCTCCAGAATTGTCAGAAAATAAATTTCTGCTGTTTAAGCCACCTAGTCTGTGGCACTTTTTATGGCAGCCTGAGTGACCTCACGTAGTTCCTTTTAGTCCTCCCACCAGCCCTGGAAAATAAGTTCATTAGCTCCATTTTATGGAAAAGGAAACTGAGGCATAAAGCAGTGACTTTCCCAATCCCCCAGCACATAAGTGACTGGGTAGGGAAGGGGGCCCAGGTTTGCTTGACATGCAGACTCTTCAGCAACCAGTGTCCTTCGTCCTAGGGCCTCAGGGCCACTGGGAGACTTGACAGAAATGTGGTGTGCTCCTGCTAAGGTCCCCTCTCCCCCGATCTTTGTGGGTTCTCTTGATTTCTCCCCCTCTCTCAGCACCCGTAGACCACCTCAGGCATTGTCAATGACTCCCAGCACAACTAGCTCCTTGGTTTCATTCAAGTCATTTAGTTATCTTTGAAGGCCCTTATGCAGATGTTCTTCCTTGAAACTCTTGTACTTTACAGCCTATCTCATCCCAACAACCCCCACTAGAGTCAGTGGAGGTGTGGGTGTCTCTTCACTACATCCCCCACCTAGAAAGCTAGGCAGAGGGCAGGACAATTGCCCGAGCAGAGCACTGTGCCAGCCTGGCCGCACAGTAGTTCCCGTGCATCATTTTATTTAATTCTCACAACACTCTGAACTAAGTATTATTTTCTACTTTTAAGAATCCACACACACACAAAAAGCTTTAATCTCTTTTAAATCAAAAGAAAAAATACTTTTAAGTCAAATAAGACGTGAGGTTTTTAAATTTTTATTTATTTATTTTCAGGGAGAGAGGAAGGGAAAAAGAGGGAGAGAAACATGGATGGGAAAGAGAAACATGGATGGGAGAGAAAAACATCAATCAGTTGCCTCTCGCACATGCCAGACTGGGGGCCAAACCTTCAACCCAGAGATGTGCCCTGAGCAGGAATCGGACCAGCAACTTTTTGCTTTGCAGGATGACTCCCAGCAAACTAAGCCACACCAGTCAGGGCAAGGAAGGTGTTTTAATATATAATATTAATATATTCATCTTTATACCAGTGCAGTCATAAAACATAATTTAAGAAAAAATAATTCTGTAGCAAGGAGCCCAAGAAAGTCATAATGCTGCCCTGGTTGTATCAGTAAGAATACTTTCTGCTGCAAATATCTGCTACAAAAAAGCCCATTCTCAATGGCTTCAGCAATGACAATGCTTCATCTCCCTTATATGAGGAAGTGCAGCATTAGGGAGGCCTCTAGGGTCACCAAAGACAGAGACTCCTAGCTCTCCACTCTGCTATGGTTGCTGTTGGCTTCATCCTCAGCGATTAGCACAACAGCTACAACGGTTCCAGGACACATCCAGACTTGACAACATTGCCAGGAGGAAGAGACGCTGTCGCTTCCAGTGGCTCTCTCAGGGAAGCGGGAAAACCTTTCCCAGAACTCCCCCAACAAATGTCCCCTCAGTCTCACTGGGCCGGAGCTGAGCCAGTCTCCATTCCTAAACCAATTGCTGGCAAGAAGGACGGAATTAATACAATGGACTCAGAACTAGTCCTCTCAAGTGGAGGAGAGGGTAGGGAGCCAACCATAATGCCTTCTCTAGAAGTCTTCCTCTGAGAGGTAGGAACTGAAGCCAAAGGCATGGATGAGCCCCCCGCGGAGAGTGTTCAGACCGTGAAGCACAGCGAACGTAGGAGCTTCGATGCTCCAACACCTACCGAGGGCAAAGAAGCAGAGGTGAAATCAGTTATGGCTCCTGCTGCAGAGGGGCTTCCCGGCTTCCGTGTGGTAGAGACACACCATTAAAGGTACAAATGGGCTGGAACTACAGTTGGGGTCAGCGCAAGGCCCGTAAGGGCAGATGGGGTTGGAGTCCAGTTGTACATTAATAATTGTGTGACCGGGGAGGTTACTTAAGCTCTCTGCCTCAGTTTCCTCTCTGTAAAGTACTCTATACACAGTAAGTATCAAATAAATGAAGCTATTATTGTTTTCTTATCATCCACGTTATTATCATATTTAGGTGGTGGGGAGCCTTTAGAAGGAAATTAACAAGCCAGTGCGCTGGTCAGATTTGTGTCTTGGTTAGATGGCTTGGGCAGGTTGGGGTCTGTCCCTGCTCCGGGTTTTCCCTTCACTAGGTCGCCGTGAGCTATACACTGCGTTTCCTCCGGGCTGCCCCACCCGACCCCTCCACACCCTGGCAGCATCTCTATGAAATCTCTGTTGGTTTTCGCTGCAATCCTGCGCTTCTGAATCAGAATGAATTGCGGTCCCTCCTTTCACCCCTGTCTGCTCGCACTGTTGCCACTCCAAGAAATTAATCAGGTTTATTAAGTGTGACCTCCCTTTTGTGAGCCCTGCTCCTGGTCTGCAGATCTGTACCTGTCTGCCGCTCCCCTAACTCAGTTCCAGTCGGAGAGGCCTCGGCCTCCCTTGGTGCTCTCATGGGGGCAGGGACAGGCAGCTGGGTGGCCACGTCTTTTATTGTTTACAGAGACCGATGCACCAGGCTGGATCGGACAAAGGCAGGACACTCTGCTGTAGTGAGTACAAGGCCCTTTGTCGCTAAGGCTGCGGGGAAAAAAAAAGAAACGAAAAGGATAAACATTGCATCCAAATATGCTAATAATTAACACTTAGCACCATGGATATAAAAAGCACTTAATACTAAACGACTATCATCACAGTAGCCATTCTTTATTCAGCCTTACCCCGTATGGCATCACCGCCTGGTGGGTGAGTAAGCACATGTGAGCTGGAGCCCGGCTGCCTAGGTCCGAATCCTGGCTCTGCTATTTATCAGATCTGTGACTTCGAGCAAGTGGCTCAAGTTACTCAAACTTCTCATGTCTCAGTTTTGCATCTAAAGCACAAAGAACACAACTCAGAGGGTGACATGAGTTCATATTATACTTATAAGGCATTTAAACATGGTCTGCCACATAATAAACACTCAATAAATATCATATTTTTATACACCAGCTTAGGGCTTTGTGTACGTTGATCAAAACGTACAAATTTAGACCTCAAAACAAATTTGTCACATAGACGTTATTATTATCCTTATTTATCGGCTGAGGAAATCAAGACTCAGAGAGGTTGAATAACTTTGCCAAGGTCACTCAGCAAGAAAGTAGCAGAATCCAATTGTGTCTGACTCTAAAAATCATGCACGTTCCACTGCATCAGAACACTGTCTTCCATGGGCTCCTGGCAGGAGGTCCCACATCAGTCGTGATGGTGTGTTGGTGACTGTTTCACACATTCCTCCTCCCTTTAGTCACCATTGAAACACACTAGGTATTTTCAGGATGAAGGGCAGAAGAATCCTGTATATGAGGGAGCTTAATCAACGGTTTCTCTCCTTTCCAGCCTGGCTTTATGCCAGGGCCCCAGGCTGCCCTAGAATGCACAAAGCCCAGTTCTCAAGGTGGAAGGCCAGCTAGGGAAGAGCACAGACATGGCCCAGCCCCAGTGAGGACTCACTCAAGTTCCACCTGTCTGATGACTTGGCTGACAGAGTGGAACCATAGGGCAGAACCCGGCCACAGGGCCCCAGGCCTCACCAGGTCAGGGGTTGGGTGGGTCTGGAGCCAGGACAGGTCTTGTACCTTAAAGTCTTTGGATATCACTAAGGAAATAAGGTAAAGCTGCATGGCCCGAAGTACCTGTCTGCCAGAGAATTTGAAACTCTTGAGAGATGTCTGCATTTTGTTTTTTAATGTAAAGAGTCCAGAGTCTGGGTTATTATACCTCCTGTGGAACGACCATCTGGTTGCCAGAACAATGAGTGCCCATCAGGGCTCTGACCACTGGCCAGTCTGTCAGGCCTCTGCCTCTGCTTCTACACAACCCAGGTCAGTCCTCTGCTCATATTTCTACACAACCAACTCTTGGTTAATATTCAAAAGCAGCTCAGTTTCTAAACAGCGACCTGAGCAAAAATAAAACTCAGCCCTACGACATCTCTGTGAAAGAGAGGCGGCTGGCTATATCATTAATTGCAAACATTCACTGAAACCTAACTTTGGGCAAGGCATCGTGCTTAGCATGACCCTTGTCACAGTCCCTGCCCATCCCTCCTCTCCTCACTTGTCCCTCTAGTTTATGGCTCCTGATGGCTCCTCCCCTGTGCCTGTCCCGTATCCAGATTCCATTTGCAATCGACATCAGCTGGTTGGGTTCATCCCTGACTCTGCAAAACACAGCCCTGGCTCTTCAATGAGGACACAGCCTGGTGTCAGGATGATAGCCTATTAAGTGGCCTCCTGGAGGTCCCCAGGCTATGTCCACACTTAGTTCAAGGCGGCAGAGCTCACGCACATGTTGACAGGCAAACTGTCAATGCTACGTGGACCCCGCCCCTCAGACCCTGATCACAGGCCTCCTTCCTCACTCCCTTCTACCCACATCTGCCTCTTGCCTCCCAGTCACAGCCTCAGGACTCACAAATGAAAACCAGAGCAGGAGGGGAAGGCTGGGCTATAGATTCCACAAAATTAAAATGCTCTGTAGTTGGACAGACAGGGATCTAATTTTGTTGTTACTTAACAGCTGTGTGACTTGGGCTGGGCACTTAACCTCTCTGAGTCTCATTTTTCTCGTCTCTGACAAGGAGAATAATCTGTACTATTAGGGTTTCTGTGGGGATTAGAAACAATATAAATAGGTGTGTTATACCCAGTGGCATTCAATAAATGGTAGCTATCATCTGACATAGGTAGGTCTCTTTATATTTATTTAAAGTATATATATTTTTTCTCTCCCTAAATTCTCACAACCAGCAGGCTACTGGTTCAGCCCACCAGTGATGTTGCTATGAAGGGCTTGACTGGGTTTAAACTAAGCTCTCCTGCAGGATCTAGACCTTAGTCTGGTGCAGACATGGGGGTTTTGGCCACTCTGTCCATGGTTGGGTGACCAACCCTCCCCATCAGCCTGAGATTGTCCCAGTTTTAGGATTGAGAGCTCCACATCCTGGGAGCATGAAAATTCAGTCTTGGGAAAACTGGGATGGTTGGTCACTCTATCAAAGTAGTTGGCCCAGAGCAGATGGAGAAGAAGCTGGGTTTCCATAACCCTTCTCAGCTTACTGGATGGATAGGCCACACTGGTCACCCACTGGGCCCCTCCTAGGTTCCCAGGCAAGGTCTGGTTAAGCTAAAGCCAAGGGTGACACCTAGAGGTCATATGAAAAATGGCAAGTCTGGTAATTACCCACCTGGCTGGTGGAGGCTTTACTTAGTTGGTTCATTAATACATATTTATTGAGCTTTCAACATGTGCCAACCCTGGCATTAAGCACTGGTAATAAGTCTTGGGGTGGGAGTGGGGGGAATCTTGGAAGGTACCCTCAAGCAAGTTAAATTTATGCTGAGACCTACCTATTGAGAAGGTGTTAGCCAGGTCAAGACAGGAGGGAATTGCAAAAACAAAAGCTGAGTGGAAAGGAGCATGAAACTGTCAAGAAACTAATTATAGTAAGGAAGAGTTGGAAAGCCATGGTGGGGGGGAGGAGGCTGGAAATGTTGGCAAGGCCTAACCAGCCACAGGAAATTTTTTTGTCTTTACCCCAAAGGCAATTAGAACTTAGTGAAGGGTTTCACCCTGGCTGGGTGGCTCATTTGGTCAGAGCATTGTCCTGATATGCCACAGTTGTGGGTTCGACCCCCATCAGGGCACATAAAAAAATCAACCAATGAATGCATAAATAAGTGGAACAATAAATCAATGTTTCTCTCTCCCTCTCTCCTTCTCTCTCTAAAGTCAATACATTAAAAATATATTTTAAAAAAACTTAGTGAAGAGTTTTAAGCAGGACAGTAACATCGGATATGCATTTCTCAAAGCCAACTTGCTGCAGGGTGGAGACTGGTTTGGAGAGCAGTAAGCCTGGAGCCCAGGAGGCAACTAGAAGGTCATTGCACTGTCTAGGTGGTACAGAGACAGTAAGGACCTGGACTTGAGTGGTGCAGGGGGATGAAGGAAGATGTAATGGTTTGCAAGATATGGAAATGGGCAGGGACATGGTAACTGTCTAGAGGTAAGGGCTGAGGGTCAGTGAGGTTCAGAAATGACTTGCAAGGAGGGTACAGGGTGGATAAATCGTGATAGAAGTGTTACAGGACAAACTCCCAGAAACTCGGTTCTTCTTGCCAATGCAGTAAAAAATTACAGGCTAGGGACTCTATTAGCGTGCAAGCAGGGTTTATTGGCGACATGTTCTCATGGAAGAGAATGGGCCTTGTTGAGGAGGGAGGTGAAAGGCACAGGTTCAGGGCAAAGGAGGGTAAGGGCAGCGAAAGTAAGGGCAGCCAAAGGCCGGGGTGGCAAGGGCAGCCTGGTGGCCAGGGGCCGGGTGGCCTGAAGCCAGGAGGTCGGAGAGCCAAGAGAGCCTTTTGTTCTGAGAACTTATAATAATTGGCAGGATGGGATGAAGAAGTTATATAATGATTGAGAGTTAAAGTTGGTGCCTTCTTTCCTGGGGGCGCATGACTACCCAAACTTAGGTATGCTTGGGGGTCTGTTAGCCTGTATCCTTATCTTGCTCCAGACCACATTTAGTCATCTTGTAAAACAGATATGTGACAGGAAGCGGTTAATTAAAATTGCAGCAGCTACCCAAAGTTATTTATGGGCTCTTTCTGTAAGCACTAGGGACTCCCTCATAAAACAGATAGTGACCAGAGGTAGGCAATTAACCAAAGCTGTTTTATGGGCTTCTTTAGGCACTGTGGGCCCTCTCCCACCATTCAGGCCTTGAGATGAATATACAGTTTCAAGGCTTTCTTTTCCAGACAGTGGAAATGGTGTATAGAAATTCAGGGACTGCCCTCCTCCTGTGCTAGCATGGTGTTTCTTTGATGTTGGAACACCTGGCAGTATTATCGGACCAGGCTCAGCACTGCTGAGTTAGCGGGTGAGATGCGTCTCCCTCCTCCTCCTTGCCTTGGTTTGCGATCTATCCAATCCAACAGAAGCAGACTTGACTTGGGGAGGAAAACACACAATACAGTGTACAGATGATGTGTTGTGGAATTATGCCCCTGGAGCCTATATAATTTTGTTAACCAGTATCACCCCCATAAATTCAATAAAAAAGAAAAAATGATTTGCAGGTTTCTAGCTAAGACACTGGAGAGCAGTGGGACAGCTATCAAGACAGGAGCACTAGAAGAAGGACAATGTTGTGCAGGTTGAATTTGAGGTTCTTAGGGGCATCTAAGTCAAGATGGCAAAGTAAACGGTTGAATAAAGATTAGGAAAAGGGACATAAATATGGGGGTCATCTGCATGTAGAGGGCAACCAAAGCTTAGAGCAGCACCAACGTTTAAAAGTGAGAAAAGAGAGGTAACGCAGCCAGAGGAAATGTGGTGTGAAAGCCGAGGTCAGGGGGCTTCAGGAGGGAGAGGGTGGTTGGTTGTGTAAAACATTTCTGAGAGGCAGAAAGCTGAAAACTGTCCCTCGGACGATGTGAAGAGCGTTAGGGACCTGCGATCCTTTTAAGGTGGGGTTATCAGACAGTGGCTCTGACAGCTAAGAAGGCCACTAAGTGACTAACACGTACATACAGCCTGCATACGCTGGCCGAGGGGGATGGTTCGTGTGCCAGGTGGGGCAGAGGAGGGCCGTGCAAGATTTCACCATGCTACTCGGAATGGCATGCAACTTAGAACTTATAAATTGCTTATTTCTGGAATTTTCCATTTAATATTTCAAAACTCAGTGGACTGCAGGTAAATGCAACAGGGGGAAGTAAAACCACAGATAAGCGGGAAGGGGAAGGGGCTACTGCGAATACCAAAGAATGGTTCTCACTCCCCTTCTAGAGCTAGAAAGGGCCCCTACAACACCAGTAGAGGGCCCTGCCCTAGGGTTATGGAAATGAAAATTCACCTCTTCCCCAAGAAGCTTCCAATTTAGGGAAGGATTTAATTACTGACAATTGCCAATCAAGTGCCCTTGCTCTCATCTACGAGCCTTTGGTAAGCTGTGCCCTCTGCCTGGAATACTTTACTCCACTCCCATCTCCAACACGGAAAAGTGTCCCTCACCTTGTCAAATTCTTACTCAAACTTCTGGTCTCAATTTAAAAGTCCCTTCCCCAGGGAATCCTCCAGCCGATGTTAGAGTTACAACAGCCTCCTCATTGGCTTCCCTATTCAGCCCTTGCTCCCAGTCAGCCTATTATGAAAACCGCAGCAGGAAAAGTTGAGTAGAATTGTGGAGTCCAACCATGTCACCCCTGAGCTCAAAATCCTCCAATGGCTTCCTCGCTCACTCAGAGCTGGTACAGAGAAAAACCACTGGCCCAAGATGGCGTCACTTGTGCTAAAAGCTCATGATACTCAACCTAGATTTAATACCTGATCTAACTGCGTTTTCAACTTCTCCCAGTAACATAATCTTAATCAACCGGTATGGAATTTTCTGGTCAAGCACCAGTAAGGCAATCTTTCACATGGGCCCTCTCCGTCCCCTGGAATACTTTACCCCCCACCCACATACACACACACACACACACACGCAGAAAAGAAAAAGGCAATCTGTATGATAAAAACCCTTCCCCTTTACCTTTCCCAAAGAAAAGATGTTGGCCCCCAAATAATCCTTTATTTTCTTTTATTAATAGTTCCTTTGCCCCCACTCTCCTTCCTGTTGGAGCCTTCCATTTTGTACAACTCTCAGAGTGGACCTTCTAGTGGCTCGAGGAGATGGTGCCCGATTCGATTCATGAATGGCTAATGAAGACAGTTAGATCTTCAAAATAGATTTTATTTTGTTAAATTTCACTTGACAATGACAAAACCATAACATGCTACAAAATTTGCCTTATGGCTACTACTTTCCCTGCACCCCCCTGACCCCGCCCACCCCATCCCACCCCATCTTCTTCCAGCTGCAACTGGCCTTTTTATCTACCACCAGCTCCAGTCCTGCCTCAGGCCTTTACACGCGTTCCTCTTGCTCCTTCGCCTCCTTCAGGAATTACTAAGAAGTCACCTTTTTGAAATCTGGCATTCGTTACAACATGGATGAACCTCGACGGCATTATTCTAAGTGACACAAGCCGGTCGCAAAAAAGTAATACCGCGTGGCTTCACATACGTGAGGCGCCTAGAGTGGTCAACCCCACGGAGACAGAAAGCAGAACAGTGGCTGCCAGGAGCTGGGGGGAGGGGAGAGTGGGGAGCTACCAGGTAGTGGGTACGGAATTTCAGTTGGGGTCGATGAAGTCAATGAATGGGAGGTGAAAGGATACAGTCAGCCCCATTTGCTGTCATGGCACCATCTGCCTAGCAGGCCTAGGACCCTGTTAAACATGGCTGCCTTTTTCCTCTACTGAGCTTACGAACCCAGGACTTGAAATTACTGGAAAGCAAGAACAGAATTAATCGTTCCCTACAGCCACAGGCAGAAGATAACACTGGAACAAACTGTGGCCTCGGTTACATGCCCCAACAGCCCAGGGGCCACACAGCAGCAACACCCCCCAACCTTTTTAATCCAGTTATAATCCAAGAAAAGCTCAAAGTCTCCATCCCTCAAGGTTGGTGTATCCCTCCACACCATGCCCCTCTCCTTTCTTGGAGAGTGAATAAAAACTTTACTCTCTGCACTTTCTTCTCTTTGTGAATCCTTTCACAGCCCGCATCACCGACCACCCTAACGGACAGTTGTTAACACTACAAATGTACTTAATACCCCTGAACTGTAAACTTAAAAATGGTTAACATGGTAAATATTGTTATGTGTATTTTACCACCACAACAAAAAAATAGTCACCTTCATTGTGACCTCTGAGCCACCCCTTGTAAATGTCAACCCCTCGGCAGGCTGGGAGTCATGGGTAGGCAGGACAGGGCGACGGCCAGAAAGGCCGGAGCTTCCCGGACACCTCTGGGAGA
The DNA here is from genome assembly GCA_004026545.1 of Mormoops blainvillei. NCBI lineage: Eukaryota > Metazoa > Chordata > Mammalia > Chiroptera > Mormoopidae > Mormoops > Mormoops blainvillei. The sequence continues at coordinate 174,190 of PVJD01002202.1, read as the reverse complement.
AGGGAAAGGTGGGGAGTTTGGAAGGGGTGGGATGTGGGAGGTGCTGAGCTAAACGCATGCCCTGTTGAGCACGAGCAGGGGTCGGGATTTCAGAGGAGCTAGCCTCTGCAGAGAGCTGCAGGAAGGGTGTGGCTCCACTAGTTCTGGTCCTTGGCGCTTCACAGCCCCTGCCTCCACTTCTGCTGACCTGGTCACGGTAGCAAGCAGATGTGGCCAGATGCCCACAGTAGCACCGCCACCTTGCCCCTTCCGCCCGTGCGCCCTCCAGTAGTGTCATCTGGTTGGATTCGGTCTCAACTTGTGTGCCCACCCTCAGCATCCATACCCCCAGAAGAAAAGCAATCACAGCCAGGCTCAGAGAAACCATCTTTGTAAATTCCGAAGGTCTTGACCCCGAGGGAACAGGGCTTCTACATTGGTCAGGGCCAGACACCAGCAGGGCTGCAGGAAATTGAGTCTGGCCCAGAGGGTAGCCAACATTCACGACCACTTCAACTTCCAGTTGACCTCTTTAGAGGTCAGGCCGTGACCTGGGTCAAGATTGAGCACAGCGCCCCTGCAGGACAACGGTGTTCTTGCATCCTAGCCAAGATGGGTCACGGATCCTGTTTCTGCGCCCTGTCTAAGACTCTTGAATGGAAGCCCCTTTGTCTGGAGCAAAGGCCTGGAGACACTAGACCCTGACCATGACAGCCGATTCTGTCCCAGCCCTCACAGGGCCCTCCTCCCAGAATTTACCACCAAAGCCAGGGCCCTCCCAGTGCTTTCCCAGTGCTCAGGCCTAGGGAGTAGCCCTATTGTGCCTGTTATTCTGAGTCCAACTACGGCCCCTCTCCTTGTGAAATCTCCCGCCAACTTCTGACCCCGCAGAGCCAGGCCTTTTCACAGGCTAAGGCCTAGGCCCCTCGCCAGGTTGCACCGTGTACTATCCCATTTATTCGCAACAATCCTCTGAAGTACAACACTATTATTATTGCCATTTTTACAGATGAGGAGACACAGGCTCAGAGAAGTTAAGTAATTTGGTCCAAGTCATACAGTTAGTGAGTATTGAAGGCAGATTTCAAACCCAGGTCTGTCTGGCTTTTGGAACCTATGTTCTCAAATTCACTGGTCTGCAGAGTGGTACCAAACTGCCTTTTGCTTCTCACCTCCACTGACCAGCTTCTGGGTGCTACCCTCCCAGTGGCAGGTCTGAACACCCAGCCAGACCTATTTTTGTTGTTGTTGTTTTAAAGCCCCATCCCCCCAATCACATCCTTTTTCCTCTTGCCAGTGAAACTCAACTGTAAGTTATCACATCAGACTGCCTGACAAGTGAGTCTCTTTTGCAATGCCTGGGACCCAGATATCCATCCCAAATGCCTCCCAAACCTTGTTCCATTGCTCCTTTGAGGAGGTGGCTCACATTCCTCACTGCCCATTTTTTTATTTCATTTGCCGTTCTTGGAATGCCCTTCCTAAACCATTCGAGAGCACCAGCTGAAGTCCCAGAAGACTTCTAACTTCCGCAATCCAAGTATCTCACACAATTCTGGGTCTCAAGGCTAGAAACACCCCCCATCACTCCTCCAAAGCTCCTCTGACCCAATACCCAGTCAGGAAGCTACAGAAATCAAGGAGGGCTTGAGATCCAGTCCTAATAGGGTTTGGAAGGAGAGAAAGGACACCGGTGCAGCTGTTTCTTTCAGGTCCTGAACCACCGGTTTTTTCCCTCCAAATCTGGCTTACGACAAAGGGGTAAAACATGCTGAGAAAAGTGGAGCTGAAGAAAGAGACAAGGTCATCTGACAGATTGCCCATGAGAAAGGAGGCGTGTGTAGAAGCCATGTAGATTGGCCTATCTTCCTGTAATGTCGATTTCTCTAGACCATTTTGTAAAGGGAATGGAAACATGTAACCTAAACCATTTTTAAGTTAAATGTTTTAAGTTAAATATCTTAAAATATTTTTAAAGTTTTTATTTTTTAAATATTTATTTATTTTTAGAGAGAGAGGGAGAGAAAAAGAGAGAGAGGAACAACAATGTGAGACAGAAAACACTGATTGGTTGCCTCTGTGTGAGCCACCTGGGACAAGGATGGAGCCACAACCCAGTCATGCGCCCTGACCAGCAACCTAACCTGGGACCTTTCTCTTGCAGGAGGCGGCCCAACCAACCGAGCTACACCGCTCAGGGATTAAAATATTCTTTTTAAGTTTTAAAGCAACATTAGGACTTAATAACAAAATTCTCCAGAATTTTTAAGCTAAACATAAAATTGCTCTCACACACACACACAATCTTTCCCTTGTCAGGGAGAATTTGTGCTCCTCCTCCTATTGGGGCTGATGCCCTTTGATCTGAGGTTGGGGTATAACAGCCTCTGCCTGGCACCGAGTGAAGACAGCTATTGTGATTTCGGGAGGCCGGGGGTGGGAGGCTCAGTGCCCAAGGATACGACCCAGCCAGAGGTTCTGGGAAGTAGCAGCCCGGCGTCCATCTCTACCCTCCTATAGTCTCTCGGCGGGGGCGTGGAGAGTAGCAGCCACTGGCTCCGCCCTCTCTCTTCCACTCTGCCCAGGACTGGCTCCACGTGGTTTTCACGCCAGCCGCACGGACCCTGCGACCTGAGGCATCTCCAGGGTGGGGCGGCGCGGCACAGAGAACCACCAGCCCCCAAGTCCTCGGTCCGTGATTTTTCCCTGGAAGAGTGCTAGAAACGCGCTCTGCAGGCAAAACTGCACTCCACCGGCTTGGGACGGTGGGTCCTGGAGTCCTGAACGACGGGTGCCAAGGGAAGGACAGTCCGGGGTCACCAACAAGAACGCCATGGCTGCGCCCGCCCGCCGTCTGTGCCATATTGCTTTCCACGTGCCCGTGGGGCAACCCCTTGCCCAGGATTTGCAGCGCCTCTTTGGCTTCCAGCCCTTGGCGGTGCGGGAGGCGAACGGCTGGCGGCAGCTGGCCCTGCGCAGCGGCGACGCGGTCTTTTTGGTGAATGAGGGCGCGGGGACTGCGGAGCCGCTCTACAGCCTGGACCCATGTCACGCCGTGCCCAGCGCCACTAACCTGTGCTTTGACGTGGCAGACGCGGGCACAGCCGCTCGGGCGCTGGAATTGCGGGGCTGCTGCGTGCTGGTGCCCCCTGTTAGCGTACAGGATGCGCAAGGTACTGCTACCTACACAGTAGTCAGCTCGCCGGTAGGCAACCTCAGCCTAACGCTGCTAGAGCGCACCAACTACAGCGGACCTTTCCTGCCCGGCTTCCGGCCTCTGTCCTCCAAAATCAGACGGGGCTGGGTCAGCCATGTGGACCACCTGACCCTGGCCTGCACCCGCGGCAGCTCCCCCACACTGATGCGCTGGTTCCACGACTGTCTAGGCTTCTACCACCTGCCACTGAGCCCAGGTGAGGATCCCGACGTCGGCCTCGAGGTAAAAGCAGGGTCTGGACGAGGGGGGCTGAGGCTTACTGCCCTGCAGACTCCCTCATGCAGTGCTGTCCCCACTCTCGTACTGGCCGAGTCCCTCCCAGGGACCCCCAGGGGCCAGGACCAAGTGGAGCAGTTCCTGGCCCAGCATAGAGGGCCAGGCCTGCAGCACGTGGGGCTGTACACACGGAACATCATGGAAGCCACTGAAAAGGTGACCTTGGCTGGGGGCCAGCTCCTGACTCCTCCAGAGGCCTACTACCAGCAGCCGGGCAAGAAAAGTCAGATCCTAGCTGCAGGGCATGAGCCCAGCCGGCTGGCCCAGCAGGGAATCCTGCTGGATGGCAACGAAGGCAAGTTTTTGCTTCAGATCTTTACCAAGTCACTCTTTGCAGAGGACACTTTCTTCCTGGAGCTAATTCAGAGGCAGGGGGCCACAGGCTTTGGCCAGGGCAACATCCAGGCCTTGTGGCAGTCCTTGAAGGAGCAAACTGCCAGGGGTCAGGAAGCGTGACAGCGAGAGCTGGCAGCCACCTGTCCTGGAGGTGTAAGGAATCCCCCACAGGGCCTGGTGGAACGGAGAAACACTAAGAGGCCCAGAGAGAAAGGCTGTCCTTAGGGGCCAGGTGTGGCCTCCGTCTCCTCAGTACCTGCCAGAAGCTGATCTCTGGTCCAAAGACATTAGTTGGCTTTTAACTATAAAATATTTCTTATATAGTATATACCTAATACATATGGAAGATATAAAGAATAAAGGAGTATAACTCATTTAGGAAATAGAACATAACCAATTCTTTTGAAGACTTTTGTGCCCTTCTCTGAACCCATTTCCCTACACCCACTCCCAATTTTAGGGTCATTAACCCCTTGCTTTTCTGTATTGTTTCACTACATATGTAATGTACCCCTAAATAAATGATTTCTTATTTGAGGTAGGAATTTCAGACAGCACATATCTTCCCCTGTGCTTCCCTTCTTCCTAAGGAGCAGCCGCAGCAGCGGGGAGGGGGCAGGTCAGGGCTGAGCCAAGCCACCTGCTCTACAGCGATGCCACCCACTGCTCCAGAACTGAACAGAGACCTGGAATGACGGTGTGGGGTATCAGCCACTGGCAGGGGCTCCCTGCAGCTGCTTTCCCCTTCTCTCCTGGGGGCCGAGGGAGCTCAGAATACTCTGGAGAGAACAGCGCCCTCTATCTGCCCAGGGCTGGCTGGGAGCTCAGCCAGTGGAAGTAAGGACCAAGCAGGTCTTTACCACTTTCTGGGACCCTCAGAGGTGAGGGGGAAGGGGACTAGGGAGAGGATAGAAAGTCTCCAAAACAACTACAAAAATAAGCACTTTATTAAACAGGAGGATTCTCAAGGGGTGGGGGTTTCCAGATATCACTGGGCCATACTGTTGAGTCTAGGTGCATCAGTGGGGGTGCTGGGCCGAAAGAAACTATCCAGGACTTGCTGGCCTGGCCTGCGCTTTTTCCGGCTGGACAGAGTAGACACCTGGGATCTTTTGGAACTCTGTTCAGAAGCCAAAAAAGCACTGAGGGGACAGCAAAGAATACTAACCTTTCACCCCTACCCCCACTCCACCGATCCAGCTCAGACTCTGTCCTGAATGTAGTAAAGCTTCCAACCTATCTGCAGGATCTGCCTCTTTGGTCAACTCGCTAAAAGGCAGTCAGGGGTAATCTTCCTCAAATGCAAATCTGAGTTCCTCTCTCCACCTGAAATGCTTCTGTGGCCTGGCGTTCATGCTCCTGCTGGCTGCTCCAGCTAAACCAAATGCGCGGGCTTCCTCACGTGCTGCATTGTGCCCACCATTGCTTACACCGCTCTCGGGCCTGGAAGAACATCCTCATGCCGATTCCCTTCCCAAACCCAGATTACCAGCCACGTCTTTCAAGCGGCCCTTCCCTGATCCTTGCCTCTTAGAACTGAGAGCTCTCCGCCTCTGTCTCACAAACTCTAATACAAACATTTCACACACCTGACACTAGCGTCTCCATCATTTGCTCTTGTCCCCTCTCCACCTGGATCCCAGTCTAACTGTAAGGTCTCTAGGTCAAGAACTATTCCTCTCCCCCTAGTGAAACCTGGAATGGACGATGTTCACCAAATGTGTATCACTTGACTCAAAGAAAACCTGTGGATTTGGGCTTAGGGAAGAGAGATGCCTGGGTGAGGGCCAGGGGACTCACCTTGCAGGTCCCTAGCTGTTGGCCCTCATATACACGGAACACCTAGCCAAAAAGAGAGGGAGAAGGCGCAAGGCTGGCATCTTCCCCCAAAGAGCCAGAACCCTGTGTTCTGTCCTCAACTTCATGCCCCAGTATTTTTAAATATATGCTTTTCTTTTTTCTGTTTACATAGTAATAGGTTCATAAAGCACATGTAGGAAACAGGCCCTGGCTGGTATAGCTCAGTGGATTGAGTGTTAGCACGCGAACCAAAGGGTCACCGGTTTGCTTCCCCAGTCAGGGCACAAGTCTGGGTTGCGGGCCAAGTCCCCAGTAGGGGGAACGCAAGAGGCAACCACACATTGATGTTTTTCTCCCTCTCCTTCTCCCTCCCCATATCTAAAATAAAATAAATAAAAATCTTTAAAAAAAAATCATGTAGGAAACACAACAAAGATAGTGCCTTTTTCATGGCAGTGGAGACAGCAGCAGTGTGAAACTCTTCCCGGGTCAGCCAGCGAGCTCCAGGTGGTGCGACTGTCACTGGGGCCTGCCCTTCCAGGGCCAGACCATATACTTGATAGGTCAGCTTGATGTGAGAGAAGGTGTGGATCACCTGGGGAATGACCATGGTGCTGAAGCAAGCCTGTGGATTTGGCTGAAAAAGCCATCATTCTTGACTCCTCACTGCTCACTCACCTGCCCAAGGTGTCGCAAGTAGGTGGCTGGGAGGGGCCCAGCCCAACTCTGCAGTTCCTGCAGCAGGGCCTTGCGTTGATGCTGTCTTGAGGGCTCCACAGTCACTGATGGGAACTCCCACAGTCCTGCCAACAGACCTGAGACGTGGGTCAGCAGGTGTGGGTTAGGCCTCAGCTGTTGACTCCTCCATTTCTCCCCTTTTGCTCATGCCACTGCCCTCCACTCCCAGGACCCAGGCACCTGAATTGGGCCTCTGCACTAGCAGAATTCGGGCACCCCCAGGGACCCCAGGCTGCTCCAGAACACAGGTGGCAGAGTATTCTTCCCTGGGGGGCCTGCGGCTGGCCTTTCTGGGAAAGTTGGCCACTCCTAGGCTCTGGTCCCAGGGCTCTGTAGGAGGTGCGCACAGCTGGCACTGTCCAGTGCTGGAAGCTGGGAACAGATCCCCAAAACCCACTCAGGCCGGGTGGGCTTAGGTGAGAGCAGGCCTTGGCCTCGCTCTGTAGAATCTTACTCAGGTTGTAGGATGAACTGGAACGAGGCTTCCACAGGTAGCTCCTTGACAGTGCAGGGAAGGGCTGGGACTAGGGCAAGCACTTACCACACTCCTCCACGTCAGGACTGCTTGGCAGGCTCTGTGAGGCTAGAAGCTGTTCCCGCTCTACCTGAGAGGCATAGGGAAAGGTGTCATGGGGCAGAGGTCACTCCCAGGACCTGAATGCCCCTTCCCTGATGGCTCACCCTCTGGCGTGCCTGGCACAGGCTCTGCACAGGGCACTGGCTGCAAAGCGGGTGCTGTGGCGTACACACTGTGGCCCCCAGTTCCATGGCTGCTTGGTTAAAGTCTCCTGGCCGGGCTGGATCTACCAGCTGCTGGGCTAGGCTCCTACCAGAAGGGAACATTTCTATAAGCCAAAAACCCTTTGGTGGCACCCTTCCCAATACCCCACATTATCACAATATCCTACCAGAGCTGCTGGGAGACAAGGGTGCTGCTGGGATCAGCACCAATGACTCGGACACGGCACAGCACCCGGACTACATTCCCATCTACCACACCGGTCGCCTGGCACAGAGGAATCTAGGAGTCAGCCTGGTCCGGGAGGAAAGTAAGCACACACAAAACGGGAGTGGGCTATGGGCTCACCTGGCCAAAGGCAATGGAAGCAATGGCTCCAGCTGTATACCGCCCTACCCCAGGCAGGAGCCGCTGCAGGGTCTCTGCGGTACGTGGCACATGGCCCCCTAGCTCCTCTACCACCTGATTGGGGAGGGAAGGTTCAAAGTTAGGAGACACCTGAGGCCCTGGGGATCCCACCATCTCTGCCACCCCCTTACCTTCCGGGCTCCCTCCTGTAACCTCCGGCCTCGAGAATAGTACCCCAGGCCAGCCCAGAGCTGGTTCACCTCCTGTGGGTGGGGTCAGAGGTCAGAGAGATCAGCAGCCAGTCATCTGTAGTCCCCATTTCCCCCCACCTTAGGGTGGATCTCACCTCCAGGGAAGCATTCGCCAGATCCTGCAGTGTTGGCCACTTCTATAGCCAAAAGGCAGACAAAAAATAGATGAGGTCAAGGGTGAGGGAGGGAGAAGAAGCCTTCTTTACCCCCACCCCAAAGGACAGGCTCTCATCTGGGGTCTAGCCCATGACCCTCCCCTTCCTTCCCTGAAGTCACCTGCATCCATCTGGTATAATAGTTGATCACCGTGGCAACCTGGGTCTGCTGCAGCATGACCTCTGAGACCCACACTGGGGGAGAGGGGCTGGCATGAGGGCACTGCTGACCTGGCTGCTCCTAGCCCAGAGCCCCTGACCCCAGCCCTGAGGGCTTCCAGGCAAAGCAGCTCTGCTCTCAGGAGATGTGCTCACCAGCATATGCCCGCCTGTCCGGGTCTTGCTCGCCTTCTGCCTGCCAACGCAGTCCCAGGTGGGGAGTCAGTGTGGCAGGGGCTGGGTATTAGCCTCCCACCCCACTATCCCCGTCCCTTGTCTGCCTACCCGCCTTCTCCAGGGTAGGTCCCGCTTCTCTCGGTCGTACCAGCTCAGCAGGCTCTCCCGGAAGACTGTGACCTCAGCTGTATCTCTGAATAGGTGGTACGGGCAGACAGAAGGCTGCGATACCACCTCCTCCTGCCGCGTGGCCAGGCCTGCTGGGGCCTCAGGAAATTCAGGAGTTGTCTCTGCACAGGCTGTGCACCCAGCACCAGGGGCACTGCAGCCTGGTTGCAGTCTGCTCCCGATTAGGGCTTCCCCCACTCCCAACCCCTTGCTTGAGCCTTGGACCTGGAGTCAGACCAGAATTCTCTAGCTGTGCATAGCCTTAGCCAAGTTTCTAGCCTTAATTTTCCCAGAGTGGTACTGCTGGCTCCTCTGCCTCTGGGTCATAATGAAAATCCAAAGTTTCAGCCAAGCATAACATACCTGCGTGGGGTTTTCCCATTTAAAAAATACTTTCAGGCTGATAAACTCATTTGATCCCATGAAAGCCACATGAGGAAGAAAGTGCACAGACTACTGCTCCATGTCACGGGGAAGAAAGCAGCCATTCAGAGCAATTATCCCAAAGTCACACAGCAAAGTCAGAATCGGATCCGTAATTAGTCCCTTGATGCCTCGATACATATATACCATGCTCCCTTCTTAGCCTGAGTCTGCTCCCTTTGACGGCCAATGAAACCAGCCCCAAGTTTTTTACTAGCCCCGAGCTCCTCACCATCAGGGACAGAGGGCTTGGCCTGGCTGCTGCTGAGGGCATGTTTCTCCTTCCTCTCCTGGCTGGATGCCTGCTTCCTGTGATGACCTCCCATAGCTGCTCGTGGCTTCTTCATGATGGTCTAGAACACAAAGGCCCAGCCCAAGTAGTCAGTCAAAAGGAAGCTGAATCTTGGGGCCCTGCAGGGGGTGGAGTAAATTGAGGCTTGTAGAGGCTGAGCAACTTGTCCATTCAAACCCAAAAAGTCTGCTTCCAGAACCTACACTCTTGTACTGTGCTATACTGCAATCCCTGCTAAGCCTCTGGTTCAAACTCTGCCCTCAAACTTTTCATTTCATCACCTCATTTTCATCAAAAGAGCTTGCTTCCTTCTTGAGGGGGGAAAAAAAAGAATGTACAAATTTACCTCCATCTGCACTCCCCTTCTATGAAAAAATGGTCCCTCCTCCTAAATTGAGCTCAAGGTCCTGCTCCTCCAATCCCTTCCACAAGACCCATTCTCCTCCTCATCATAGTTAAACTTCTTTCACCGAACTCACTTACGTCTATAATTCATTCTACAATCTATTCTCCACAGAGTAAAGCTATCTTTTAAGACATGATCATGTCACCTTCTTACTTAAAACTTTCAACGGTTTCCCATTAGTTCAACAAATATTTATGGAGTGCCTACTATGTGTCAAGCAGATTTAGATACTTGAATACTGCTAAATAAAATGCTAAGAGTGTCTGCCCTCACAGTGTTTACAAGTATATTCAAATAGGGGCAGACAATAAATAATATACATAAGTAAATTATATAGGATGTTAGGTGATAAATATTAGCATAAAAAGTAGAGCAGGTGAAGAGGATAAGAAATGGGTAGAGGAGCCCTGGCTGGTGTGGCTCAGTGGATTGAGTGCCAGCCTGTAAACCAAAGGGTTGCCAGTTTGACTCCCAGTCGGAGCACATGCCTGGGTTGCAGGCCAGGTCCCCCATAGGGGTTGCATGAGACGCAACACATTTATGTTTCCCTCTCTTTCTCCCTCTCTTCCTCTGTCTCTGAAAATAAACAAATTTTTTTTTAAAAATGGGGAGCGGGTAGAATGTTGCAATTTTAAAGAATGTGATCATGGTGGGCCTTACTAAATGATATTTGACCAACGACTTTAAGCAGTTAAAGAAGTGAGCCATGTGGATACCTATGAAAGGCACATTAAGAAGCAGCTAGTGTAAAGGCCCTACGGAGGGTGTCTAGTGTGTTTGTAAAACAATAAGGAAGCCAGTGTGGTTAAAACAGAATGAGGAGGGAGCGAGGAGTAGAAAATAAGCCAGAGAAATAAGGTAGAGAAGGCAGTGGCGGGGGGGACAAAGCATCACAAAGTACCTTGTAGGCCACTGGAGGACTTTGGATGTCACACCCATTGCTCTTTGAAGCCAATCCTCTTAATATAGCCTTGCAGGCTCCAATGCCCCATCTGTGTCATCCCCTAGAACACTATGCTCCAGCCATGTCTGCGTGAAATAGATGCTTCAATCTGTCCACCTTGAGGCCTCACCCAGTCCATTTCCTCTGCTTGGACAGCTCCTCTATGCTTTACCTAACATCTACTCATTCTTCAGACCTTTTTTTTCCCCCTTCAGATCTTGATTTAAATGTCCCGATCAGGTTCCCCCCGTCTTGCCCTCTTGTGTACTTCTCCACTGCTGCTCTTACACCTGTTGCAATTTGACATTTATTTGTGATTCTTTTATCTGTGTCTGCTTACCCAACTTGACTGTAAAACTCCCTAAGAGCAAGTACTGGGTCCCTTTTGTGACTGTTGTGTTCCCTGAGCTAAGCACAGTGCGGGGTCAATTATATACAACAAATACTTGTTAAATACATGGGATGAGGGGTTTTCCTTATTTTTAGAATGGGAGAAATCCCAACAATTCTGAATAATGATGAAAAGGACTCAGTAAAGATAAAGGTTGAATATGAACTAGAAACAGTGAATAACCAAGAAGAAAGGGTTGCGAGTCCTTGGTAGGAACTGGAGCTCTTGGGAAAGGCTGGTCTCTAGTAGGGGCACCACCCTCCGGCAGGGGTCATGTCCCGTCACTGATCAACTGACTTCCAAGTTGCTTACAATTTATCCCCTCCCCATAGTCTCTATTGCTGGAGCCTTAATTCAAGTCCTTATCATCACTTGCCTGCATTATTTCAAAAACTTCCCTGCTAGTGGATTGCTCTAACCCCTCTGCAGCCTCAGCTCGTGCCCACCTTCTCGCCTCTTTCACTTCCTGGAACGCAATGAGCTCCATCCTTCCAGGGAATTTACCCTTTCCCAGAATATTCATCTTTCCCCTACATTTCCCAGTCTTTGCTCCTACGCGTGCTTTAAGCTTAGTTCCGGCAGCGCCACCTCCTCAGGGGACACCCACCTCTACCTGGGAGCCGTGTCCACGAAGACAGCCTAAACCTGAAGCCCACGTTTCCCTGGCCTGTACGCAAAGAGTTACCTCCCATTCAACGGTTTCAGGGGGCGTGGCTCCGGCCAATCCGGCAAAGAGATGGACCGCGATAGCCAATAGGCTCCCAGAACGATACGAACCCACTTCTCCCCGCCAGACCCGGGAGCTCTGAACCGAACTCCGACAGGTCAGCGACTTCCGGAGGCGAGGGTCTGGCCCCACCCGGGACTGAGTAAATCGTGCCAGGAGACAAAGCGGAACTCCCGCGTACCCACAGATTACTCAGGAGAGGGACGCGCGGTGTCATGGCCGCCGGCAGTGACGATGGCGCAGCCTCAGCTCCGGCGGTCTCTGACGGTGAGTGGCTTTTCAGGGACCGTCATAAAAGTCTGTGTGCTTCGGCAGAGGGGAAGGCCTCGGGCTTACAGTTCTAGAAACAGACCTCCTGTTTCAGAGGGCAGCTTCTTCCCTCTGAACCAGCCACGAGGAGACTACAAGTCCCGGTATGCACCGCGGTTCGGGCTGCCAAAGCCTGGCGCCTTGGGAGCATAGTCGGGGTAGGTGGAGGCATGTCGGGAAATGTAGTCTGGAGTTCATTGCTCTGTTAAGAGGGGCAGGTTGGGAATTGTGGTCCAAAGGAAGTGGGACGTATTGGAAGCCTGGGTGTGGGGCATTATTTATCAGGCTCTGGGGCATACAAACTGCTGCCACTTGTGGCTGCTAGGGCTCCATGGAAACAGTACTATGGAGCCTGATGAGATGTTAAAAGAGCTTAACTCCTCCAGCCATAACAAATAGTCCCTGCAGGACATGGGGAAAAACGAAGGTCACGGATTATCTAGTCCAAACTTTGTCCTTTACGGATAGTGACACAAATTTTTCCCAAAATCTCACGTAAGCCACTGGGAAGACAAAGGCTTTCTGTCCTCAAATTCAGGGCACTGTTCATTCCAAGACTGGTGTGTAGAGCCCGCCGATAACAAAGGCTTCAGGGGAAAGCTATTGTTTCCTGCCGTCATGGAAAATGTCCCCAGACCATGGCCTAGTTTGGTATTTTTTTCCCATGGCCCTTGCCTGAGCATTAACATCCATGGTCCTGTCCTCCTTACCCCCAGGTGGTGTCAGCAAAAGCTCAAAATCTGGGGAGGAGCTAGTAGTCCAGGTTCCTGTGGTGGATGTGCAAAGTGACAACTTTAAGGAGATGTGGCCATCCCTTCTGTTGGCCATAAAGACAGCTAGCTTCGTGGCTGTGGACACGGTGAGGGTTTGGGATTGGGGAGGGCAGGTGGTTGTGAAAGTGCTCATGCTGGGGACCTAACTCAGCTCTCCCTTTACCCACCCATAGGAACTGAGTGGGCTGGGGGACAGGAAGAGTTTGCTGAACCAGTAAGTATAAGCCATGATCTCTTTGGTTCCAGCCTTGACTAGGGGAATAGGGGGGTAGACCTTAAACCTGAAGTGGAGGTCACATCCTGGGTGGTTTGGATCCTTCGTGAGACTAACTCCTAGCCACAGCCACCCCCAAACCCAACTCCAAGGTGCATTGAGGAACGTTACAAGGCCGTGTGTCATGCTGCCAGGACCCGTTCTATCCTCTCCCTGGGCCTCGCCTGCTTCAAACAGCAGCCAGACAAGGTATGGGGCTGATTTCACCCCCTTCCCAGGTTTGTGGCTGGGGGGAGGAGGAGGGTTGAGATCCTGGGGAACGTCATGTGTGAGGTTTTGATGTAGCAGACCCTCTCTGTCTCCCAGGGTGAACACTCATACCTGACGCAGGTGTTCAATCTGACCCTGCTGTGCATGGAAGAGTATGTCATAGAACCAAAGTCTGTGCAGTTTCTGGTACAGCATGGCTTCAACTTCAACCGGCAGTATGCCCAGGGTATCCCGTACCACAAAGGCAATGACAAGGTAGGCCTCCAGCCTTGAGACTGCCCCTTCTGTGACTTCATTTTCTCCCTACCCTAGGCTGAATGCACGGGGAGGATCTGCTTCTTATGGCGAATGCGGAATCACTAGCAACAGGGCTGGAGAAACAAGACTAATACATGGGTGAATAGCATTGAGTTAGGCAGGGAGGGAATGCTTTCCAGGTAGGAGAGCTTGGAATGAGTATCCTGTAAAAGAGGCTCCCTATGGGACTCTGTCCTTCCCGATGACCCCTTTCTTTCCACCCAGGGTGATGAAAGCCAGAGCCAGTCAGTGAGGACACTGTTCCTGGAGCTAATCCGGGCCCGCCGGCCCCTGATACTGCACAATGGTCTCATAGACTTGGTGTTCCTGTACCAGAATTTCTATGCACACCTACCTGAGAACTTGGGTACCTTCACTGCTGACCTGTGTGAAATGTTCCCAGCTGGCATTTATGACACCAAATATGCTGCTGAGTTTCATGCCCGCTTCGTGGCCTCCTACCTAGAATATGCCTTCAGGAAATGGTGAGGGACTGGTTGAGGGAAAGGGGTGGAGGCCTGGTATAAACCTGTTTAATTCATTTAAGATATTTATTGGGTGGTTACCATGTATCAGGCACTGTTTTAGGTGCTGAGGATTCAGCAGTGAACAAAACAGACAAAAACCCCTGTTCTCATGGAGTCTGTATGCTAGTGGACCAATAACACCCTCTTGCGCTGTTACAGTGAGCGGGAAAATGGGAAGCAGCGGGCAGCTGGCAGCCCACACCTTATCCTGGAGTTCTGCAACTATCCCTCTAGCATGAGGGCCCACATAGACTACCGCTGCTGTATGCCCCCTGCAACCCACCGTCCTCATTCCACCAGCATCTGTGATAAGTTCTCGGTGAGAGCACCCACCCGTTTCCTGGGGGAGGGGAGCTTCTGATACCTGGAACCCCTCTCTAAGCCTCCTTCCTCCCTCTAGGCCTATGGCTGGTGCCCCCTAGGATCACAGTGTCCTCAGTCCCATGATATTGACCTTATCATTGACACTGACGAAGCTGCCATGGAGGACAAGCGGCGACGGCGACGACGTAAGGAAAAACGGCGGAGGGCTTTGTTAGGCCTGCCTGGGAAACAGACCTCTGGGGAAGCTGAGGATGGTCCTCCCACTAAGCAGGTCTGTGGGGAAGGCCTCAAGGCTGAGGAAATGGAGCAGGAGGTGGCTGAGGATGAGCCTAGCAACCAGCCTGGCTCTGAGCAAGGTCACAAAAATGACGTGGAGGTAGGACTTAAAGCAGCAAGGCCTGAAACCGCTGACATGGCTACCTCAGAAGCACCGGGGAGTCTAGCCAGTCCTAACCCAGTGCCGGGCGATGGACTGCATCGGGCTGGTTTTGATGCCTTTATGACGGGTTACATAATGGCCTATGTGGCAGTGAGCCAAGGACCCCAGCCCTGTGGCTCTGGACCCTGGCTACCCGAATGCCACAACAAGGTATACCTGAGTGGCAAAGCTGTACCCCTCACGGTGGCCAAGAGCCAGTTCTCCCGTTCCTCCAAAGCCCACAACCAGAAGATGAAGCTGGCTTGGGGCAGCAGCTGACCTAACTTCTACCCTTCACTCAGAGCCCAAGAAGAGAAAGCTGAGGGTAGAACAGAGGGGTCGGGGTCCCTCTAGCCTGTGCATGTCCTACTCCCAACTACTACAGAGTCGAGGAGCAGGGGGTTCCCGACAGAGGCAATGCTACATTGCTCCTGGACCTTCTTGACCCCAGAGGCTGAGGAACAACAGTACAAGTAAGAAGGCTGTCCAGCACCTGTAACGCCAACTTTATTTTTAAATCTGAAAGTGTCTTGGGAAAGTTTTACCAAAAAAATCAACAGAAACAAGTTATGAAAATATTTGACCAGCTTCATCTTTGGTTATTTCTTATTGCGGCTCTATAAGGACAGACTGTTCCCATATCTCCAACCATAGCAGGAAGGGGAGAAAATCAGTCCACATATAAACCGTTTAACCAATTGGGTATATGACATATTGACAAAGACAAAAAGCAGGCCCTTGGGCCTACAAAACCAGCCCCACTCCCAACCACAAGGTTGAAAGTCATAGGGTAGAACATTAAGACTCCTTCATAAATATGAAAATAGATTAATCAACTGGAAAAGATCTTTGAATAGGTTAGCTAAGAGCCATGACCACCACGCTGCCTTGCCCACCCCTTGCATAGAAATGTAGTGACGTGGTCTGACCATGTAAGTGCAAACAGCAATTATTCAAGTGTCTTAGACATACTGGCAAGAAGCAACCCCAGTCTTCAGGTGTGAGAAATAGTCATGCCCTTTATGGCCTCCTGGTCAGCTCCAGATTCCATCCAGTAGCTTATATGCCCCAGAAAAGGGCAAGAGACAGACCTAGGGTGGAAGAGGAACATGGGGTAATAGCTGCCTGCCAGCTCAAACTAGAAGTAGGAGTCTTCTGGTCCTGTCTGCAGAAGTGCGTAGGGTGGTCAGGTGGGAGCCAGAGCTCCTTGCTGGATTTCAGAGGCTTGTATCAGCTGTTGGCCCTAATTTGGAAGGCCTCTCACTGCCGCCTCCCCTCTCATACACAGCCACTGGGCATTGGGAGCCCCAAAGTGGAGCCTGGGTTGGCCTAGCCTACCTGTTCTCTGGGCCCCAGGGAAGAAACAAGGCTGTGCACCAAGGGGAGCCTGTGGCCTCAGCTGAAGGTCCATCCCCAAGGTGAAGCAGGGATTAAACCCTCTCACCCATCCTGTTCTCCCTGTGTTTTCAGGCCTATGCCTGAGACAGAGAAGGGGACTGGAGCCAAGCCTCTTGGCCTTTCTTCTTCTACCTCCATCTCCTCAGAGGTACCTGCAAGGCATGGACTGGCCCCCTGAGGCCTGGGCCCAAAACCATTTTCTTCCTGGGGAGTGGAACAGTCCATGGCTTCATGGGCTGGAGCAGCTGGTAGGGCAGATGCTCGGAATGGCGGGATATCTCTTACTTTGTACTTGAGGCTACTGAGACGTGGTGGGGGCCCATCAGACAGTGATTCCTCTTGACCTACAAATGGACAGGCCTCTTGATGCAAGAACTCTGGTGAACCAGGCAAAGAACGCCACCGGCGGGCAGGTGGGGCCAGGGGTTCCTGCCAATCAGCCACAGGCAAAGTTCCAGGCCCTGGTGCATCCAGGTCAAATACGAGGGAGATAACAGACTTGCTGGGCAGGTCAAAGAACTTGATTTTGCCACCCTTGAGGTCCTGACGAGCACTGAAAGGGTTGATTTTGGGTGTGCGGGCAGCACCACCTCGTGGCCGGTAGTAGGGGTCCAAGACATTCACTGTACGTGGGGGCTTGCGGGAAAAGATGTCTGACTGGCTTCGAGACAGCCAGATAGTGCGTCTTGGACGTGGGGACTTGGGAGGGATCTTGTCATCTAGTGAGCTCAGTCGCTTCACCCCAGGTCCTTTTTCCAAGAGTCCTAAAGAATAGTACATCAAGTCAGGGTTACTTTCACTAGTCACAACAAATAGAAGCTGTATACAAAGTATTTTGTTTTTGTTTTTTTTACTTGAGAAAACAAAGTAGGTACTGTTGTCCTCATTTCACTACTGAGAAGACAGACTCAAAAAAGGGAGGCGATATACCAAGTCACAACTCTTGGAGTTCAGTACTTTTTCCATTGTTCCCTTGCCCTCTACCTTTATTTTGGACATGGAATCCTGTAGTCACAGTGCTAGAGGGGAAGACCTCACAACCTAATTTTCTCCCTTGGGGTCAGGTTGGGCACTGGTCTAATTTCTTACCCTTGGCTGTGGGCTGCAGCTTCCTGTCCCTCTCCAGCTCTTCCTCCTGTAGGCGGCTCAGAATTTCCTCCAGGGTCTTCTCAATCTCCACAAAGGATGGGCGCAGTTTGGGGTCCATCTGTAGTCCACAGCAGCCATTAGACCTTTCCTCCTACGTTCTACCCCAAGGATAGCATTTTAGTCTGTTTCTAGCATCTTTTAAGACTCACATGCCGCTAAGAGATCTTTTCTGAAGGCCACAGACCATGAGGATAATTCCCAGAGCTAAGGTCAGGGAGAAGCTATTGTCTAATACCCCCCTTATCTCAGTACTTTCTGTGTCTTATCTCCTTGTTTGGCACAGAACTGTCTTAAAGGGTTGGTTCTGTTCTTGCTTGAGTTCTGCTAATATGTTTCTTAAAGCTACCTAGACAAAGCCCAGCTACTCCTTGGTCATAACAGGTAGGTCCAGCCCCAGAGCTGTGTAGATTGAAAGCTAACAAGAGCCTTTCCCATCAGCCTTGGGACCAGCTGGACTCAGGGAAACTAAAACCTGACCAGAGCTCCACCAACATCCACGGCAAGGTGTGGTGGGTCTACCCTGCAGGCTAAGGATCGGATATTACAAAGCTCTTTTCCTTTCCTTGGTCCAGGGCTCTGGAGAGTCTGGCAGGCCCAGAAGAGGGGGCATGGGCACTGTCGTTCATCAGTGAAAATGGGGCCCCTCATGAAGCGAATTAAGCAGCTTCTCCCTACAGTCCTAACCAGGTAAACCCAGCCCCTAACCAAAACCAGAAGCAGGTAGAGACACTCACATTACAGCAATTGAAGGTAAGCTGCAAAAAGTCCGGGGGACAGTCTCCCACCATGTGCTGGAAAGCATCATAGTCCAGCCCAAAGTTCTGTGGATGGATATGGTGGGGAAGGAATAGGGGACATGGATAGACAGGTTATGAATCCCTCCATCCATCTGGTCTGCTCAGAAGGAGAGGCTGAGAATGGCCCCTGAGAAGTAGCCACACAAAGTTCCAGCAACTCCACCCCAAGAACAGAACAGTTCCACACTCTCAAAAGCAGCCCCACCCCAGTGGCACTAATCCCCATGTCTGCAGCTCACCTCTGTTCGGGGAAGATAGTCCGGATCAGCCTGGATGCGGGCGATGATCTCACAGAGGATGATACCATAAGAGAACACATCCGCCTGGTGGGTAGCAAGACCTCAGTTTCCCTCTCAGTGGGGCGAGAGGTGGGGTTTCTGCACCTCATGTCTACCAGCACAAACCTGGGCCCTAGTGTCCATATTTCATTTAATTCATTCATTGGGTAGCTGCCAGGCACCAGCCCTCCTCCTGTTTATAGATTCTCACCCTGAACATAAAGAGTGATCTGGGCACTGCTAAGAGTGTATTCTAAGGAGACCAAGCACTGGTTCCCTAGACTCACCTTCTCATTGTAGGGCTCATCTCGGAGGACTTCAGGTGCCATCCAGAAGGGTGAGCCCACCACAGCCAGCTTCTCGCTGCCCATGCTGTGGGGTGAGATTATAGGGAAAATGAGCTTGCTACTGGCTGGTGCAATGGAATATCTGAATATTGGGAATTCTCCTCCCCTGAGGATGGGCACAGACTAGGACTGACCAAATTTAGGGAGCTGAGGTTGAGCTGTGACCAAGTCCTGGCCCCTGGGGAGGAAACTGGAGTTTTCCTTTTGTCTTAGTCCCTTCTGTAACCCCAGCACCCATTAGGGCTACCCACCTGACATCAGGAATCTTCTCAGCCAGGCCAAAGTCAGCTACCACTGCAGAATAACCATTTTCATCCCTCTTTATCAGGCAGTTCTACGGTTCCCAAAGAAGAAGACAGTGTGGCTCAGAAGTGGGGGCCAGTCTGTCATAAGATTACCACCACCCCTCCCTGTCACGGCAGACCTTGCTCCTTGAAACTATAGTTTTAGGTTGACCCCGGTGGTTGGACTTGGGGGCTCTGACAGCGATGAGAGATGAGTTATGCCTGGATCTTGGGTGGCTCCCTAGGATTCACATCATGTTCCAAACACAAATATTTATCTTCACTTTCTATGTGCTGGGCATGGTTCTAAGTGCTGGAGACACCTGAACAAACAAAAACCCTCGTCCTCTTGGAGCTAACAATCTAGTGAAGGAAAGGCACACCATCAGGCCCCTGGCCTCCCTTCCTCTATTCCTCAGAATGTGGAGACCAAAGGCCAGGCCTGACCTTGCCAAGAAATGTAAGCATAGGACAAGCACCCAAAGCTACACTCACTTTCACTGCCCACAGGTTCACAAATAACCTCCTCTCTGAGTCTATGATCTGGCTCTAACTAACCAGCCTACCTCCCCACTGGTTCCCCTATGCACGCATCTTCATCCAGACTTGTCAAAGACACACTTGCTTTGTGAAGCCTGAACGGGCTCTTCAAACCTTTGCCTTTGCTTATACTGTTCCCTTCCATTTGGAATATCCTCCCAATTCTTTTCACCTCAGAAGATTTTGTGTTTTAAGGTAAGCTACCTTTCCAGCCCTGTCTTCTCCAGCTCTCATCTTTATGTCTGTCTCATCTCAACTCCTTTAACTCCTCTGTACCACTTCCTCTTACAGTCTAGCAGGCTATCACCTCCTCAGGAGTACTGGTTCCTCACAGTACTCAACTCATAGGAGAGCCTCAGGTCATGCTCACTGAACAAATGCTGCTGTCTCCAGAGAAAGGATGAGCCCGATCGGCTTATAAGTAAATACAAAGCAGTAACGAACTCTCCCCAGACAGCTGCATTCAGAATAGTCCTCCACCTCTCTGGCTCAGGAGGTACCTTGCTCTACTCCACTTCCTTCCAGTGTCAGCATAGAGCAGGAATCCTTGGCTCATGGGGCAATTTCTGGGGCCAGCAAGGCCCTATCTGACCCAAGCCAGCCTTCTCTTCTCACCAGCCTTGGCATCCAGTTGCTAAGACATTGCCAATTCACCTCCTGCTTAGATCATGTTAGGTACAAATTAGTTACTTACTCTGGCCTGGATATGATCACACTACTCTCTTTTTCTCTGAACTAGAAACAACTTGTGATTTCATCACACCCTCTCCCACCCTGGATCCCAGATAGACATGCATCCTCTCTGGCTTTCCAGTAGGACCGTCCTTGTGCTTGTCCTGGTGTTAGCCCTCCTATCCATCCTGCTAGCTCAGCATCCTCCAGCTCCTTGACTGTGAATGTCTTTGCAGCCCTAGGCGAGCTTGACTATTAGACAGTTGAAGCCCAGGGCACTGGCCTAGGAGGCAGTGGAAGCTCAGATCTGTCACCTATTTTTCACCCCTCTTCCTCCCATTTAGTTAATAACAGGCTCCTGTCTCCAAGATGCAGTCTAAAACCCTATCTACTATTTGCTTTAACATCCCTCAGAAACAGCCTTGTTAAATTCAGCTTGGGAGCAGCAAGTAGGAGCGGGCCACATTTCTATTCCCATTTCTTTTTGAGTCTTCTCCCCTGGCTTCTATGACAACGACACTTCTAGATTTCCTTCTCTATCTTTGGCTATTCTGCAGACTCCAGTGCAGGCTCTTCTTCCCATCCTGTGAGGATAATGCTCTCAGTATTCACCTTAGGCCTGCAGCTCTTGCGCTCCTTTGTGGAGGCTATTCCACATTTCTTTTCTAATTGCCACCTTTGTGCTGGATGACTCCCAAAGGTATATCCTCAGCCCTGACCTTGATCCTCAAGCTGCAGGTAGGCACAGCCCATCTGTTTCTGGACATCTCCTGGATTACTCATATTGAACTTTATACATGCAGACCTGGACTCAACTTTTTCTCCCAAAAGCTAAAATTCTAGCTATATTTCTATGTCAACTGGTACTGCCATTTTCCATCCACTTTGTTAAGCTAGAAACATGGGATTTATCCTAAATTTTTACTCTTACTCCAACTAATTTTAACTTCTAAATTTTTTTAAAATCGGTCCCTCCCTCTTCATCCTTCCTTCTACTGTCCCTGAATATTGTAATACTCTTCTAACTGGTCTCTGTGGCTTGGTCCAGTCTCCACAATCCACCTTCCTCATTCCTGTCAGCCCGATCTTCATAAAATGCAAAGCTAACTGTTACTCCCCTATTTAAAAGCTACTGATAACATAATGTATGATTCCATTTCTGTGAAATGTCCCAAATAAGCAAATCCATAGAAACTAAAAATAGATTAGTGTTTGCCAAGGGCTGAAGGGACAGGGGAATGGGAAAAGGAGTTTTCTTTTTGGAATGATGAAAAGTTCTGAAATTAGATACAGGCGATGGTTGAATATACTAAAAACCACTGAAATGTATATTTTGAGAGAGTGAATTTTATTTTATGTGAAAGTGTATCTAAAAAAAGCTGTTACTTTGAAAAAGCCAACAATGGTTTTTCATTCCTATCTATGAGATAATTTCCAAGTCAGAGAGTGTAATATGTCAGACTCCTCTGTTTTCAACTCTCATCCCGTCCCGCTTCAACCTCACAGTCGGCACATCTACTGTTTATCCTCTATACCTTTGTTTATGCAATTCCCTTTGTCTGGTCTGGAATATTACCCCCACCCCCAACACACAATACTTACTAAGTAGAATTCAATTTTCAAGATTCGGCTCAGGCATCATCTCTTCCAAGAAAGAAACTTTCTCAGTACCCTCAGATCAGGTTAAATATTCCTTTTTAAAACATCCTATGCATTCTCTTCTCTCTAATCTTAACATTTGTCATGTTATAATGAAAGTATTTGTACCTGCCTATAGTTACAGTCTGTAAACTATAGGCTACATACATGCTTTAGGAAAGCAGGGCTGTCTTAAGAGGCAGGTGGCCTAGAAAATATTTCCTAGCCCCCTGGCAAAGGGAAAGATTGCCTACTTCTATTTGTGTTGTACCCTAGAAATTATAACATTTTTCACAAACACAAAACAATCCCAAATGCTTTTCAAAACAATACTTTCAGGGGGGCATACTGGAGATTTTAGATTAAGATGAGAAAAGTGATGTTTCAACTAGAAGCAGTAAAAAACCCAGGTCTCCTGATTGTAAATGGTTCCTACCTGATGCTTTTGGACTCTCCAGAGGAAGAGGCTGAAAAGCTTTCCACTGGAGACAGCAAAGCCATGGCAAGAGTAATGTTCTCTTGAGTGCAGCAGTACTGGGGCCCATGGAGAAGGCAGTGCTGCTGTGCAGACAATACAGTAAGACCCCTTTGTTTGGTGTGCAGGCCCCTACCTCCAATGTGAGTTAATCCAAGGGCATCTAGTGTAATGACTGCACTCCTCACCCAACTTGGACATGGCCCCAGTAGAGACTACAAAATATGAAGCTCCGACTACTGTGGGGCTTCGCAGAAGCCAGACCAATTTTCAGGCTGTGTGGGAAGCAAGGTTCATTACAGAAAAAATAAGAAATGTTTATTCAAAAGTACCCTTGCTAGAGTAAGCAGCAGACAAGAAAGACGCCCAGTCAGACTACCCTGAGGCGAGAGATGACCTCTTCAGCATTGCTGCTGCTTGGCTCCTGTTTGCCTTTGTCCTCAAACCTATTACATATTTTCCTCTTGGGGGCAGGGAACGACCCCATTCATCTTTGTATCTCTAACCTAGCACTGACACACAAAAGAGCTGAGTAAAAGTTTGTTATATGAAAGCTTGGACTATGATTCAAGCTACTGGGCTTCTTTCAAAAGCATATGTCAAAGGCATACACCAATCGAACATTCAGCTCTCCATAGTGGGGACTGAGCTAACAACAGACTCGAAGGGGTGGCAACGAATACATTTCTGGAGCTGACACAAAGCCTTCAGAACTGGACCAGAGTAGACACCTGAGCGCACCTCCTGGCTTCTCCTAGAACAACTGCATAATCAATACTGGCACTGAATAAAACCAGCACGGCACAGGGAGAGCAGAGACTGAATTGCCCTCCTAAATGCCCCAGAAACTGTTTAAGTCTCTTAGAAGGTTATTTGGTTTGCTGTCCCATCCCTTGCCTTCCATCCTGCCATGTGATTCCATATCTTTCCCATAGCTCTTACGTACTAATCTGCTCACATATCTGTCGCCTCAACTAGCCTAAAGCCCAAGGATGGCCCTGGCTGGTGTGGCTCAGTGGGTTGCGTGCTGGCCTGCAAACTAAAAGGTCGCTGGTTTGATTCCCAGTCAGCACACATGCCTTGGTTGCAGGCTGAGTCCGGCTGGGGGCTTGTGAGAGGCACAACCCATCGATGTTTCTCTACATCTCTTTCT
This sequence comes from Mormoops blainvillei, assembly GCA_004026545.1. Classification (NCBI taxonomy): domain Eukaryota; kingdom Metazoa; phylum Chordata; class Mammalia; order Chiroptera; family Mormoopidae; genus Mormoops; species Mormoops blainvillei. The sequence goes on along the minus strand of PVJD01002202.1, from coordinate 150,802 downwards.
TTCTCCTTTCCACTCTCTCTAAAAATAAATAAATGAAATATTTAAAAAAGAATAAAATAAAAGCCCAAGGATGGTACAGACTGGGTTCCAATCATTTCTATGTCCCCAACACTATGTCCTTTAGTAATAGCACAGTATAAATGATTCTCAAAAGCTACCGATGAATCTCATTATAAAAACAACTACAGAGTGCCCTAACAGACACCCTACATTCCTCCAGCATTCAACTTGTTCCTAATTCATGTTCTCTTCAGTGTCTGAAAATTGGCATTTTCTGTTCCTAGTTGTTGTGTAGTACGGCCTAAGACCATAGTTAGATATAGGCTTTTCATGCTGATGGATTCACCAGAGTGGCTTCTTTGGAGTCAATGGAAAAAAATAATAATAATAATTTTATACACACACACACACTAGAACCAAGAATAGAGTTACAATTCATAATTCATACTCCTTGGGGTAACCAAACTTACTGGTGCTTGCCTGACCCTGGGCAGCAATGGTAATAAGCAGAAAGAAACTGCTCTCTCAGCTACCCCTAAGAGCCAAGCCTCATGCACAGTTGTACTAGCTATTCCTAGAGCTACAGGTAAAAGAGGCTGTGTGTGGTTACTGACACTTTCTGATGGACTCATGAGCTGAATATTTTAAAAGTCACATTACTTTCCACTCCTTCTAAGTAAGCTATTGGCACCACAACTGCACAAAGTTGTATCGGGCTATTTCTAAGAAGTAATTACAAAATCAGACTGAACAGCTATGTCTGACAGACTTTTCACTCTTGAAAACAGTACTGCAGTAACGTGTGATCCTGCAAAGGCAACACTACTTTCAGGAGGCACTTTGATGGGTTCTTTGTTTTTGCCACAGGCTCAGGATCATTTGGAAACAAAGGTATCTGCTTCTCTGTCATGGTTTACCCACCTGGAACAAGTTCTCAATACTTTCAATCCCTCCTGTGAGTTCTGGTCTGAGACGTCCAGACTGATTGCTTCTGTGAGGTCAAAGACAGACTCTGTTTTACAGACTGGGAACCCTGCGGCCCCAAGGGCACTGAATTCATTTGGAGGGGTGGGACAAAACTGGATCTGGGACTCAACCTCTCAGCTCTCGAGCAGATGTTTTGGCCTCTGCCGCCAAAAGTATTTTCTGAAAGAGGACCAGGAAGCCCCTCCTCTGACAGGCTCTATTCTAGGTGTGAGACACAACACAATAAACAAACAAATAATATGAAATAAACCTTCTGTTGAACTTAAATAAATCAAACTCAGACCCAAGGTTGGTGATGAGAAGATATTTTGGAAACCTCAAAGTCCTACTCTTGTCCCTTTAGCCTTATTTCCCCCTTGAGGCTTCTTATTCTTATGGTCACTGTCACCACAATACAGATCTTCTGGGTGGGGCCCCTCTGGCCAACGTGTGGACACACAACCCTCTCCCTAATCTCAGCAACACAGTTACAATGAGGCTGAAATTCAAATAAAAGGTCAGAGATGATAAAAGGGCAATGAACACAAACAGTCTTTCCTATTGGATGGTCTGGCTTATAAAATTTCTCTGTTTTTCTTCAACTCGAGATTCCCTAAAATTCACTTCCTAGCCTGTCTCCAGTTTGCAAAGTCATTTGTTCTTACCACCTAGAAGTATCCTCAACACTTCATTAAAGTTCAGACCCAAGAAAGCACAGCCCCGAGAGACACAGTTCTTTCTCCTAAGTTCCTAGTTTCTTGTTTCAGGCCACTGGGAAGCACCAGGAATACCTACTCCCTATTAGGAAAACCAAAGGACAGTGGTCTTACCCTACAGTTCCAAAAAGGTTATAGTCATTTTAAAAAATGTATTTTTAATCCTTGCCCAAGGACATTTTTTCTTTTCCTTTTTCTTTTTTTTTAATAGAGAGAGAAACATTGGAGTGAGAGAGAAATGTAGACTGGTTGCCTCCCGTACATGCAGACAGGTGGCATCGTATGCACCCAGACCAGGAATCAAACCCATGACCTTTCAGTTACGGGATGACACTCAACCAACTGAGCCACACTGGCCAGAGCAGTTATAGTCATTTTTACAACATGACAAGCCCAGACACAATCATGCTTGCACACTATCACAATGGGACGAAGTGCTTTGGGAGCAGAGAGGAGAATATGATGAGCTCTTAGAACCCAACAGGGAGCTTTCCTCCAGAGAACCTACTGATATTTCTTTTCTCTGAAAACCTATATCCTGTGGCTGAACACTCAATTATAAAATGTTGTGGACTGTTTTTTAATTATTTCTCAACAAGACTGTAATACCTCTAGGTCAGAAATTGTCCTTTTCTAATATTTCTTCATCCATGATGCAAGGCAGAGGAGACACTCATGTAGGTGTGGGGAAAATGTCTGTACGACTGATAGAGAACTTGTCACGATCTCACTCCACTTTGGAGAAAATAATGCTCTCTGAATAGGAAGCAAAGATTTGATTTTGGCTGCATGGCCAAGGTGCAAAGAGGCTATCAGCTTAAAGCAGTGTCTAAATTGACATGACCCTACTTATTTGCCTGGAATAAGTGCAGTTTTCCTAGTCTTGACTTTCTAAAACAATCTAGGAAATAAAAAAGGCTGACGAAGGGAAAAGATACCATCTTCCAGGTCCTAACTGTCCAACTGTCCAGTCCTTGCAGGTTCTGATGAAGATAAAGGCTTCCTCACAGCTAGGCCTCAGCTGGTCACCAGATTCTACCTGCCAGCCTTAGTATTCCTTTGTTAACAGTGCAGCTGACAACAAATGGCCCTTCAATCACCTCCCTCAAAGCTATTTTCTGTGTAGCACTGTAGTTTATAAAACAATGGCCAGGGTTCCTCAGGGACAGCACAGCTATTTGGGACACTGGAATCATTCTAGTGTGAGGCTAGAAACTTACTTCTCTAGGCCTTATTTGCTCTCAGAGTCCAGCCTGGTTTTGTTCCCTTTGTAAACTTTTTCTTCTAACAGTCTCCCTTACCCCTCGTCCATGACAGAAGAGATGGAGGAGTATGCATGTGTGTATGCATGTATATGTGTGTGCATGTGTGTATGTTAAGGGTGGGGAATGAAATGACAGCTGTTCTTGGGCAGGTACAAAACTCCCATATACCGCCTTATGAGACTTTAAATCAGGTCTTGGATAGAAGTAATATTAGATGACTTATGCTTCTCATATCAATGATCAAACATTATTATTTATAGAAGCCTTGTTCCAGTGGTGTCCTGGGCAAATTGGCCCTGAGGTGTCTGCGGGTAGCATGGCCAACTTCCTCTAAAAGCAACTCTTTTCTAACCTGGTCACACAGCAATTTGGACAGCAAGAGGATACTGCAGAGACTAGCTGACACCAAAGAGGAACTGGCAGAATGGCAGAAACTCAATCACACACACAGAGAAAATGGGTCAGTACATTATGGCCCTCAAAACCTGCACTCAAGTGACTAAAAATCACTGAACTCTTGCTCTCAGTTAAGAGCTACTTCCTGGAGGCCATGAGAGAGAACAGTTAGAGATAGGCTCCCACGCTGTCTTGACTGCTGTCATCCTATTGGTCAAAAACCTCTTAACTCTCGTCATGCGACCTGCTCCTACAATACACACACTCAGGAGATTAAAGTAAAGCATGAAGGTTCTCAAGCTGTATGTGTTGCCTGGCTCAACACTGAAAGATACCCACTGTGAGCCAAGATTGGCTTTCTAAGGACTAACTAAACAGAGTATTAAATTGTATCTTCTGTGATTAAATGTTAAATGTGGAAGGGAGCTCCGTCATTCCAAAGCTTATTAATGACTGGTTTCTTAGCACAGCTTTCTTGGTAATGGAGGACAGTGTCTCAAAGAGTTGTGCAAGAAAAGCCTTCGTACCTTAGATGTGAGGTCCCGGTGGAAAATGCCTTTGAAGTGAAGGTAGCTGAGGCCCACTGCTATGTCATAGGCCAGTTTCACCCTCACAGTCCAGGGCAAATGCAGGTTACTGTCTAGCAACTGTTCCAGGTTTCCAGAGTTGATGTACTGCAAAACAGAAGGAAAGCCCAGCTACCATTTGTCAGGAATGTTAAGCTGGTGGTAAAACCACTAGAGAGTAAACAGAAGATAGAGACTCTAGGTTTTTGTTTGTTTTTTTAAGTGACTGAGGCCTTATTCTGCATCTGGGCACTATAGCAAGTGCTACATATAAAGATACCTTCCTTTAAGGAATTACAATCTATTAAGACATACAGACGAAAAATATCATTTGGCAAATGCTAAAATATAACTTTGTACATGTACAACAATGCTATGCAGAGCAGAGAATAAAGTTATAAACTCAATCTGAACATGTCAGAGAAAGCTGCACAAAGAAAATAAGGAGTCCAAAAAAAAAGAAAAGAAAAGAAAAGAAGGATCCAAAAGGATAACCTGGGGGAGCAGGAAAGAAGAGAGTCCACACAAAGCGGGCAGCGTATGCAAAGTCCCAGGTTAAGTGCATGGTGCACAGAGAAAATGTGGCCAGGGGATGCAGAGGAGGCCGATATGCTTTGATAAAGATCTATGGGCTGTACCTTGTCCATAGGGAACAAAAGAAAGCCTTCTAAGTAGAAGAGTAGCATGTTCATATTTGCTCTTTAAAGAAAAGATTATTTTAGCAATGGTATTGATAGACAGATTGGAGTGTAGAATGTGGAGAAGGGAAAATAAATTAGAAGATTATTGCAATAATCCTGGTGAAAGTAGGGTGCCTGAGTTAAGGCAAATGTGGAGGCAATGGAACAGAGTAAGATCCAAGATGTACTTGGATGGCAGAGTTAAAAAAAGAAACTTGGTGACTGCCTGTATGAGGGCAATGAAAAACTCTAAATTGCTCCCACACTACCGGTCCCTGGATGCCACTATGAAATACCCAGAATACAGGGAGAGAAGTAGGTTTTCAGAAGAAGAAGCAATGTTAAAAGACGAAGTCAGCCAGGACATGTTGAGTTTAAAGGCTTGTGGGACAGCCAAGGTGGAGAAGATGTCCTATAGAGAGTTGTTTAAAGTTCGGGAACAAAGTCTGGGCTAGAGACTAATATTTACGAGGCAATAACATTGAGCTGAAGCAGTCACTGATGCCAAGGAATGTATGAAATTGCCCAGGGGTTAACATGTAAGGTGGCAAACTAATGTATAGAGAAGAAGGCATACAAAAGAAGAACCAAACAAGAATGTCATCATAGACGTCAAAGAAAGAGAGTACCCCAAAGAAGAAAAGACCAAAAGTATCAAATGCTATAGATCAAGATGAGCATTAAAAATGTCTACTAAATTTGTAAATAGGAAGTCACTGGCAACCGTTGCCAGAGCAGTTTCAGTAAAATGGTTAAGACCAGAGTAAGGCCAAAGTGAACCGAGGAATGACTAGGATGTAAGGCTATAAAGAAACTATGTGAAGATGTACTTTTTTTTTTTTTAGAAATTTGGCTGTTCATAATGTCTATATAGCCATGAAGGGCTGCTTTGCTTTTTTTTCTTTAAGAGCAAATAAGCATATTCTATAGAGATGATAATAATAATAGCAGCTAATATTTATTTATAAAGTGCTTTCCTTGTGCCAGGCACTACTCTAAGAACTTTACATTAATTATCTCATTTAATCTGCCCATAACCCTATGAGATAAAGTGTTATCCTCATTTTACAAAAGGCATTTAGAGGTTAAGAAACTTGCTCAAAGTGACCCAATTATTAAGGAACAGAGCCAGGGCTCAAACCCAGGCTGTCTGGCTCCAGACTCCATGCTTTTTAGCACTACATTATACTGGAGAGTTAGAGGCCACAGTGTCCAAGTCAGCCTCATGCAAAACAGGAGCTCTGAGTTTTCTGCCAATTAAGTTAATGAATTTATTCAAACCTTACATGATGTAGTATTATATTCCTCCTCCTTCCAAGGAAGAAAAAGGGACAAATCCCTCTAAGCCTGAAATTAAGCTCTTAATACCTATTATGTGTGTGTGAGCAGGGGAGTGGGGGGTGGGGATTAATGAATTTACAAAAGATTAGGGACCCTAATGGGCTAGGAGGCAAGAGATCACATTTTGGTCCAATTTTGCCTCTTAACAGTCATTTAACTTTGAACAAATCAACTAATAAGACTATCCTTCTGTTTTCCCACCTATTAAGTAGGTATGGTAATCTCAGATCCATATAACGCACAATATTATTATGAGAATCTAATAAAAATATATGAAAGGGCTTAGAAAAAAGTTCAGTGCCGTGTAATGGAAGATTTTCTGATGTGGTAATATAAGCACCAAAAGAACCAGTTGGGGGCAGCACGATGCAGCACTTCAGATCCTTGGATGAGGCGGATAGGGTTTGGTAACTGCAAAGAGAATGGCTAAAAATACACCTAATTTCTCAAGAGAAACCTGTCGATCTGCTTCATCCTGCTAGATAATCCATCTTTGGAAATCTCAAAATGAGGCATAATGATGGCATTAGCACAGCGCCTTCATTTCTTCACTCAGTTGAATCTGTCCACAGTTCACATTTGAAGTGCTCATTTGCTAAAAAGAAACTGACCCTGCAAACTCCAAGCTACATGGGAGCAATAAAGCTGACACCTAATCATGCAGACAAATTTCTTAAGCTCTGAGAGTCAGAAAGATCTGAGGTGGTTGACTTCTTTGGCATGGTGACAATGTAACATGGAAGGTCTGACTTCAAGAGCCACTCGGATTTCCCAACTGAGGGAGGCCAGGCAGAAAAGAATGACACAAAGGCTGTATGTGCACTATCTGTAGGCCAGACTAAGCCAGGACTTTTGATCCTGGTTCAGAAAACACGTTCGCTCTGTTCAGCCATATCTCTGAAGAACTGAGAAGCCCACAGTCCGAGCCAGAGGATAGAGAGCAGAGAAGAAAGATGAGACACAGTGAGAAATCACACTGGTTAATAGGCTCTGAATTTTCCAGGCAAAATGGAAAAAGCACAAACCAGGACCAGAGAGGGAAACCAAATGAAGTTTATTGTTACAACCAATCTCTCGTGCCAGCCTTTGGTGAATACTTTGGTGGGGCTGATAAGTCTCTGGGCCTTCAGAAACCACAACGTCTCAATGTCTCAATATCTTTTGCATCTATGAGGAAAGGAAGTTTGAGATCTGCCAACAAGGAAGATTTCTAAGTTGCTACATACTCTGTGTGCCCATTAGTTGGAACGTTCACTTCCCCATAAGCAACTCCCAGCGCGGACCCAGCTGGTGGTGTCCTCTGAACAAATCCCTCTGCAGTGAGAGCAGCTGCACTCGCACAGTCAGCTTTCTAGGACGAGGGTAACAGCTACTTTGCTTTCTTTTTCTTCCAGACCACTCCCTTGGGCAGCCCTACAAAGCAACTTAAGGCATTGGCAATATATTAACATAACTTACTAGAGTGAGAAGTTTTTACATTTTCCGTTTCTCACTGTTCTTTTAAACTTTCAAGTTCATAAAACTATTATATCAGCCAATCAAATGTGTTACCGGTACTTCAGTGCCCCTCAGGGACGGTTCTCCAACTTGACCTACACCAAAGCCTGCCTGTCCTCTTCATGATCTAACTGTATAATCAAACAGGGTTTCTGCCATTTCATTTGTATTTGATACCTGATTTCATTAAAGACTGTTTTCTTAGAAGGCACTCGATAGATAAATGTATGTCAGTAACTAAACAATATTATATATGCAAGAAATTATATGCCAACACCCTAAAAAAATCGCCGAAGGGATATATAAGTGGGTACTCAGCTCTCCACTCAGGAATATCATTTCAGGTTATTTCCACACATGTTCATTGAGCACTCCTTCCCGTCTTCCTGCCACACCCATATGAGAGTAAGAACCAGCCTGTTTACATCAACATTATATCCCCCAATGAGCAGACAAGTGCCTAGCACATGGTAAACATGAGTATATAAAGATGAGTAACACTCAGATAACACTTTAAACAAGTCCAGTGAAAGACACATAGGTTAAGTATATAATACCAACAGGCCTTTTTACCAGAAGTAAATACTAGGGGTATGAAAGTAGAAACTGACTCTGCCTAAAGAGTTTGGAAAGTTTCAGAGAGGAAGTAATGTCTAAGTTGGATCCTAAAAGATAGCAGTGGTCTAGGAAGAGAGTGTGGTTCTTTCCATGTATTCCCTAGAGGCTCTAATGGTACCAGCTCAGGCCCAGACAGACACATAAAAGCATCCATACGGAGCATATGCTGGAGCAAGACTAGGCAATAGCTACACTCACTATACCCAGAGCTCCTGTCCCCGATTCTTGCTGACTCTAGTCAGCTACAGTAGCCTCACCTGAACATAACCAGAAAGAATAATAAGACAAAATGGCTGCTTTTTTTTTTTAACTCAGAATTACCAACATACTGATATCTGCAACCACAAAAGTTTATTTCTGAACAGTGATTCAAACCCATATTCAGATAGGCTCTGAAGAAAATATCAACTGTAATATCCCTTTTTGAAAAATCTACCTGACTGGATTGGAACTGGAATGCTTACCCAAGGCAGGTAAATGTACTGCCATCCAACTAACAGAGATCATTCGCTGTCATCTAATTAGCTGGGTTGTCCTAAGGAAGATCCATCCATCAACCAATAAAAACCAACTATGTGAAAACACAAAGATAAGTGGGGCCAGTGCCTGCCCTTAGTTCCCAGTCTAGTAAAGAGGACATATTATATAATCAACTAACAAGTTTTTTTCACACAGGACAATAATATGATCAGGTATGCTACAGAGAAATATCATTCTAGCCGGGCTGGTGAGGCTCAGTGGATTGAGTGCCGGCCCGCAAACAAAAGCATTGCAGGTTCGATGCCTAATCAGGGCACATGCCTGGGGTGCGGGCCAGGTCCCCGGTGGGGGGCATGCTAGAGGCAACCACACATTGATGTTTCTCTCCCTTTCTTTCTCCCTCCCTTGCCCTCTCTCTAAAAATAAATAAATAAAATCTTAAAAAAAAAAAAGAAATATCATTCTAACAGTAATATAAAAACTGTATAGAAAGGTCAGGAATTGAGTCTTGGAGAATAGTTAGGAGGCTTCTGGAATCATCCAGGTGGGAATAAGACAATAGCAGCAAGAATGAAAAGGAGGTTAGTATCTGGAGACATTTCAGAGGTAGAATCAACAGGATGTGATGTGCTTATCTCACAGTACACAGTTTATTTTCCCAGTTATCAATGTCTTATCATCATCATTCCTCCCCTGGGCTACTCCTTTAGCCTGTTGACTAGTCTTCTGGTCTCCTTTGTACATCCTGAACACACTTAGCCCTCATTCCAATCCATCTGACATAACAGAAATAAGATAATCCTTCTGAAATGCCAACCTGAAGCCCCCCTCCTGTTACCATTATTCACTGATGCCCAATTACCTTTAGGATAAACCCATATTAGCATGGCAAACAAAATCTTTCACTCCTGCTTATAAAGATTTCATTCCCTGCTCACCTGCACATTTGTACACGTTGCTGATCCCTTTATTTAGATGACCCTTCCCCCACCTAGGCCTAGCTAATCACTCATTGTTGAGGATTCATTTCATTTCATGCACATTCATATGCAGGTTGGGAGTAAGAAAGGTATTCTATGTAAAAGGAACACAAATATAAAGTGCAGAGATTAGTAGTTATTTTTTCTGCATAAATATAAGTAGTGAAGAAGGGATGAAGGGAGGGTTATTGCAACAGTCCACATGAGAGACGACCAAATGCCTGATTTAAAGTGCTATTTTAGGCATGAAAACGTGTGCTGGACTTAGGATATGCAGAGGTAGACATCTAAAGAATTTAGCAACTGAGTGGTAGACATGAGAACTGAGGGAAAAAAGAGTCAAAGGCAACTCAGAGCTTCCAAATTGAGGTGCAGAGAGAAGCAATGGAAAGAGATCCTGCAATCTTATGTGCCATCGGTACGTCAGAAACCAGCATCAATGCCAAACATCCAAATCAGTGGCTTGTTGAACCTCTGTTCTTTGGATGAGCCCTCTACAGAGGAGGGCCTGGGCCCCGACCTACTTTTCACTGAAGCCCAACAATGCCATTGTGCTAGCCACTGTCTGTTTGTTGGTCAGCTCCAAACACAAAGGCTAACAGACACCCCATCCTGCTGGCTTGGTTTAAGGAAGAAAAGGAAGCTTTGTTACTGCCCTGGGTAATTCCAGGACAGGCATCCCAAGAGCACCCTGTGGGAGGCTTGTGCTCCAAAGGCACCTCCTATTCTCAGCTCGAGGTTCCACAGTCACTAGTAGCATATATCCGTACATCTGCCAAACCCAAGTTGTGACGGTTCAGCCTCCACTACAGTAGGTCCTCCAGGGCCTGACTGAAATAGTCAGTGGTAACAAACTGATTCAAAGAGAAGAGAGCCCAAAATGTGTTTCAGGTTCATATATGTTCATCTACTGACCAGAATACTCTTCTTCCCTTCATAGCTTTGCTAATTCTTTTTTTTTTTTTTTTAATCCTCACCTAAGGACATGTTTATTGATTTTAAGGATGGGAGGGAGGAAGAGAAAGAAACATAGACTGGTTGCCTTTCACACATGCCTGGAACAATAAATTGTTGAATAAACAAATGAATAATTAAGTACATTTAAATAAATGGAGGCAGGGTGGGTTTCTTTTTTAAATATTTTATTTATTTATTTTTAGAGAGAGGGCAAGGGAGGGAGAAAGAGAGGAAGAGAAACATCAATGTGCGGTTGCCTCTCGTGTGCCCCCAACTGGGGACCTGGCCAGCACCCCAGGCATGTGCCCTGACTGGGAATCGAATCCGCAATCCTTTGGTTCGCAGGTAGGCGCTCAATCCAGTGAGCCACACCAGCCAGGGCTGAAGGTAGGTTTTAATTTCCCTCTTTTATTGGAAACCCTCCCAGTTCATTCATTAATATAATCTAAGATCAAAAAGTAAAATATGCTTTTAGAGAAATTTTCTGATAAACACCATGCAAAACGAACATTAATAATGCCTGTTATATGGCAGACACTACGGTGGCATTGGCTATAAAATGTAATACAAAACAGTGTTTGGTTATAATGGCTCAAGGGTGGAACAACCCAAATGTCCAACAGCTGATGAATGGGCAAACAAAATGTGGTGTATCTATACACAGGATATTATGCAGCCATAAAAAGGAATAAAGTATTAACTCATGTGCAATGTGAATGAAACTTGAAAACATCATGCTAAATGAAAGAAGCCAGACACAAAGGGACATATTTTATTATTCCAATTATATGAAATGTTCAGAATAGGGAAATCCACAAAGGAAATACAGATTAGTGGATCAGAGCTGAGGGGAAGAGGCACTGGTACAAGGGTTCTCTGGGGGTAATGAAAATGTCCTGGAATTTGATAGTGCTAATGGCGACACAACTTTGTCAACAGGCTATCACTGAATTGTACACTTTAAGAGAGTGGATTCTGTGGTATGTGAATTATATCTTGATTAAAAAAAGACAGGGAAATTTGAGAAACTGCCTCATGACAACAAAATGTAATGTAGTATCCCGGGTGGTATCCTGAAACAGAAAAGGGACAAGAGGGGAAAACTGAGGAAATCCTAATAAAGTATGGATTGGAGTTAATGTAAAAAATTAAATAAATAAATAAACAAACAGTGTTTGGCCACTCAGTAACACAAAATTCTGAGAATATGCTTACCACCCTTATAACAGTCTCCTTAAAGTCATCAGAATTACATGGACTTAAAAAATAGAGCTGAGATCTTCTTTAGGAAATTATAAGAGATATTTCTTTTGTCAGCAGCTGAAAGCCAAGTAGAAGGGGCTATAAAGATATCTTTCCCCACTTCCCTCACATTTCCCATAGACAGACACTATGAACCCATTCGCCACTTCAAAGAACATAGATTTGTGTAACGTATCTGAAATAGTATGAGTGTTTTTCTATGCATGTAAGCTACTGTAAACATTAAAACAATTGTTTACTCATGGACTCAAAAAAGCATGATTAAGCTTTCCCCATAGATTTTTAACTGTTAATTCAAACATCTCATAATCAAAATCAAATCTGTTTAAATATAGTAAACATTAAAAAGATAAATCTGTAGAACAAATTCTCTCAAAGAAATAAACTAAGATAAGAAGACTGCTCCCTTTATCCCATGAAGCTCTACTAGCAATCAGTGGTCTCTGCATAAAAGATCAGGCCAGGTCTCTTGATCACTCCATCCAGTCTGCTTTCCTATCCAAAATTCATAATAACTCTACCAGCAATATGACATGGCTATTGGGGCCATGTTATAAAGGCATTCTTCCCTCCAGCTTGCTATGACTGATGGGGGAAATCAAGAGTTGGAAAATTTTAATTTTAAGTAATAGTTAACAAGCTTAGTAATTAATGTATGTAAAAAGCAATTATTTCAGGAACTTAAGGTATGACCCACACTGACTCCAGAGACCACAAGCAATTACACTTTTGTGCTTCAGGAGGACTAATAGCAATCAAGATGGTATCTGGGCCATTGTGCTCCTGGGGAGAGGTGTCCACAGCCCAGAACACAGATAAAGACCACTGGCCCAGGATACTCATAAGGTCAATAGATGAGAGAATGCTGCAGCTTTTATCTGCTTAACCTTTTCTCTGAATTCCAAACCCCTTATAAAAAGGGTTGGTTTGAAATGAAATGTAAGATGGTCTCTTAGGGTACATAACCCACCTTCTTCTCAGATCACGGGCATCTGAATAAAGTGCCCATTCAATCCCTGTCTCTGCTTATTGATTCTGGTGGTGACAGGCAGCACAAACACCGACTTTTCCAGTTTCACTACAACCCTTTGCTCTCCAGATGTAGACAGGAATCTCTGACATTCACCTTGTGATTGAGCTCAGAACAAATGGAGCTCAAAGCATCCTGCTTCCCCACCAGATCTGAGGAGCAGGGACTTAACAGTATACAAAATAAAAGTGAAAACCAAAAGAGGTTAGATTTCTAATTACTGTGGTTTATATTAAAGGAAACTCTGTCCTCAAATGAACCAATCATTTCTTCCACCCCTTCTGCCTGTATCAGGACACTGCTTGGTCTCTGGATAAGGAAGAAGTCAAGCAAAGTTGAAGAAGGCAAACTACAAGTTCAAATGGTATCTTCTAGTGGCAAACAGTAGGCAGAAGAGTAGCAAGGGAGGAAAGGTTTCAACAATTTCCAGTTTGCTTATGTGGAAGACAGCTTCCCAGCCCAACAGTCAGTTGCAGAAATCTCCTCTGAAGGCTAAGGGTCAGATAGGTAACTAAATACCCAGGAATTCACAAAGATTTCTTGGAGTTAGCAGAGGAAGGGGTGGAGAAAGAGGAACCAGCCAGTTCTGCTTCTGTTGCCGAGAAAACAGATTTGAGTTCTGGTGTATTTACATATCCAAGGAAAAAGGGAGAACCTTTTCTTTTCCTTAGTTTCAGACCATCTCAAGTGTCAGAATGATGCACCCTCTCCCATGAGAGAGTAAATGAGAAAAATCAGATGGTTAATCTTGAGTGATGTAAATCTGGATTTATTTTACCAACATGTTCAAAATATCTTTCCTCTCTCAGCCACTGGGACTCTCTGGGAGGTGGCTAATGCTGGTCTAGGACCAACTCTCAATTCAAGCTAAGCAGCAGATGTGCATATGACATCATACAGAAGGGTTTGGGGGAATCTAAATTGTAAAAAATTTTCCTAAATGACTAGAAGCAGAGAATAACTATAGCACTGAATTCTGAATCCCTTTCTAAATAAATTCAGGATGTCCTGACACACAATTAATTTCATTTCATGAGTTCATTGAGAACAGGTACAATGCCATGCTCAGATCAGTGCCTAGCAAAATAGGCCCCAATAATACTTGTTAAATGAATTAAGTGTCCCTAATCATTACATGTCCCTAACCTACATATAGGGATCCCTTCTCCACTCCATGAATCAATTTTCATCAACTTAGTCTTCAGAGCTAAAGGCCTCATCCCAGGAAGAGCCTTAAAGGTGCAATGGTGTGTTATCCTTGACAGGCTCAAAGACTGAGTCTGGTTTTCTACAGTGAACAGGCTACAGATGGTCCCCAGGTTATAATGGTTCTACTTAACAATTTTTCACTTTTTTGATGGTGCAAAAGTAATACGCATTCAACAGAAACCGTTTTTTCAATTTTGAATTTTTGATCTTTTCCTGGGCTAGTAATATGCAGTACAATACCCTCCAATGACGCTGGGCAGCGGCAGTGAGCTGCAGCCCCCAGCCAGGCATGCCATCGCAAGGATGAACAACTACAGCATAACGTGTTGCCAGCGTTTTTTGGATACTGTGTTCTGAGCAAGTTTTAGGCAGGCTAGGTTAACCGTGATGTTCATTAGGTTAGGTGTATTAAATGCATTGTCAACAATATGTTTAACTTACGATGGGTTTATCGACACATAACTCCATCGTAAGTCCAGGAGCATCTGTATGCCAATTATAGTGTTGTGTTCAAAAAACATTTCCCTGGCAATATACACACAGCTCTATCCCTTCCTCTCTGTCAAAAATCGACACATAAAAAAAAAATTTTTAAGTACACGTTCATGCCCAAGGATATGGAATAACAACATAATATGACAGAATAGACCTCAAAGGCAAGCCATTCTAAGCCCAGTATCATACATTTTCCTTCTATAATACCCTGCGCAAAGCAACTCATATTTTAGCTTTATCAGGACATACAAGTTAGTGAATAGAATAAGAACCACACTCAACATAACTACCCTTCATGATGGTGCCCTCTGGCCAACACTCCAGCCTCCCAGCATCTAAGAACTTGGTCTTTAGCTTTCCTAGCTTGATAGAAAATCAGTGCTTGAAGAAGTCTGACTACTTCCTCCTTCCTATCTCTACCTTCTTCAGTGACCTTCTACCTATTTGGAGCTAGTGGTAAACAAAAAGAAAATGGTCCCAGTCCTCATGGAACTGATATATGGGAGAGACGTAAACAGACAAACATTCAAATAAATGAAGAATTATATATTACGAGATGTGCTACAATGAAAAAGGAAAGGGAGCTATCTGAGAAAATAATAAGCAAAGTCACAATCTAGATTGGGGGTGGCGGAGGCGGGCAGGTCATTGGGAAAAGCCACTACAGTGGAGTGAATATTTAAACTAAGATTTGAAAATTGAGGACTTAAGCGGGTTGAAAGTGGGAGAATAGCTTTTCAAGTATTATTTAATCTCCCTAAGTCTCAGTGTCTTCTTACACAAAATAGCAATAATAATGGCTATATTTCAGAGGGTTATCATAAGGATGAAAAAAAATGGCACTTAACATTCTAGAAATATGAGCTACTTCTTTAATGAGTGGGTTTGATTTGATAATCAGAAAAAAACATTTTCTTAAAGAAAGTGTCCCTGATACTTCCAAATACAGTAAATTATTGGTTTAAAAATATGAAATATTTTTTCATCCAAACACCTTAATTGACTTAAAGACTTATCATGTAAGTAACACATCATTGTTTTATTTACCCAGAAGTCCAGTGCTCAGGTCCATTCCTTCTACCCAGAAGTACATGTTTGGATAGAAAACAGGTTGTTGAGCAAGTTAGTTACAGAGTCAAGGAATAACTACACAAGAGGTCTTATAATTGAACAGTGCAAAAGGCCATTTAGAAATTATTCCATTCATGAAGCAAGCGTTCCAGTCATTCATACAGGAAAATGTGTTAGAAAATTTACCTCAACTTCACTTTTAGATAACATAAAATGTTTGCTTCCTTTCCCCCCATCTGATCATCAAGCCAATATCCATAAAGTGTCTTCTAAACATAAGGTACTACGGGAAAATTAGAATTACAACAATGAGTAAGATACTACTCCTGCTGTCATATGTAATAACTGGCAACCAATTGGTTTTACAAAGAACCTTCATAGTAACCTCATTTGAACCTTGTAGTATCTTGAGACATTCTTATCTTCTATATTTTTATTTTTTAAGATTTTATTTATTTTTAGAGAAAGAGGAAGGGAGGGTGAAAGAGAGGAGAGAAACATCAACATACAAGAGATACATCGACTGGTCGCCTCTCGCATGCCCCCAACTGGGGACCTGGCCTGCGACCCAAGCATGTGTGCTGACCAGGAATCGAACTGGTGACCTTTGAGTTCACAGACTGGCATTCAATCAACAGCCACACCAGTCAGGTTTCGTCATCTTTTTTAATAAATGAGGAAATCAGGCCCAGAGAATTTAAATAATTTACTTGTGGTTATTCAGCTAGTAATGGTGGAGCCTGGATTTGCACCCAAGCCATTTGACCCTGAAGCCTGGGATCCTTCTACTTTAGGAGCTTACGCTTGTATAGGAAAACTAAAGCAAAATTGACTTTACTACATGGCAGAATGTGTAATAAGAGAGGTACCAAAAAACTATATAAGAAAAGAAGATCAATGGAAGGAAACACTATAACCAAGTAAGGAAGAGAGGAAACAGCAGTGGCGGAGAAAAAATCAGAAAACGTTTCATGGAGAAATAAGTGGACTTGAAGCCAAGTTCTGAAAGGAGAGAAGATTTCTATATTCCAGGCTAAAGAAATAATGTAAGGAGGCAGACCATGTGTAGGAAACACATAAAAACCAGTTTGCCTGGATTACAGAGTACTGTTAAAGATGAGGAGAACTGGGAGAAAAAAGGCAGGATAATGCTATAGAAAACAGAGGACTAGGATACCAGGCTAAGAGTTTGTCCTGAATTCCATGTTTTAACCCTAGCTATACATCAAAGTAACCTATGGAGCTTTGTTAATTTATTTTTAAATACTACAGATGCCTGGACCTCACCCAAGACTTTAATTTAATAGGTCTGTGTGAGGCCCTGGCATCTGTACCTTCTAAAAAGATCCTAAACAATTCTGGTAGGCAACTAAAGTTATAAAACTATGTTGTAATCAATGAGGAAATCCCTGAAGGTTTTGAGTCAGAAAATGCCACTGATTTATTCAATCAACAAATATTGATACTCAGTTATCATTTGTCAGGTACTGTGCTAGGAACCAATGGATGTGAATGTAAACAAAAGAGTCAAGGAATTTATCATCTGCCTAATACACAAACAGTGAATTAAAATCAATGATAAATATTCATGACAAATACTATTGTATTATGGGAGCAGACAGGAGAGTTACCGAACTAATCTTGGGAAACCATAAAAGCCTTCCCAGAGAAAGTGTTATCTGACTAAGGTGGGTCCTGAAGGTTAAGTAGGGTTTGGCTAAGGCAATGGGAGATGGACAGGTTGTGTTCTAGGCAGAGGGAAGAACTGTTGTAGAGGCCCAAAGGTGGAAAAGGTCGTGTCTTATTTGTGGAACTTAAAGAGGTTCAGTGCAGTCACAGTGCTTGGCTGAGACAGGGGTAGAAGGGGTCAAAGAAGTGAGCAGTGAGACCACAGAGATAAATGGTAGCAGGATCAGATGTTTTTACTTTACCCTGAGGGCAATTAGGAGTCATAAAAGGGTTTATGCAGGGAAAAACAAAATTAGATTTGTATTAAGCACTGTGATGTTGGCATCAAGATAGACAAATAGACCAATGGAACAGAGGAGAAAACCCAGAAATAAACCCTCTCATGTGCCAGTGCAGAAAGGACAGTCTCTGTGATAAATGAGAAATGCAAATCAAAACCACAGTGAGATATCACCTCACACCCATTAGGATGACTGCTATTAAAAAAATAAAACAGAAAATAACAAGCGGTAATGAGGATGTGGAGAAATTGGAATTCTTGTGCACTGTTGGTGGGATTATAAAATGGTACAACTACTACAGAAAACAGTATGGTGGTTCCTCAAAAAATTAAAAATAGAAATACCATATCATCTAGCAATTCCACGTCTGGGTAAAAGAATTGAAAGCAGGGTCTCAAAGAGATAACATTCACACCCAGGTTCAATCCAAATGTCCATCAACTGATGACTGGGTAAGTACAATGAGGTATAATATTATCTAGGAAGAAAACCTTGTCACATGTTATGACATGGATGAACCTTTAGAACATTATGATAAGTGAAATAAGTCAGTCACAAAAAGACAAATGCTATATGATCCCCCTTCTCTGAGGTACCTAGAGTCATCAAAATCACATAAACAGGAAGTAGAACAGTAGTCACCAGGTGCTGGAGGGAGGGGATAATGGGGAGCTATTTAATAGGTATAGAGTTTCAGTTATGCACCATTAAAGAGATGGAGGGATCTGCTACACAACGTAAACACACTGAATACCATTAAACTGTGCACTTAAAACAGTTTTTGAAACTGTTTTTAACCATCTAAGATGGTTTCAAAAATAGATTTGTATGTTAAAAGGACCACTCTGCCTGGCAAATAGATTTAAGGTGACAGACAAGACAAAAGGGAAACTAGTTAGAAGTTCGTGGCAAAAGATGATGATGATGGTAGAAGGAAATGGCAAAAGATGAACAGATGCAAGACATAGCAAGGAGATAAAATGGACAGGACACGGTGATAAGATGTAAAAAATGGGAGAGGTCACGGAAGATGGAAAAGAGAACTATCATTTGCAGAAAAGCTAAGCACTATACTAATACTTTGGCGAGTTATTAATTACTCCCTTTGCGCAAGGTGTCTGCTTAATTAATTTGCTGAGTAGAAAACAGATACAATTAAAATAGGAAGGTGAAATGTGCTAAAGTAAGCATGCTAAGTAAAGAAATGGTTGTGATTCACTTTGGAAATCACTGATCTAAGAATTTACTATCTAAGCAAACACTGGTGACCATGATAAAAAGAAAAGAACAACATAAAGAGCAAGTAAATACAAAAAGTACAGGTCGTGATTATGTTATGAGGTATAGGAATACTGGAATGCCCTTAAAAGTAGTAAAGATGTGTGAGAGGTATATTGAGGGATCATCCTCCTTCTATTGTCATACTCGCTACAGAATCCAAAGTAGAAACAGCTCTCAAGAGCCGACACAGACCCAATTCCTGTGAATGATACCACTTTTCAAGTTAAGGAAAACACAGTTGTCAAAACTTCTATTAGAAACAAGATTAGCCTAAACTCAAAAAGAGTTCTATGAATTCAACTGCCACACTAGTTTCACAATCATGGAGAGGATTGGGAGAAATATTAACTAGCGATCTCCTAAAGCAATTTCTAAATCCTTATGCTGTTTATCACTATCGACGTTGTGAAAAGATTCATCAAATGGATAGGCAAAACAACTGAGAAGCTAAAAATAAAAAAAAATTTGAAAGAAGAATAGGTTTTTCAGAAGCACTTAGTTAGACAGAAGTCCAAATAGTGTTCATATTAGAAGACAAAGGCATGGGTATTTATGAGAAAGGGAAAGGGAACAATTAATCAATAGAAAAAAAGTATTTCTATGGTGCACATAAGCTAGCAAGGTGATGCTAATTCTAAACAATGCTAATTTTCAGTCCATTAGCCACCAGTCAGTAGTCATAATAACTGCTTTCTTGTTATCTTTGCAAGCAGTTCTTCAGGATACAAGGCCCAGTCCAAAGGTTATTTTGCCCTTTAACTTTCCAAAGGTTGGAGGTGTTAAGACAGCAAGGCCATTCCTCTGGGATGGCAGCTCCGAACTGCAGCTCCTGCTCCATTTTAAGGTGGCTCCATATCTATATATCTATAGATAAGTAGATATATATGTAGATATAGATAGATATATAGATATATATAGATACAGATATTTTTTATACATCTTTGAAAGAGTGAGATGCCTTTGTGGCTAACAGTTTAACTGCTGGAAGCTTAAGTACTGGGAGGCAATATTCATTTATTCATCTATTCATCCATTCACCCAACTAATATTTATTGAATGCCTTTATGTGCCAGTTATGAAGACTCAGCAGTCATAAAATATCCAAGCCTCAAGAGATTAAAGACTAGTAAACACGATTATAGTCAGCCAGAGCTTGATTCAAATCCCAGATCCACTACTTAGCTAACAGGCTTTAGATAATCTCTCTGAGCTCTCAGAATGCTCATCTGTAAAACAGAAAAAAACATCACCTATTTCATGGGGTTGTGTGATAATTGAAAATAGCGGGGAGCTTAACAGACCCTGGCACAAAGCATTAAGAAGACATGGACTTCCGGCCAAGATGGAGGCATAGGTAGATACACTTTGTCTCCTCGCACAACCAAAAGAAGGACAACAAATTTAAAAACAAAAAATAACCAGAAATGCCAGAAAATCGAACTGTATGGAAGTCTGACAACCAAGGAGTTAAAGGAGAAACGTTCAGCCAGACAGGCAGTCAGGGCAGACAGGACGCACAGCAAAACTGTGGCTGGCAGGCAAGGCGGGGCAGGCAAGGACAGGGGCGGTGCCTACATTTGTTTGCCGATAAACTGGGAGGAACAACTGGGGAGTGAGAGAGACTGTGCAACCCAGGGTTCTGGCGAGGGAAACGAAAGCCTCAGAATCTCTACTGGTGAAAACCTGTGAGGGTTGCGGCAGCAAGAGAAACTGCCCATCTCACAGGAGAGTTCATTTGAGAGACCCAGAGGGTGCTAGAATGTACACAAACCCACCCACCCGGGAATCAGCACTAGAAGGTCCCAATTTGCTTGTGGGTAGCAGGGGAAGTGACTGCAAGCTGGTCAAGAGCCAAGCAAGTAGCACTGGTCCCTCTCAGACCCCCTCCCCAACATACGCCACCACAGGGGAGTTCCATGGGTTGACCCCCACAACCCCATCAATACTGAAGGCTCCGCCCTTCACAACATAATAGGTGTGCCTAGACAAAAAATATATAGCCCAAACGAAAGAACACATCAAAGCTCCAAAACCAGAATTAAGTGGTAAAGAGATAGCCAACCTAACGGATGCAGAGTTCAAAACACTGGTAATCTGGATGCTCACAGAATTGGTAGACTATGGTCGCAAAGGGAAGGAAAAAGTGAAAGCTATGCAAAATGAAATAAAGCAAAATATACAGGGAATCACAAGTGAAAGGAAGTGAAGGGAAGTGAAGGAAAACTGGAACTCAAATCAACAATTTGGAACAGAAAGAAGAAATAAACATTCAACCAGAACAGAATGAAGAAACAAGAATTCAAAAAAATGAGAAGAGGCTGAGGAACCCCTGGGACAACTTTAAATGTTCCAACATCCGAATCATAGGGATGACAAGAGGAGAAGAGGAAGAGCAAGAAACTGAAAACTTCTTTGAAAAAATAATGAAGGAGAACTTCCCCAATCTGGCAAAGGAAATAGACTTCCAGGAAGTCCAGGAAGCTCAGAGTCCCAAAGAAGTTGGACCCAAGGAAGTATACACCAAGGCACAGCATTACATTACCCAAGATTGAAGGGAAGGAGAGAATCTTAAAAGTAGCAAGAGAAAAGCAGACAGCCACCTACAACAGAACTCCCGTAAGACTGTCAACTGATTTCTCCAAAGAAACCTTATGGCAAGAAGGGGCTGGAAAGAAGTACTCAAAGTCATGAAAGCCAAGGACCTATGTCCAAGAAAACTCTATCTGGCAAATCTATCACGTAAAATGGAAGGGCAGATAAGGTGCCTCCCAGACAAAATAAAGTTAAAGGAGTTCATCATCACCAAGCCCTTATTACATGAAATGTTAAAGGGACTTATCTAAAAAAAAGATGATGATCACAAATATGAACAGTAAAATGACAACAAGCTCACAACTATCAACAACTGAACCTAAAAAAACAAAAACAAAACAAACTAAGCAAACTGCTAGAACAGGAACAGAATCACAGAAATGGAGATCACATGGAAGGTTATCAGTGGGGAGGGGGAGGGTGGAGAATGGGGTTAAAGGTGCAGGAAATAAGAAGCATAAGTGGTAGGCACAAAACAGATGGGGGAGGTTAAGAATAGTATAGGAAATGGAGAGGTCAAAGAACTTATATGTACAACCCACACGTATGAACTAGGGGAATGCTGGGGGGGGGGTGCACAGGGCGGAGGGGAATAAAGGGGAGAAAAAAATGGGACAACTGTAATAGCATAATTAATAAAATATATCTTAAAAAAACAAAGAAGACAAATGCTTTTTCTTTTTAAAATTTTTCATTTATTGATTTTAGAGAGAAAGAGGAAGGGAGAGAGAGTAACATCACTTTGTTGTTCTACTTATTTATGCATTCACTGGTTGTTTCTTTTTCTTTAAGATTTAAAAATTTTTTTACTTATTTTTAGAGAGAGGGGAAAGGAGGGAGAAAGAGAGGAAGAGAAATAGCGATTGGTTGCCCCTTGCATGCCCCCAACAGGGAACCTGGCCAACAACCCAGGCATGTGCCCTGACTGGGAATCAAACCAGTGACCTTCGGTTTGCAGGACAATGTCCAACCCACACTAGTCAGTGCCATTGATTGCTTCTCATATGTGCCCTGACCAGAGATAGAACCTGCAACTTTGGCATATTGGGACAATGCTCTAACCAACTGAGCTACCCAGCCAGGGAAGAATAACTTTGGACGTCCAATAAATATTTCAAACTAAACCTCTTCAAAGCTGACCTCTTGATCATCTCCCATCATGTACCTTCTATGGTCTTCTCCATCTCTATTAATAGCAACTCTTTCCATCAGTTGTTCAGGCCTGAAACTTCAGAGTTATCCTTGACTTCTTTTATCCTCTTATATCCCATACTGATTGTATCAGTAAAGCCTGTTTTATATATTTTCAAAATAGATCCAGAGCCACCAATTCCACTGCTACCACTCTGGTCCAGGTTACCTTCGTACAGTTGTCACCTTTTTTACACAGTATTTACTGCACGGACTCTGTTGCAATAGTCTCTTAACTAGTCTTTCTGCTTTCACTCTTGCCTCCTTTTCATTCTAATTAACTGCACAGTACCTGAGGTGATCCTGTTAAAAGTTGTCACATCATGTCATAGCTCTACTCAAAAACCTCCAAAACATAATTCATCCTGAGTAAAAGCTAAAGTTCTTTCAATGGTCTATAAGCCTCTATATGATCTGGCCTGTGTTTCCTCTCTGTCTCCTACCCACAACTATTCTTTTCACTCTTGCCACTGCAACCACATCACCCCCCTTGGAGTTCCCTGACCACACCTGGCACTTACCTGCCACCATGCCTTTATACTTGCTATTCCCACTGCCTGGGAAACTCTCCCCAGCCAGATATCACATAGCTAGTTCCCTTATCTTCTTAAGTTTTGCCTTCTCTAAAAGATCTTCCCTGTCTACATATTTGAAATTGCAAACTCCATAGCACTTGACACCACATATATTACTATTTGTTTTCCTATTTAGTCTAATTCCTCTGCCCAAACCCTGCTAATTACAATGTAAATTCCAAGAGTGCAGGCATTAATTTGTTCATTAGTGCTGGACAAATAGTAGGAGCCCAATTAACTTTTTTGTAATAAATAAATGAGCTAGAAGCAAACTAGTGAGTCACGCAAAAACTGTTTTAAGAATAAAGTAAACTAAATGAACTCTTTTATTATTTGTGGGTTAGACTGCCAACCGCAAATTCTTGTTTCTCAAATGTCATAAAGTTACTAAAAATAAGAGTAGAAAGCATGTACAATTTATTTAGAGATTTTTCATTACTAAATTACTAAATCAAAAAACTAAAGCTACTTTGTCAAAAGTAAAAATGCCAACATGTATTTAAAGGAATCCTTTTAGCTATTTTTACAAGTGTAAAAGAAATAAGCAAACTTCTAATTGTGAAAGGACTTGAGACATAACATTTCACACTATTTTTGACTTCTGGTTCTTTCCACTGGAGCTGATTCAGCTTTCTTAGAGCTACGCCTACACTAAACAATCAACTATAAACACATCCTAAACATATACAGCTGACCCTTTAACAATGAGGGGGTTATGAGAGCCAAGCCCTCTGTGTAGTGAAAAATACATATACAGGGTCCAGCAGAAGTAAGGCCTGCTTGACTGTTGTTGATAGGGTAATAATATGGGTGTTATCATTTATAGTTTTAATTTGAAAATTTCACCTAAAATGTTATATGGTGTGCTTGCGTATGATATTTTTATGTTACTGAATTACATGCTTATGATTTTGTAATAAAAGATTTTGTAATAAAAAAGGGGCATTATTTGTGCCAGACCCTGTATAACTTTTGACTCCCTCCACAAACTTAACTACTAATAGCCTACTGTTGACTGGAAGCCTTACCAATAACATAAATTGTCAATTAACATAGTTTGTATGTTCTATATATTACATACTTTATTCTTACAATAAAATAAGCGAGAGAAAAAGAAAATACATTTACAGTATTTACTGAAAAAATTCTGTGTATAAGTGGACTCTCAGTTCAAATCCATGGTGTTCAAGGGTCAGCTATACTATGGGCACAGCCATAAGGGGCATTATTATAGGCCCTATGTGATTTTGTGGGTCAGGAATTCAGGAGACCGAGTTCCACTAGAGAACCTGGGATTCGACATAACTAGGAAAGTGGGAGGGAGAAAAGCATTAAGGGCATTCTAGGTCCTGGCAGGCACACTTAAGACCAGCATGTGTAGAAGACAGCAAAAAGACCCACCTAACTAAAGGGAGGGATTCATATTCTGAAATCAGATGAGAGAGAGAGTCTAGAATACTAACCAGAAGTTTTTATTTTTATTTTATTAAAAAATTGTCTTTTATTTATTGATTTTATAAAGAGAGGAAGGAAAGAAAGAAAGAAAGTGGGGGGAATCCTTCAATTTGTTGTTCCACTTATTTATGCACTCATTGGTTAATTCTTGTATGCACCCTGACCAGGGTTCAAACCCACAACCTTGTCATATTAAAACAATGCTGTAACCAACTGAACTACCCAGCCAGGGCTAAACGGAAGTATCAGATTATCAAAGTATATCTAATGAAGATTATTTGAGTAGTAGCATATCAAATTGAAGCAAAGAAAGACTAGAGACGGGAAAACCAGCCACAAAGTATTTGTAGGAATCCAGCCATGGAATAAGATTGTGGCAGGAATAGAGAGGAAAAAAGGATCAGAAGGACATTAAAAAGAAAATATTAGGATAGGATTGGGAACTGATAAAATTCCAGAGATGAGAAAAAAGTCAAAACTAACATCACATTTTTTTATTTGGCAGAACAAGGATTCTAACAGTAGGAAATGGTAAGATTGAAAAGGATAACTGAGCTAATGAGCTAGATTGTACTAAAATAGTGGAAAACAGGAGATAATAGAAAAAAAGAATATAAACTATTTTGAATAAGTATCATTAATATATATGGAAACCTGAGAGTTAACAGCATGGAGTAACAGCTGAATATTAAAAAACGGTTTCTAAAAAAGAGCACAGTAAGAAATTTCTCATTATCCTAGTCACTAAACACAAGTTCATGAAAGACACTATAGTGAAATAAAAGTGGTCTTTGAGATGTAGAGTCTAATAATTCACCTACCCATGAATCAAAGCTGGTCAATAAAATGCAGCTTAAGGGACATTATGGAACTGAGTCAAGTCATAAGAAGTCTTCTGGCTTCTACTTGGTTGGCTTGTACCTCTCATCTGTCATGGTAAAAAGTCTAACACTATTCTGACATCACTAAGCCATGGCAAGCTCAAGCCACATGGAGATGACCTAAAGAATGAGATATCATGTAGTAAAAGAGAGGGGCCCAGGAGCACCATAGCACCAGACATGTGAATGAAGTAGCCATCTTGGAAGCGGGTCCTCCAGCTCAGCCACCCCAGCTGAAACATGTGGATCAGACAGACACTCAGCAAAGCCCTTCTGAATTCCTGACCTACGAAATCACAAGCAAAATAAAATGATTGTTTTAAGCCACTGAATTTTAGGGTAGTTTGTTATGCAGCAATGCACTGGGGAATAGCCTTCTATTTTATCCTGCTAGAGCCTAACAGAGCACCTAGCTTACAGCAGACTCACTTCAAGTGGTAGGTATAAAGTGAATCTCTTTCCTCCCTTGCAGATGCTAATTCACATCTTTGTCATTTTCCCTACCCTCACCATTCCTTTAGGAAGACCTGAGTCACAGAGGCAATCATTGTTGGCACCTTTGGTGTGTCCTCTTAATTACCATGTGGTAGTAATAGCCTCCCTAAATCCACCCCATGCTTGAAAGATAGGTATGGCTACGCTACCAAAGTTAACCCAAAGGAGACACCAGGTGACTTCACATCTGGTTTAAGGTAAATAAGGCCAGGAGAATACTCTGTGCTGGGCCACACGAAAACAAGAAAAGAAGCAGTCACAAATAGCGGCACTATCACAGCAAACCAAGAAACTGGAATCGGTGTCTAGCTGTTCAATTTTATAAATAATGCATAAGTTTGGTCACTGAAACCACAGAGTTTCCTTTCACTGTAAGTTCTCTGATTATATAAGGCTTCTTATAGGTCTGACAAAAAATAACTCAGAAACAACACATATCAACTCACATATGGAATTTCCAAAGTAGCTAACCTTTAATAAAGAAAGGAGGCGTATAGTGGAGGTGGAAATGGTAAGTGATATGAGGATGAAGGCTATGTGAATAAAAAATTCTGTTCCGTCACCTTGCCAGGCTGATCCATTCCCTCATGAGCTAAAAGCATTTCTTTCCGTACCAAGTATCTGCCAGACTGAGGAGACGTTGCTGTAAACAGGCTACATCACCTCACTAGGCCATGAAATTGCTGTGTTTATACCTGAGTCGTTCTCGGTGCCACAGTGGCGGTAAAAAAATCCAATACTTTCTCCATGGCAGAAAAGGCAAGAGAGCCCTGGCTGGTGTGGGTCACTGGATTGAGTGCCAGCCTGTGAACCAAAAGGCCACAGGTTTGATTCCCAGTGAGGGCACATGCCTGGGTTGCAGGCCAGGTCCCCAGTAGGGGATGCTTGAGAGGCAACCACACGTTGATGTTTTTTCTCTCTTTCTCCCTCCCTTCCCCTCTCTAAAAATAAATAAAATCTTTGAAAACAAAACAAAACACAAAAGAAAGAAAGAAAGAAAGAAAGAAAGAAAGAAAGAAAGAAAGAAAGAAAGAAAGAGAAAGAAAAAGAGAAAGAGAGACCCCTCCCAAACCCACTTGCCAAGCAATTTGTTTGTTGGCTCCTTTGACCAGAGTATGGGTACTTGAGACCTCTACCCCACAACCTTATTCTCTATTCATTCCCCAAATTCCCAGTCTTCTAAGCATTAAGAGGTTCTGCACAAAGAGGTTTCCCAAACTGTTTCATTACAAAGATATTTCCCTCTTTGTGCCTTTCTTAATAAGCATAAAAAGAATAGCATTATGACATGACACATAACCTGTCCATTACGTATCTCTCTCTTCTCTCTTTATTTAACTAGCACCCTCCACCTTGAATATGGAAGAGAAAACATATATGCAGCATGTAAGTTGGTGGCAGCTATTTGAATGACAGCCAACCTTAGGATAAAGTTGACAATGTAAAGATGGAGCAAAGAGATAGAAAGAAGTGGGGTCTCTGGATAACATCTATTTAACTGCTGAATCAAACCAACCCTTAACGTAATAAACTGCTGGAATTCCAGTTATATGAATCTTATTGCTTAAGGGCATTTAACTATTTTCTGTTACTTGCACCCAGACACATTCTAATATATCCAATAGCCAGGAAATATCTTCTCCAAAATATGTATCAAGTCAGTCAAACTCAAATACACATGCTACACACACAAGAATCTGTGCTTAGCACAGTGGGAAACACATAAAAGTGAATTAAGGGCAGCATGTTACAGTGGAAAGAATATAGCTTTTGAACTCAGATGAACCTGGATCCAAGTCCTGCTTAGGGGAAGTCCTTTAATTTCCCTAAGCCTTAGTTTTCTCACCTACGAAATGGTAGAAATTGGACTAAAGAATTGTGAGAATTATGCTAATATACAAAAGCACCATGTATAGCACTTAGCCACAGTGGGCATTTAATAACTGGTAGTTATGATTTTTAAAATGAGAGAAAGTCTTTACCCTCAAGTAGGGTAGAAAAGACGAATAATTATGGTTTAATAATTGCGAGATTTACAGGGTATGGAAGATTGCAACAATAGTTCCATTCTTCACCCCTTACTAAATCCATGCCCTTTGACATGTAACTTTGCTCCCAATGTGGACTCAGGCATGTGACCTGCTTTGTCTAATGGGATGTTGGCCAAGCAAGTTTGAACATAAGCAGAATCATGAAAAGCACTTGTGCAAATGGATTGGCATACTTTTGCTATTCTGGTATCATCTTTAAAAGGACATGCCCAGGCTAGCCCACTGGTTCCAGAGGGAAAGATGAGAAACAGCTGGAGTAAAGCTGCCCCAAAAAGCCCCACCTAGAGCAGACCACTGCTGACCCACTGATGCCTGAATGCGTGGTGTCTGTTCCAAGTTCGACTAATATCTATAATTCCAGTGAAGACTTATGGATATCATTCAAGTACAAAAGATTCCAGATCATTCCGAATGTGGGAAATATTCTTCCAAATAATATCCGTACTTTACAGGCATTAACAAAAGCTCTACTACTCTACTGTAATTACTGACAAACTATTTTAAGAGAAATAAGGAATGGTGCTCACATTACTGTGGAGAGCAGACATAGCACCAATCAAAAAATACTTACTAAATGTCATTCAAGCTCTAAGTGCTGTGCTAGAAGTTATTAGTAATTTGTTTTTATGATCCTTAGTGAAACCAATAGCTGTGCTGCCAAGTTAAAATTATAAGGCAGTTAAATGTAGGAGTCCCCAGAGATCTACACCATGATGGCCTTTGCTGATCCCCTTCTGAAAATACCCAAGACCATTTGGATATTTGGACTTCGTGACCATCGGCCTATTAATGTCATAATAAAAAGTATTAAGATCATAAGCTATGTCAACATCTCATTAATGATACTAGAAAGACACATTCACAAAACACCCACCATATATTGTATATAGCTATAAAAAAGGTAAAAAGCAACAGAAAATATTATTGAAGTGCAACATGGCCAAGGGAATGTTGTATTAAGATCATTCATTTCTGCCATTTCCATTATACCCTACTTCTAAATCTGGGACATGATCACAAATATTAAAGCATGTTTACAATATACAAGCCTCCTAATGACCTCACATTTCAGAAAACAATGATATAGGCAGAGAGTACAACAAATACTTTTACAATTATTAGTGTCAGAGCTCTGGCGGATTGAAGGCCTAGAAGAAGGAGTTGTCTTTGAAGAATTTATAGACTCACTTCTGAGAAAAGAAATACAAAGAAAATATCTCTTGATCTGGGATGCTAGTTATGGGTGTGTTCACTTATATAAATTTAGTGAGCTGTATACTTTTCATGTGTGTGTTTTTTTCTGTTTGGCTTTATTTTAATAAAAAGTTTTTTAAAAATTAATGACACTAACAACAGTATAGAACTAAGTACCAAATGAAAAATATTGACATTTCAAGGAGTTTAAAAGGGGCTACTCATAGCTAATAATAAAAGCTTTAATAGTTTAAAAAAGTATTCAGCAATTACTATATGCCAGGCACTGTGCTAAATAAGCATTTTACATTTCATCTTCACAACATCCCTGTGAGGTTGTCATCATTTTAGCAGCAGCAGCAGCATTTACCACAATTATTCTCTTCTTGAAACTCCTTCTTCCTTTCCATTCCAGATTTTCTTTCCTGGTTTTCTTCCTACCCCAGTAGCCACTCCTTAATCTGCCCTTCCCCCAGGCTTTTAAAATTGAAAATTTTTAAAGGGTAGGATGCAGGTCTGTGGCCTGTTAGGAACCCAGCCAGGAGGAAAGCTCCCCTGAGCTCTGCCTCCTGGCCCCTCATTCCCCCCAGTGGAAAAACCGGTCCCTGGTACCAAAAAGTTTGAGGACAGCTGCTCTAGGGCTTTGCTACTGATCCTCTTCTCTATCTAGACTCCCTGGGGCAGGTACTATCGTCGTTATTATTTCTACTTCACAGATGAAAACATTGAGGCACAGATATTCAAACCGAGATAATGGGCTTCAGAGCCCATGCTCTTAACCACTTTACTATTCTACCTTCTTTGCCTTCCATATAAGAGGCAGCACATAGCTAGACACATTTCACATTCTGGTGCCCTCAAATAACTGAGAAAAGAGACACAGAGAGAGGCACATGGGATCCTCCTTCATAAGATATTAAGGACTAATACAAGGCACCAAGTCAACAGGAAACCAATACTCTTGCAAATTCTGTTAAACAATTTTACTTCCTAAGTTTCTTCACTTTGTATTTTCGTACTTACTTCTCAAGAAGAAATGGGAAAACATTCTAGAACAGACTCTAAAATCTAGATGCTCATCAGAATAATCTGAAGAGCTTTTAAGAATACATATGGGCCCAATGTAGATCTACTAAACCTAGAAGATTCTAGGAATCTATTCTAAGAAGCACCTAAGCAAATTCTGAAGCTGAACTTGGGAAGCCTTTGTTCTAAGAGGATTCTCTGGTCCTCAGAGGCTCGGTAATGACTATTACATATTTATCTGCCTAAAAGAGGCAGAAAATGAAATGAGAATGGAGATGTAAACTGATTCCATGGAGTAATGAGACTAATCAGGAAACTACAGTAGTGAAGGTGATATTCTAGATCAGGACATCAGACGTTTCTGGGTAGTCTGGGAATTCGTTGCTGTGACAAAGGCTGCAGGCAAGTGGTGCCATCCCTTAGCTTAGGAGGGGGTCATGCAGCCAGCAAGAAACAATTTAATATTTCAGCACTCATATTCTCAGGGTATTTACCAAGTATTATGAGAGAATCCAAGAGTATTAAGAGATATGGCCATTGTCCTTAGTCAACAGAAGAAAGCACTGTTAACTTTGCCATTTTTGTATAAACAAATGTACACACATTTTCCTTACATATGCAAGTATCAATCACTACAGAACCATAAATTACTGAAACTAAGGCAAAGAAGTCACCTTCAACATGTTTATTGAAGTCTTACCTCTGTAAGTGCATGCAATTGTCCTTGATGTACACATACACCCATGAACCTATAAAACAAAAGTTATTTTTTAACAAATGAAAAGGACATAAATGTAACTGCCATATAGAGAAGCTAGTTTAGTTATCTATGCATTAGAAACGATCTAATACCTGTGAAGTCTTCTGGGCTCCTGTATAACCCCTGTAGCCTCTCAAACTTTGATATCAGACTGGTAAATTTCTAAGTTTATGTGAAACATCTGGCTGTAGCAAGACCTAGTGGTAAAAAGCAATGATGGGAGGAGGGGGATAAGCCTTAAAAATACCATGATATAATGAAAAAAAAAGGCATCAAACTGGAAGTAAAAAAACTTGATGCTTGTTTCAGCTCTGCCACTATCTGACACATGCTCACCACCACCACCCACTATGTGAGGCCAAAAAAAGTCACTAACCCTAAATGATTTTGGGGCTCAGTTTCCTCATATAAAAAGTTAGCAGACTGGACTACCCAATCTGAAGGTCTGTAATTCACAAACAAACTGTGGGTGAAAGTAGTGGTAGCCTATATTTGCTGAATGATAAAGAACTAACTTCCTTTACATTTAAAACAAAGCAAAGCAAAACAAAAAACTCTTCCAAATATGTAATAAAAAAGAACCCAATAGAAAAGTAGGCAAGTGGCATGTACATGATTCACAGAAAAATAAGTATAAATGACTAATAAAAATATCAAAGTATGCTCAAATTCACTTATAAGAACTGTACATTAAAACAAAAAAAAATACTGCTTTTTTGAGATACTGCTTTTTAAATCTATCAAATGAAAAAAGATTAAAATTCATAATGTCCAGAAGGTGAGAAAACATGAACAGAAAACACTGTTGAGTTCTTGGCATAATTTTTTCAAATGGTAATTGACAATACCTAGCAAAAACTTTAATTGCTCCAACAATTCCATTTCTATGAATTTATCTTATAAATATATCCAATATGAGTGAGTAAAAATTCATGTAAACAGTGTGTCTATTCCATCAGTATTTATGAATCTAAACACCCATCAGTGAAAGACTGGTTAAATATTTGTGGTATGTTCCTAGACTGGGAAGCTAACCAGCCATTAAAAAGAACAAAGTCACCCTAGCTGGTGTGGCTCAGTGGACTGAGTGCCACCGGCCCGTGAACCAAAGGGTCATTGGTTCAATTCCCAGTCAGGGCACATGCCTGGGTTTCAGGCCAGGCCCTCAGTTGGGGGTGTGCGAGAGGCAACCACACATAGATGTTTCTCTCCCTCTCTTTCTCCCTCCCTTCCTCTCTCTTTAAAGATAAATAAATAAAATCTTTTAAGAAAAGAACGATGTCAATCTTTATGCACTGATATGGGAAGATATCCAAAATATATAGTTAAATGAAAACATCGAGCTAGAAATCCTATTGGTGTAAAAAAAGTTTATGTATTAATTTAAAATGTCTAGAAACAGTAATAATAAGTGGTTCTGAGGGGAAAGAGGGTGAATATTTTTTAGTGTACACACATTATACTTTAAGGTTTTTTCAACCAAAAGATTATATTTATATATAAAAATAATTTTTAAATAAAAAACATACCATGCCACACCATAAAAATAAATAAATACCATAAATCAATTATTATGATGATCATAAAGTGGGATAAGACAAATGTCATAAAGTCTGTGACAACTGGGGTTTAGGTAGCCAAGAGAGAAGTCTTGTTAATAATACTCACAATTCTCAAATAAGTTCTAGTTCAAAAGGGCCAAGAAAAGGGAAGAGACTGACTATAAGTGAGAGTGCTGGCACAACAGTGACTGTGCTGGAAAGGACCATAAAGTTCCATGAAGGTAGAGTCCAGGTCACATTCTTCGCTGTGATCACAGCACCTGACAGTGCCTAGCAAAGAGTATGCACATTCCGTAAACAATTGTTGAGTGAAAAAGAACTGAGTGAGAGAAAGCACCTAGTGTGCTGTTTTAACAGCAGAGTTTTAAAGACATGCTGCTTCAAGCAAAATTACTAATGTGGAAATTTCAGAATTTCTCCAAGAAGTGGTTTCTGGACCACTAGTTTTCTCTAAGTGCATCCAGAGACTTGGTAGGAACTTGAGAAAGGAAGGAACTGAGGAAAGATCTAGGCAGTACTAAAAATAGGATGCAGGCTCCAATGACTAGTTGAAACTTACCTCTGGCTTGGGAAGAAATGGAAAGCGAAATAGTAGAGTGGTTAAAAGGGCTCTGAAGTTAGAGGGTGTAGGTTCAAATCTCACCTCCACCCTTTACTTGGCAAGCATTAGTTTCCCTCTCTGTAAAATAGGACAATAACCCACATCACTCTTTTGTAACTTTCCTTACTACGGAAGATTCAGAGTTTTATTTATCTCTGCATTTCTAATACCTAGTATAGCACCTGGTACACAGTAAGCAAGCTTTCAGTAAGGATTTGTTGAATGGCATGAATGATTTTTATGACCTGGAAACTTAAGTTCAAGCTCCTCCCTGAGATGGAAGATTTTACTTAGTGAAGTTCATCCTTCCAGGATCAGCTAAGATTTCTTCTTTTCTATTAACAATCTCCAGGTTGTCCTCCATATTAATCTTCTCTCTTCCTTTCCTTCTCCTTCTCAGTCCCCTCCACCCCAACAAGTACTGCTAACACTTTTTACCCTCTTTTGAAAGACTGTTCATTAGCATAAGCAAAGTGGCCCAGTGTCTGCAGCAGGCTGCTTGGATTTGAATCCTGGTTCTGTTACTTACTAATGACCTCTCTATTTCAGTTTCTCCACATACAAAATGGGAATATTAATATTACCTAACCTATATGGTTACTGTGAAGATGAAACAAGATAACTTGCGCTCCTGGAACATAATAAGCACTAGAAAATGTTAGCTATTCTTCCTCTTTTAACATTTCTGACTCCTTTTCCAGACTGTAATATAAGAAAGGTTTTTAAGCCCTGGCTGGTGTAGCTCAGTGAACCAAGTGCTGGCCTGCGAACTGAGGGGTCACTGGTTTGATTCCCAGTCTAGGGCATGTGACTGGGTTGCGCCCGGGGTCCCCAGTGGAGGGCGTGAAAGGGGCAACAGCACATTGGTGTTTCTCTCCCTTTCTTTCTCCCTCCCTTCCAGTCTCTAAAAAATAAATTTAAAAGATCTTTTTAAAAAAGAAAGGAAGATTTTTAAGAGTACAGAGCTCATCTCATCTGTTTCTATACACAGTGCCAGAAACGCAATGCTGTGAATGTAAGGTTCTAAAAAGCATTTTTTGAATTAAAAAAAATAAACAAACAACAGTCATCATATTAGCTTCATGATGTAAACACAATTTATAAGAAAGAACACTTAGGGGCAGATACAAGTCCAGAAAGACAAGACGTATTTATTTTATTAAACAAATTATTTACACAGAAGGTAGGCAGTAGGATTCTACTAGCAAAAACGTTGGCTACATTCTAAAGTAAGGGTCTCCTAGAAGCTGAAAAGACCTGGTTTCCATGTGTTCTCCCCATTTTTTCCCTCCCCCACAGACCCACAGTCACTATGACCACATCATCCACAGAAATATCACAGACAGAACATTCAGGAGGCACTGGCTTCATGGGATAGTTTTCTGTCTGCCTTCTTCCAAACCCCCTACTCACATCACCACATCACAGTGGTGTTGCACAACTCTACTTCAATGGGAAGCTTTTCTGCCTGCCCTTCTCAACTTCATTTCTTTTCCACCACTACCACATCCAAAAAGATGTCATAGAGCTTGCAAGCTGAGACAGGCATTAGCTTTATATTGGAAGAGGAGCTGGACAGAATTAATCATTCCAGTTGCTATAAACAGAATATACTTTAAAACGGAAACATTACTCATCCTTAACAGGGAAGTGATATATGCCTAGAAAAGCATTTAATATTAACAGTAAGTTTTCACTACAATTTTTATTGCTAATTATATCAAACTCTAACTTGTGGATAAAAGTTCAGATATTTTTTGGTATGAAATAGGACCTAAAAAAATTACATCCTGGGTGATTCTTTTTTTTAAAAATATTTTATTTATTTACTTTTAGAGAGAGGGGAAGGGAGGGAGAGAAACATCAGTGTGTGAGAGAGAACATCAATTGATTCCCTCTTGCATGCCCCCAACTGGGGACCTGGCCTGCAACGCAGGCATGTGCCCTGACCGGGAATCAACCGGCGACCTTTCGGTTTACAGGCTGGTGTTCAATCCACTGAGCCACACCAGCCAGGGCCTGAATGATTCTTATTCCCCACTACCACCACTCCAAATCATGTCAGGTAGAATTACTTAGTTCAAGAAGGGGGCACTTTCTTAATGCATGTGCTTAAGAGGGAGTGATTATTCAACTTCGTTAATTTTTCATTTCACATTACATACATACTCATGTTGAGAAGTAGGGAGAGTTGCTTCTGTTTTTTAGATCAGTGCTTTATAAATTTTAATGTATAAATGAATCACCTAGGAATCACGTAAATTGCAGACTCTGATTCTATAGGTTGCAGGGTGGGGTCTGAGAGTCTGAATTCCTAATAAGCTCCCAAGTGATGCTGATGTTGTTCAGTCCATGGACCACCCATTGAGTAGCAAGGCTCAGTCTATACAAAAGACAGTTGATCTCTAAAGTTGGTAAGACTGTAGTAGGAAACTCCCAACTCTGATACTACTAGTAAATTCCACTTTGACCAGAGACTTAATTTGCCTCAGTCTTTCCTGTAGCATTATTTACCATTTCCCATAAAGTGTTATTACCATGCTTTTCCACACTTTTGCCTTTTCTCAGGGTGTTTCCACTGGCTAGAATGCCCCTCCTCACTCATTTCCACATAGAACCTACCCATCTTTAAACCCCAGTTCAAATACTTCCTTTCCCACAAAACAAATGTGGCTCCCTTCTGAACTAACATGCTTCTGAACCACCAGGGCACTCCATCTACATTGCTCTCCACAGCATCGTTTCCTACTTTGGGCTATGTTTTATAACATGCCTACTAGACATAAGCTTTTTAACAGCATTCTTTTGCTTGGCATGCAACAGTATATAAACACTTGCTGGGTAAATTTAAAACAACTCTGACCACTCAAAAATTATTCAGTGCCCATGATGTGCCAGGCATTGGTAATGATTATGATTATGGTAACAGCTATTTCTTAAAGAGCATTTACTATGCAAACGTATTCTAAGCACTTTGCATTATATTCATTTAATCCTCACAAGAATGCAATGAAGTAGTACTTTTATAATCCCAATTGTACTGATAAAGAACTGAGGCTCAGAGAAATTATGTAACTCACCCAAAGTCATTCAGCTGGTAAGTGACAAAGCCAGGAGTCAAACCTCAACAGTGTGTTCCAGTGTCTGTGCTCTTACTCATTGTTTTATTACCTCTTCATATAGTTATAAAAAGGATATAAAAATGAGATATAATGTAATATAAAAACAAGACACAATCCCTTTCCTTAAGAAGCTATTGGTTACTCAAAATCTTTCTGTGGCAGCTCATATCTCCTGATCAAAGTCCAGATTCCTTAACATGTTATTCAAGAGTCTGAATGATCTGACTCAAGCCTCTCTTCCTTATCTTCTATTATATACATCCACCTGAATTCTCTATGGTTTAGTTATATAATCTGCCACTCCTAAATATGTCCTGAATTCCATATTGTTGCTACAATGAGTTCATTTGGAATTCATTTTTCAAAACTCTACCAATCAAGCCTTAAAAACTCAGTTCAAGAATATCTCCAAATATTGATAACCATAATAACAACAACAATAGCACCAAACATTTATACACCTTTTAGTGTGCCAGGCACTGCCACATATTAAGTCAGTTAATTCTTAAAATGGCCCTTTGAGGATGGTTAGAATAGTTTCTATCTCAGAGACATAATTTCAAGTATTTCCCTAATCTTTCTAATCAAAAATTAACCTTTCTTTTCCCTCTACACTCATATCACTCCATAAAAATCTCTGTTGCAACACGTATCAGGCCTGCCTTCTACATCAAGTTTTACCTGTATCTATTTCTTCCACTGAATTAAAGGGTTCCTGAGTGCAGAGATGTTATATGTGGAAGAGAATGACTACTTTTTTAAAAAGAAATTTCTTCCCTTTTCCTCCTGAAATAGACTACACGTCTCTTAACAGTTGGTTAAGACCAAACACTGAGTTCTGGCCAGTGGCACGGAGGCAGAAGTGATTATGTGATTTCTAGGCCTCTCCCATGAAAACCTCAACACTATTCTCCACACTTTATTCCTTCATCTGCCAGCAGATGCCAAAGATCCAGTGGAGGAATCTGAAGCCTTGCCCTTGGTAAGAAAAAAAGAGCTCCCTGTCCACCCCCATCCAACATACTTTGGACTGGGACATGAATAAGAAACAAGCTTTTAAGCCAACAAGATTCTAAGTTGTTTACTAAAGTAGTTGGCCCACCTGGATTAAATACACCATGTAGTTCTGTGTCTCCATATATAGCTAAAATACTGCCTTGTTCATAGTTAGTGCTCAGTAAATATTTAACAAATTAAATTAAAAGTTAAAATTCTTATTCCATGGTAGGACCTTTCCTAGACCCTACTGTTAGCCAGCCAGCTCCAAAATGGGAAATGAGCAAAATTATCCATTAAAGTACGGGAATAAAATCAGAATTTTACTTATATTATTTTTATATAAAAAAGAGAAATTGAGATTTACTAATATTTAACATGGCTTATTAGTAGCACTTGAGGATGTACTCAAAAAATGTTTTCCTAATGGGACACTGTGATAGGCTGAAAATGTCCAAAGATGTTCATGTCCTAATCCCCAGAGCCTATGAATATGTTCTGTTATATTGCAAGGGGAGTGAATTAAAATTGCAGATGGAATTAAGGCGGCTAATCAGCTGACTTTAAAATAGGGAGATTATCCTAGATCATCAAAGTGAGTCCAATGTAATCAAAATGGTCCTCAAAGGTGGAAGAGGGAGGCAGAAAAGACAGTGTCGGTGTCAGTGTCATGCAAAAAAGACTGAATCAGTCATTGCTGGCTTTGAAGATGGGACAGGGCTACAAGCCAAGGAATGCAAGCAGCTGCTAGAAGCTGAAAAACGTAAGGAAACAGGACTTCCGGCCAAGATGGAAGCATAGGTAGATACACTTTGCCTCCCCGTACAACCAAAAGGAGGAAAACGACAAATTTAAAAACAAAAAACAACCAGAACTTCCAGAAAACCAAACTGTATGGAAGTCCAACAACCAAGGAATTAAAGAAGAAATATTCATCCCGATGGGTAGGAGGGGTGGAGATGGGCAGCTGGGGCAGAGGAGGTACGGCAAGGTGGTAGCTGGAGAACCGGGCAGGTGAGATGGCAGGTGCAGTCCCACATTTGTGTGTGGATAAACCAGGATAAACAACAGGGGAGCAAGACACGCCACACAAACCAGGGTTCCAGCGTGGGAAAAGGAAGCCTTAAAACCTCTGGCTATAAAAACCCGTGGGGGTTGTGGCAGTGGGAGAAACTCCCAGCTTCACAGGAGAGTTCACTGGAGAGACCCACGGGGTTCTAGAAAGTACACAAACCCACCCACCCAGGAACCAGCACCAAAAGGGCCCAATTTCCTTGGGGGTAGCAGGGGAAGCGACTGAAAGCTGCTGAGAGCTGGACTAAGTGCATTGTTCCCTCTTGGACCACTCCCCCACATACGGCTCCACAAAGCAGCACGTCTGTTGCTGCGCCCTGGTGAATACCTAAGGCTCTACCCCTTACAACATAACAGGGGCAGCAGAGACAAAAAAAAAATATGGCCCAAACGAAAAGAACAAAGCTCCAAAAACAGAACTAAGCAATGAAGAGATGGCCAACCCAACAGATGCAGAGTTCAAAACACTGGTAATCTGGATGTTCACAGAATTGGTAAACTATGGTCACAAAAGAGAGGGAAAAGTGAATGCTATGCAAAGTGAAATAAAGAAAAATACACAGAGAACCAACAGTGAAGGGAAGAAAATCAGGATTCAAATCAAATTTTGGAGCAGAAAGAAGAAATAAATATTCAACCAGAACAGAATTAAGAAACAAGAATTCAAAAAAATGAGAAGAGGCTGAGGAACCTCTGGGACAACTTTAAACATTCCAACATCTGAATCATAGGGGTGCCAGAGGGAGAAGAGGAAGAGCAAGAAACTGAAAACTTCTCTGGAAAAATAATGAAGGAGAACTTCCCCAATCTGGCAAAGGGAATAGGCTTCCAGGAAGTCCAGAAAGCTCAGAGAATCCCAAAGAAGTTGGACCCAAGGAAGCACACACCAAAGCACATCATCATTACATTACCCAACATTAAAGGGAAGGAGAGAATCTTAAAAGCAGCAAGAGAAAAGGAGACAGTTACCTACAAAGGAGCTCCCATAAGACTGTCAGCTGATTTCTCCAAAGAAACCTTACTGGCAAGAAGGGGCTGGAAAGAAGTATTCAAAGTTATAAAAGCCAAGGACCTACATCCAAGAATACTCTATCCAACAAAGCTATCATTTAGAATGGAAAGGCAGATAAAGTGCTTCCCAGATAAGGTAAAGTTAAAGGAGTTCATCATCACCAAGCCCTTATTATATGAAATGTTAAAGGAACTTATCTAAGAAAAAGACCAAAACTATGAACAGTAAAATGACAACAAACTCACAACTATCAACAACTGAACCTAAAAACAAAAACAAACTAAGCAAACAACAAGAACAGGGATAGAATCATAGAAATGGAGATCACACGGAGGGTTATCAGCAGGAAAGCGGAAGGAGGCAAATGGGAGAAAAGGTACAGGAAATAGGAAGCATAAATGGGAGGTAAAAAGTAGACAGGGGGAGGTTAGGAATAGTATAGGAAATGGAGAAGCCAAAGAACTTGTATGTCCGACCCATGGACATGAACTAAGGGGGGAGGGGATGCTGGTGGAAAGGGGAATGCAGGGCAGAGGGGAATAAAGGGGAGAAAAGAATGGGACAACTGTAATAGCATAATCAAGAAAATATACTTAAAAAAATAAAGAAAAAAGCTTTTTAAAAAAATGAAACAGATTCTCCCCTAGAGCCTCTAGAAAGGACCACAGTACTGTCAAAGCTTGATTTTAGCCCAATAAGACCCATGTCAGACTTCTGACCAACAGAATTGTGAAATAAATCATTTTGTGTTGTTTTAAGCCAATACATTTGGGGTAATTTGATATGTCAGCCATAGAAAACTAATAATAGATACATAATCAGCCCTGGCTGGTGTGGCTCAGTGGATTGAGCGCTGGCCTGCAAACCAAAGGGTCACTGGTTCATTTCCCAGTCAGGGCACATGCCTGGGTTGTGGGCCAGGTCCCCATTAGGTGGCGCTTGAGAGGCAACCACACATTGATGTTTTTTTCTCTTTCCCCTCCGTTCCCCTCTCTAAAAATAAATAAATAAAAATCTTTTTTAAAAAATAGATACATAATGAAAAAGTTTATGGGTCACTACCCTATGTCATAATGTTTACAAACCTAAGATAGGCTGTGCGCTTTGATATTTTCTAAACAAGCATAAGGAAAATAATATTATGTTCTTTGGTGGCATTTATACTTAGTCAAATATTTATTAAGCTCACTGTTCTGTATAAAACTCAGAGCTAAACATTAAAGTTTAAATGTTGTTCCTCCTCGAAAGTTTATTATCTAAACAGTAGAGTGAGGGAGAGAGGTATGATAGTAGTCTAAAATACATCTAGCTATTCTCCTGCTGCAAAAAAACCAAAAACAAGCAGACAAAAAAAACCTCTGACTGTAAGGCTTGGACCTCCTCAATATTGCACAGTATACAGCACAAGTAAGAGCTCTGTGATTATTATATCAA
This sequence comes from Mormoops blainvillei, assembly GCA_004026545.1. NCBI lineage: Eukaryota > Metazoa > Chordata > Mammalia > Chiroptera > Mormoopidae > Mormoops > Mormoops blainvillei. The sequence goes on along the minus strand of PVJD01002202.1, from coordinate 110,000 downwards.
AGCTGTCAAGAAAATTACTATTTACTGCTCACCCACAATATACCTGGAAACTGTGCTGGGTGTTTTATATGATTACCTCAGATGAAATTACCCCCATTTTACCATTTAGGAAAATGAGGTTGTTCAGGGTATTTCAGCAACCTGACAAAGGCTGGAGAGGGTACTAGAATCTGGATCTGTTTGGTTCCAAAGCCCACGTTTCGTTCTGTGACAATGGGTATGAAAGAAAAAATGCCAGTGGTTCAATAAAGACTTTACTTTTGATTCATAAAAAAGAGCTGCCTATCTGTAAACCAATGAAAATCTAACTGGTTTGTATTACAAGCTTTTCTACTGCCAACTTTGAGAAATAAGTGCCATACATATTGTCGGAGAGTTATTTTGACTTGTGCTGGTCTTTCCAGAAAAAAATGTCTGACTCCAAAGTTATGGTAAAAACAATTAAGAGGCCTGAAATAAACCTACAAAAAAATATTAACATATGGGCATAATTTTTATATCAATGTTTCCTAAAACACCTACGTCTGAGACCTACTGAAAATGGTTTAATTTTCTTTAAAAAGTATTTCCAGAAGTTATGGTATATTTTTATCTGATCTCCTCTCATAATTTTGAAAGGAAAGGTCTCGTAACATGCTCTACCAGATTCTACTAAGCTTTAACATGTGGCACTAAAAGAACTTCTTTGCATTTTACTTCCAAATAAAGCAAAGATACCATCACTCTCTTGGACTAGAAAAAAATTACCAAAAAGGAAAAGAGAGGGGAATGGTTCAGATCTCAAGTCCCAAAAGAGTTATGAATCTAAACGCATAAAATAAAAGCAATAATATCCTTGGGTATGGTTTGTTGCAGTTGAAACGTGTTTCAGATATATTACATCATTGAAAACTGGTTGTGTTAGGTTGCAGATGTGAGGATGCATAAGGAAAACTCAGCTGAACAGACATTAACCTCCAGAGCTTCACATCAGGTGACACTAAACAGAGCTGGTTCAGTCTGGCTTTCTCTTTTCTGTCCCTGGTTTTTATGGTCCAATTTTAAGACAGTTAAAGGCAAAACAGACATTGCTCTGCAATCACCTGATCATGTCAATAGCACTACATATAATAACAAAAGGACCAATCAAGTGCATGGTCTAATTTTACTTTTTTTAAATTTAAATGAAATTACATAAAAATCTAAAAAGTTAAAGTTAGATCTGCTCGCTTACAAATATTAAACCAGTTTAATAAATACAAAAACATCTTAGATTTCTGAGAGAAAAATATCCTCTAACTTGAATAACAACTGAAAGTAAACTGAGACTGAGTTCATTCTGTGTTTTATTTCACAGAAAATGTTAAACCTCATTGCTCAAAGCTGCCATGCAAGCAGCAAAACACCAAGTCTCCTGACAAAGGCAGAGCTATTAATACATATATGCAATGATTTTAAATGTTTCCAAAATGTTGTTTAAAAAAAATATCAAGGAAGTTTAGAAGAAAACTAATGCAACTTTCCAGAAATGCAACTTTCTAGATTGTCTCCCCAAGCACTGAAAAAGCTTCCTCCTCCTTCCCACTTATCCTTTATTCTAAGATTACTCAAAAAGTCAGACCAAAATAGCAAAATATAAACACAAACTTCAATTTATGTGAGCATATTTCTGAAACAACACTCTCAGAATGATTTATTTTTTCCCCATCTCCCAAAGTGGGGGAGATGTATTAGATGAAAAAGAACAATTCAATCTAACAAACATGTGTCAAGAAATTACTATGTACAAGGTCTGTGCTCTCCATAAATAAACAGAACACTTAAAAAACATTTCACTGCCTGTCATATATATTCTGGCAGAGTGCCAGACAAAGAGTTCAGATTAAGTGAGGGCTATAGAAAATAAACATGATGGCCCTTTACTGAAGGAGTTAAAAAAAAAAAAAGGGCATTCACAGACAAATAATGATAATGATGGATAACATTTATTGTGCACTTACAATGTGTCAGATACTGATCTAAGCACTTTACATGGAGTTACTTCATTAAACCCTTATGAAAATATTATGTGGTAGGTACTATTATTATCTCCACTTTACATTTTTTGGAAATTGAAGAGAGATTAAGTGGTTTGCCCAAGGTCATACAACTAGCAAACGGCAGAGTCAAGACAAGATCCTGAACTCAAGTTTATGCCTATACAGCCTCGATATGTGATGCTTCAGATGATTATGATATTAAGGATAAAAGTTATAACAATTAAGATTTAATGCCTTGCACTGTGAAGAGTTCCTTCTGTACATGATCTCATTTAATTCTGCCATCAACTTGGTATGGAAGTCCTATTACTGTTCTCTACTACTCAAGATGAGAAAACTGAAGTTATGGAAGTTAATTTTCCTAAGGCCCCCAACTAAGATACACAACCATCTTGAACCTCTTATCTGAATTTCAGATTTGTTTATTCAACTGCCAACTCGATATCTCCTTGTCCTCCATCCCCAAAACCTGTCACCCATGCCAAGTCTTCTCAAGTGGAGTTGCCAATAATTCAGTTCTTCCAGCTGTTCAAGTCAAAATCCTAAGAATCATCCTTGATGCCTCCTTCCTTTGTGCTAATATCCCATACCCAATCCAACAGGAAATCCCATTGCATCTACTTTCAAAAATATTCAGAATCTAAGTACTTCTTCAACCTTTGCTGCTACCATACAGTCCAAACTACCATGGGCTCTCTCTGGATTACTACAATAGCTTCTGAACTTAATTTTCATCAGTTATATATTTACATGACTTTAAATAGGTAATAATGAAAAATAATGGTCCCCTGGCCTGCCTATACCATCACTGAATCCTACCTACTCCCCAGAGGGAACCACCTTTAATTTTTAGCTGTTTCTTTTATTTACCACCATAGTTCTAGCTAACATACTTACTATGTTATACTTACTATGCTATTTCTGACCTTCTACTGTCTTTCCAGTGTGGAGGCTAAGGATTTAGCCTTCTTAAATTACTTCCCTTCCAACATTGTTATAAGAAAATTTTGGGTAAAATCAATATTGTGAAGAACCAAATCAAGACTCAGCACTTAACATTATTATGACTGCTTATAATCACTACTAGCCCAAGTAGTGTATTATGATTATATTTTTATTTCTTGCACAAATTTTGTTTCCCTAATTTTTCATTTGCTTAGTTATTATATGCCTGCCACTAATTCTTTACAAAGCCTCCAAGAGAATTTTAAAATTCTGCTGTATATTAAATATGACCCTCCCAAACACATCTGGAAATCTATAAATTCTTTCCTCAAACCCCCTCTCCTAACATCTCCCTTGGAGCTCTTGATCTTTCTGCAACCTGGACTGCGTATTCTCTAGACTGTTGCCCAGCAATTGTCCTAGGGCTTGCTTTCATCATCCTACTCCCTTCTTTCTAGATCCTTCCTTTGTATTTTGTTTTAATTTCCCCCCTTGTTTTGATGGAACACATCCTCCAGTAGCTTCATTTAAGAAGGCATAAGAGAAGCAAAACCTTGCATATCTGAAAATGTCGTTAGTTTACCCTTATGCTGGACTGGATAGTTTGGCTGGATATAGAATTCTAAGTAGAAAATAATTTTCTCTCAGAAAGCACTCTTCCATTGGTCTAGCTTTCAGAGCTGGTGTTCAGATGTTAACTTGCAATCCTTTTTATGGCATCTGTTTTGGATTTTTTTTCCCCTCTGTTAGTGCTTAGAATCTTACTTTAATTACTCTTACTCTAAAATTACCTAAAAATATGTTCTGGGGTGGATGCTTTTTCATTCATTGTGTTGGGCACTTAATAGGCCCTTTCAAGCTGGAAGTTCATGACCTGAATTCTAGAAAATGCTTTTGTATTTGCCAAAAGTAGGTTTCTTGGATCAATCATTTAATTTTCTTATCTTTTCTCTCTTATTTTCCATCTTTGAAATTGTCCTATTAATGGATGATTTCTTCAATTTTATCTCCTTGACCTTCTAATTCAAATGATCTTATTTATTATATTTTTTAATTTCCAGGAATCTTTGTGAATCTTTGAGGTTCTCTGTTCCTATTTTATAGTATACTATTCTTGTTTCCTGAATGCAGTATCTTCTCTTTATCTCCCAGAAGAAAATATTTATAAGGTGTTTTGGTGGTTACTTTTTAAAGTTTTCTTGTTCCTTGAGGCTATTCAGTTTCTCTAAATCCACCAATTCCCTGGCAGGTAGTGGGGGGTGAGGGTGGAATGGGGATGTTTCCTGCCTGCCTGAGAGCTAAGCGATAGATGAGTAAGACAAGTAACGAAAGCCTCACTATTCACTATGCAGGCTATCTATTTCCTTCTTCTTGGTATAGTTCTCCTTCCCTAGCTTATGTCATGTGAGATGTTTACCTACTATGAAGCATTTCTGGTTCAGTTTTTCTCCAAAATTAAAACTCACTGTGTCAGGATGGATTAGAGTTAACTTATTAGTTGCAGTGAATAAGGACGTTGACTTGAAGGCCTAGTTTCTCCCTTAAAAGACTTTCAATAGTTCTCTTGTTTTCAGCCTAAGCCTGACACCACTTTTAGTTCCTAAGCTTCAGTAGATTTCTGTGATGCAAGCTAGCTTGCTTCTAATTGGTATCCATTTCTATAGATACTGTTTTTTAAGCAACGGAAATACAACAGTGAACAAAATAAGTTCTACCCTCAGGGAGCTCACCCTAGACTGAAGACTACAAACAATTAAACAAATAAATGAATAAGACAGTCTGAGAAATGATATGAGTTATGAAGACAAACCAGAGGGAAGGGATAAATAGTGACATGAATGCTCTTTTAGGTAGGCTAGCCAATAAAATCTCTCTGAAGAGGGGATATCTCAGCAGGAGCATGCCATATGATTGTGGGAGAAAGACATTATTGGAAAAGAGAAAAGTAAGTACAAAGACCCTAATGTGGGAAGGATGTTAGTGTATTTGAGAAACAAAAAGGTCAGTAAGGAAGGTTAGAATGGTGTAATATAAAGGAAGAGTGATCAGAAATAAGGTCAGAGAGAGAGGTAGGTCAAATCATTCAAGGCCTTATACATCAAAGCCCAGTGTTTGCATTTTATTTGAAGGGTGACAAAAAGTCATAGGAGGAAATTCAGCAGAGGATGTGGTATGATCTGATGTACTTTTTTAAAGTTAAATTTGGCTATTGTGGGTCAGGAGGGGAATCTCCGAGATTAATTAGCGTAGGCCTAGGATCATGGCTGTGGAAATGATAAGAACTAGTCAGACTCAGGACATGTTTTAAAGATAATGTTGAACACATGATAGTTTGAAATAGAGTGTGAAGAAAAGATATTAAGGACAACTCTTAGGTTTTTGATCTAAGTAACAAATAAATGATGGTTCCATTTGCTGAGATGGGAATGGTCTAGAAAGAAAAAAGATCAACAGTGGTCCCGAACAGGTACTCAATATATAGTGGCCACTGTTTATATTAAAAATCATTTTCCATTGACTCTTGATAGGAATTGCACTGAATCTACAGATTGCTTTGGGTAGTATGGACATTTTAATGATGTTAATTCTTCCTATCCATGAACACGGTATGTGCTTCCATGTATTTGTATCTTCAATTTCTTTCTTCAGTGTCTTATAATCTTATGAGTACAGGTCTTTTACATCCTTGTTAGGTTTATTCCTAAGGTCGGTTATATTTCTTTTTTTAATATTTAAAAAAATGTTTATTGATGAGAGAGAAACATCAGTTTGTTGTTCCACTTACCTATGCATTCATTAGTTGATTCCTGTATGTGTCCTGACAGGTGATAAAACCTGCAATATGGCGTATCAGGACAACATTCTAACCAACTGAACCACCTGGCCAGGGCCAATTTCATTAAAAATAATTTTTAAAAGTCATCTATTTTCTGAGGTTGTACTACTTCACTGCCCAAAGACAATGACATTAATATTACTGAAGCTTATTCCATATTTTATTTTTAAAATTTCTTCTGGTTATATGAAATTAGAACTTAGACTCAAGTCTTAAGTCACTGGACCTTCTACCTTGGAACAGAGAAGAGAAAACAACTGGTAAGACTCCGTACCAATTATGCTAGTGTTATAAAATTTGCATTGAGGGCTCTATGGGACTCACACATAATTACTCACTAGGATTACAATGATATAATCAGAAAGATCCACTTTAATCTATCATTTCTGAACATTTCCCATTTAGCCTGGAACACAAACACACCTCTGAGATAATATATTTTTTAAACCTGATCATTTAAAAAAGTATTCAACATTAATAAATGTGATTTCTAACCACTGATCTGGTCCACTCCCCTAGTTAAAAAGGAGAAACTAAAGCCCATAAGTCAAATAGTTTGTCTAAGAGAACACAATTAGTAAATCATGGAGTCCTGTTAAGCACATAGAGGAGTACTGGAAAATAGTGCTGGGAAAACAGATCAGATCTGAACTGTGAGTCTAAAGAATTTTTTTTTTCAATCTCTCCACCCCCTAACCTCTCCCTCACCTCCACTGAGCTGTCATCCTGCTCTCCATCTATGAATTTGTCCCCATTTTCCTTGTTAGTTCAGTCTGTTCATTAGATTCCACATATGAGTGAAATCATATGGTATTTGTCTTTCTCTGACTGGTTTATTTCACTTAGCATAATGTTCTCCAAGTCCATCCGTACTGCTGCAAAGGGTAAAATTTTCTTCCTTTTTATAGCTGAGTAGGATTCCATTGTGTAAATGTCCCACAGTTGTTTTATCCACTCATCGACTGATGGACACTTGGGCTGCTTCCATATCTTGGTGATTGTAAATAACACTGCAATGAACATAGGGGTGCTTCCATCCTTTTGAACTAGTGTTTTGGGTTCCTTCAGATATATTCCCAGAAGTGGGATAGCTGGGTCAAAAGGCAGATCCATTTTTAATTTTTTGAGGTATCTCCATACTCCTTTCCACAGTGGCCACAATCTGCATTCCCATCAGCAGTGCGAAAGGATTCCCCTTTCTCCATATCCTCGCCAGCACTTGTTTGTGGATTTACTGATGATAGCCATTCTGACTGGTATGAGATGATATCCCATTGTGGTTTTAATTTGCATTTCTCTGATGATTAATAATGTTGAACATCTTTTCATATGTCTATTGGCCATCTGTATATCCTCTTTGGAAAAGTGTTTATTCAGGTCCTTTGCCCATCTTTTAATTGGGTTGTTTGTGTTTTTGGTGTTGAGTTTTATTAAGTTCTTTATAAATTTTGGATATTAACTTATTATCAGATGTATCAGTGAATATGTTCTCCCATTTTGTGGGCTGTCTTTTTACTTTGTTGATGTTTTCCTTTGTTGTGCAAAAATTTTTTAGTTTGACATAGTCTCATTTACTTTTTTCTTTTATTTCCCTTACCTGGGGAGATGTATCCGATGAATATTGGTACAAGCAATGTCTGAGGTTTTGCTCCCTATGCTTTCTTCTATAATTTCTTTGGTTTCAGGCCTACCACTTAAGTCTATGATCCATTTTGAATTTACTCTTGCATGTGTTCTAAGAAGGTGATCTAGTTTCATTTTTCTACATGCATCTGTCCAATTTTACCAACACAAAACAAAGTATTTATTAAACAAAGTATCTTTAGCCCATTGTATGTGCTTGCTTCCTCTGTCAAATATTGATTGACTATAAAGGTATGGGTTTATTTCTGGGTTTTCTATTCTGTTCCTTGATCTATATGTCTGTTTTTATGCCAGTACCATGCTGTTTTGATTACTATGGCCTTATAGTATAGTTTGATATTAGGCAGTGTCATTCCTCCAACTTTCTGCTTCTTTCTCAGGATCACTATTACTAATGTGGGACCTTTTGTGGTTTCATATAAATTTTTCAAATATTTGCTCTAGTTCTGTGAAATATGTCATTGGAATCTTGATAGGAATTGCATTGAATCTACAGATTGCTTTGGGTAGTACGGACATTTTAATAATGTTAATCCTTCCTATCCATGAACACAGTATATGTTTCCATGTATTTGTGTCTTCAATTTCTTTCTTCAGTGTCTTATAATCTTATGAGTACAGGTCTTTTACATCCTTGTTAGGTTTATTCCTAAGTATTTTATTCTTTTTCTTTTTAATTAACACAATATATATTGGTCTTTCTTCTGTCAAACCCTGAGCCAACCACTTTCCCCAAGCTGCCTAGGGAGGTATCGGAAAAGGAGCATACATGGCAGATAAGACATGGGAGAAAGAACTATGGGAGGTGGTGATGGCTCCTTCACATGGTTAAGAGGATGAGAAAAGCCACCATCAGGCAAAAGAGCCCCATGGCCTCTGACAGGGCAATGCCCAGAATGGCATAGGAGGAGAGCTGTTGCTTCAGAGAAGGGTTCCTGGCATAACCAATGATGAGGCTCCCAAACAGAGCCCCAGTTCCAGCCCCAGAGCTTGCCAGTCATACTGTGGCAGTCCCAGCCCCAATGAACTTGGCTGCTGTGTCAATGTCCCTTGAAATGGCGCTGGTTTGGAAGTTGCAGCTAGAAATGAGTGAGGTCAGAGGATGTGCGGCTGCCAAGTTGCTGAGGTTCTCATCTGTTAGTGTCTCTGTTCATTTCAGCACCACTGCAGATAGTGACTGGCTCCACAACTGAGAGGTGCTCACAACCAAGGAGGGGATGGAGACAAATTTGGCGCAGGTGTACATTTTCAGGGAATAAGGGGCTGTGGCAGGAGAGCTGCTCCCAGTGCAGAGAAGGCAGAAAGGCGGTATTTTATTCTTTTTGTACCAGTTGTGTATGAGATTGTTTTCTTAATTTCCCTTTCTGTTAGTTTGTTATTGGCATGTAAAAATGCAACTGATTGATGGATATTAATTTTGTATTCTGCTACTTTGCTGAATTCATTTTTCAGTTCCAATAGTTTCTTCATAATATCTGTGGAGTTCTCTATGTACAGTATCATGTCATCTGCAAATAATGACAGTTTTACTTCTTCCTTTCCAATTTGGATGCCTTTTATTTCTTCTTCTTGTTTGATTGCTGTGGCGAGGAATAAGAGAGGTGAAAGCAGACACCCCTGTCTTATTCCTGTCAACGATGAGATCAAGGAAGAAATCAAAAGGTACCTTGAAACAAATGAGGACAAAACAATCCCAAATCTGTGGGACACTGGGAAAACAATACAAGAGGGAAATTCGTAGCATTACAGGTCTATCTCAAAAAACAAGAAAAAGCTCAAATAAACAGTATAACTTTACACTTAAAGGAACTTGAAAAAGAACAATAAACAAAGCCCAAAGTGAGTGGAAGGAAGGAAATAATAAAGATCAGAGCAGAAATAACAAAGTAGAGTCTAAAAAAATGATACAAAAGATCAATGAATCCAAGACTTGGTTCTTAGAAAAGATAAACAAGATTGACAAACTTTTAGCCAGATTCATCAAGAAAGAGAGAGAACCCAAATAAATAAAATCAGAAATGAAAGAGGAAACATAACAACTGACACCAAAGAAATTCAAAGAATTGTAAGAAAAAATTATGAACAATGATATGCCAACACTGGACAACCTGAACAAAATGGATAAATTCCTAGAAACATACAATCTTCCAAAACTAAATCAGGAAGAATCAGAGAATCTGAATAGGCAGATTACACCTAGTGAAACTGAAGTAGTAATCAAAAAACCCCAACAAACAAAAGTCCTTGACCAGATGGCTTCACAGGTGAATTTTACCAAACATTCCAAGAAGAACTAACACTGCTCCTCCTCAAATTATTTCATAAAATTCAAGAGAAGGGAAAGCTCTCAACTATTTTATGAGACCAACTGAACCACCTGGCCAGGGCCAAGTTCATTAAAAATAATTTTTAAAAGTCATCTACTTTCTGAGGTTGTACTACTTCGCTGCCCAAAGACAATGACATTAATATTACTGAAGCTTATTCCATATTTTATTTTTAAAATTTCTTCTGGTTATATGAAATTAGAACTTAGACTCAAGTCTTAAGTCATTGGACCTTCTACCTTGGAACAGAAACAATTGATAAGACTCCTTACCAATTATGCTAGTGTTATAAAATTTGCATTGAGGGCTCTATGAGACTCACACCTAATTACTCACTAGGATTACAATGATATAATCAGAAAGATCCACTTTATGGATCTTTCCATACATTATCCTAATTCCAAAACCAGATAAAGACACTACAAAGAAAGAAAATTATAGGTCAATATCCCTGATAAACATAGATGCTAAAATCCTCAACAAAATATGAGCAAATCGAATACAGCAATGCATCAAAAAGATCATACACCACAATCAAGTGGGATTTATTCCGGGAATGCAAGGTTGGTACAACATTTGCAAGTCAATAAATGTGATTCACATAAACAAAGGTAAGGATAAAAACCACATGATCATATCAAAACATGCAGAAAGAGCATTTGATAAATTCGGCACCCATTTATGATAAAAACTCTCAGCAAAGTGGGATTAGAAGGAACATACCTAAACATAATAAAAGCCATATATGACAAACCCACTGCCAGCATCATACTCACTGAGTAAAGAATTTTTTATTCATTCTGAAATCAGTGGAAGCCACAAAAGATTTTTTAAAAATAAGTTTTATAATTGCAACAGTGTAATAGAAAGAGTAAAAATGGGAGTGGGGGGGAATAGGGAAAATAATTCACTCCAGAGAAAAATGAAGAGGGCTGAACTGACAGGTTTATAAGGAAGGAACAAATGCAAAGGCTTTGAAGATTTAGAAGCAAGAGCTTAGTTTCTGATTACAAGCAAGAAATAAAAGGAGTAACTAAAGATGATTTGGGGATTTTCAGAACAGGTAACTGGAAAGATAGCAATCTTAATAACTAAGATTAGGAAAGTATCCTGCCATATTCTAATAGCATTAGCTAATACAAGTCTGTTTCCTAGAAGTACAGTTTGCTTCCTAAGGAAACTGCCTGCCCTCTCTACTTCTCTTGTATTTACCATGATATTATTACCTGGTATGGGGTTGGACTGAGTATAAGCAGTTCCAAATAAACATTTGGAGAACTGAAAGCACATTCTCCATTTAAACAAAATGACAATCATTGTTGCAAATAGATTTTGAGATAAAACAATTCTGAACAAAAATTAGTACATAGAAAATAAATTCAGAATGTGGTCTTAAAAAAGTAAAGCATGAATGTGAATGAGGACTCTAAAAGAAATATTAAATTTCTCATGGCACAAAGAATAACAAAGAGGTAGGAGAAAAAGTCTTGGTCCTCAGAAAGGCCATTGGGGAGTGGAAGTGAGCAGGGCATTCAATTGGGTTACAGATACTGAGCACAAGAATTCCTGGCATGAACAACCTTATTCACAAGAGGACAAAACAGTCAGTCCCTGCACTCAACAAAGTACTTTATTGTTCCTTTTTTTAACTGATAACTTAGAGCAACTGATTATAAAATAACCAATCTTAGCTGTATCCATGTATTAAAAAATATACAAACACACAAATAAAATCCATAAACCTACTGCTTCTATGACTTACCAGGCCACTACCTTCCTTCCAACTAGAAATCTTAGAGGGGAGAAAGATAAAAGGAAAAGAGGAAGTAGTGAGGTTGGGGTCAAGAAAAAGAGAGAAATAAAACTGTGAAAGTTCAGCGCACTCACTCCTGCTGGGCACAAAATAGCTGTGCCAGCAAAGGACCAAGGCATGCCCAGAGGATTAGATGCCTAGCATCTGGCAGGTCATGAGATAGCCTTCTTTCTCAAGTACAATTTTCCAGATCGCTAATGCAGTGATTTTCAATTTTTTCTGTTTTTTAAGCAGGAGGCCCTTTCTTCAAAACTCTTATATAGAAGTTCAATGTAAAACATAAAAAGAAGAGCTGCTCTAGCTGGAAAAAAGAGAAGGGAACCAAAAGCCTCATCTGCTCAGCAACCTCCTTCCTGGCATTGGCTCTGAGGAGGCTTATCTGTGGAAATCCTAGGTTTCCAATAAATGGATTCTTCCCAATTTAAATCTAATCATCTCAATTGGAGGGAAAACTTTGGTTCATGCTTCTGCCTCAGTTTCTGCACCTGTAAAAATTATAGTTATTTACAGCTTGAAAACAGATCATGAGCCACACTGATAGTCATGAGAATTTTTAAAAAATATAAAGTATTAGTAAATTTCTAAGACAACTAGAAAAGCATTTAGAAAATAAAAATTCTAAGAATTTTGAGAATGGAACATAGTTATACTCAGATTGACATTTAAGACTTCCTAGGGAAGTGTAATAAATGTTTCTACTGATGTAGTACTCCTCTGGGTGGGTAACAAAAACCTAGAGGGCTCTGCTTGCTCTACGTCACTGGTAGGATAATTTCCTTTCATTGTGTTCAAAATACACAATGAAAGTAAAGGCACAAAAACATAAAAGATATAAACAATTAGAAGCTTCTATTCCCAGGCTTTTAACTGCAGTATATTTGAGACAGGTGGCTTATGCAGAACAAAAGGAGTCGCCAAAAGAGTGCAAACCCACCATGGTTAACAATTAATTCTTTTTTAAGATTTTTATTTATTTACATTTAGAGAGAGGGGAAGGGAGGGAGAAAGAGAGGGAGAGAAATATCAATGTGAGAGATACATCAACCGGTTGCTTCTCACATGCCCCTAACTGGGGACCTGGCCAACAACCCAGGCATGTGCCCTGACTGGGAACTGAACTAGTGATCTTTCGGTTCACAGGCCGGCGTTCAGTCCACAGAGCCACACCAGCCAGGGCTAACAATTAATTATAATAATTTTCATGTATTGCACACTTACTGTGAATTATAACAGATCCGTAGACTTAATATACATAATCTCATTTGTTGACTTACTGTGGAGATCAGAGAACTTGGCTGAGAACAAGAATATTACTTCTTGTAAGTTAAAAGGGAGGGTATATTATTCTTGAACAATGGAACCAAAAAAGAAAGGCTAAGAAAGTAGATCAAGGAGACATCAGAATAGTAATGGTATCATTGGTCTCATCACACCGTCATGCTTCTAGGCTGGGACACACATATATTTAGTAAAAAAGAGCAAAGATGTAAATGGACTCTAACCCAGTACTGTCCAATACAATAGCCGCTAGATTCATGTGGTAAATTAAATCAAATCAAATAATAATTAGTGCCTTGTTCACTCCAGCCGCATTTCAATGTTCATTAGTTATGTGTGGCTAATACTTCCATCACTGCAGAAAGTTCTATTCAACAGCATTACCCTAGTAGAAAACCCCTGAATGTATTAAAAACAGAAGCAGACACACAACAAATGTTAGGTGAGTCACTGAATGATAAAAGACAGACAGGCTTCAATGGGCTATTTAAAGAACTAGCCACAGGAAAAGAAACTAATAATAATAGCTAACATTTACTGGGCACTTAACACAACCCAGGTACTACTGTATGTGCTTTATATGTGTTGTGACAAAAAGAGGCCACATACTAAACCTGACAAGGTCAGAGGAGGCCTGAATGGCAGCCTTACAAACTCAGGGACCTAAAGTAACCACACAGGATGATCTGAAATTAAAACTTTTTAACTAAAAGCAGTTTATGGCAGGTAGTCATGTCCAAGGCTACAATCTTCCCTCACAAAAGACTGAGCCTGTCTATTGTCTTTCAGCATCTATGAAATGTCAAGGTAACTCTCCTTTTTCCAGACCCCTCAGGGCATACAACTACACCAGAGAGACCACAGATTCCTTCATTAGTTATTTTTAACTATCCATACCATCCTAGCAGTATGTGTCTATTAATTATTTTACTTTTAATCCAATCCCAAAGGTTTCCCCACTTTGCTTTCTTTCACCTCCCTAATCAATCACCAATGATTTTCATGTAACCCACTTTCATCTTCTCTTTTGGTTGAAATGTATAAAACAGGGTGCAGAACTACCACTTTCTGGAGCATGTTCTCAATCTCTTGAGGTTTTGCTTCCTGGCAATTGTCATCAGTTTGGCTCAAATAAACTCATAAAAATTCTTACAGGGCCCTGACTGGTGTGGTTCAGTGGACTGGGTGTCATTCTGCAAACTAAAAGGTCACAGGTTCCATTCCAGGTTGGGGTACATGCCTGGGTTGCAGGCAGTCTCTGGTTGGGAGCATGCCAGAGGCAACCAATCAATGTTTCTCTCACACATCAATATTTCTTTCCCTCTCTTTCTCCCTCCCTTCCCTTCTCTCTAAAAATAAATAAAATCTTTTTTAGAAATTTCTTACAGATGTGGACATTTCTTACATTGACAGTTTTAATTTAATGAATGATCGATAACAACTTTATGAGGCATTCACTGTCATTACCTTCATTTTATAGGTAGGAAAACTAAGGATTGAAGAGGTTAAGTAATTTTCCCAATATCCAGGATGTGAATCCAGGCAGTTTGATTTAGAATCTAGAGCCTTCATTTCTAATCATTATATTATACTACTTCTATTATATAACAACTATATTTTTAAGTTTTGCTGTAATGGAATAAAACTTATTTAAATTCAGTCTTCTCACGCATTCTCAAGTTGAGTTCATAGTGAAGAAAGTAAGAAAAGAAGTGGTGAAATTAAAAAAATATATTGGCAGGATCCCTGGTCAGTGTGGCTTAGTTGGTTGGAGAATCTTCCTATAAATTGAAGGGTCACAGGTTTGATTCCAGGTCAGGGCACATGCCTAGGTTGTGGGTTAGGTCCCAGGTCAGGGTATGTATGAGAGGCAAACAATTGATATTTCTCTCTCACATCAATGTTTCTCTCCTTCTCTCTCTCCTCCCTTTCCCTCTCTCTAAATCAATGACCATGTCCTCGTGTGAGGATGAAAAAATGTGTGTGTGTGTGTGTGTGTGTGTGTGTGTGTGTGTGTACACACACACAGAGTCAGGAAATATACAAAATGTTAATATTAGTTTGATGCCTAGGTGCTGAGATTAAGGGTAATTTTTATTTTCTTGGTTTTGCTAACTGTATTTTCTAAATGTTCCACAATGATGATGCATAACTTCTGTAATAGTAACAATAATCATAAAAATATTTGTAAGATGAAAATATGATCATCTTAAAAACTCCTACACAGAATATCAAATCAAGACTCTTCTATCTCACTCTCGAACATTGTAGAGGGCCCCTAAATGATCTCTTAGCCACCAGTCTCCCCAACACTAAACAACCACTTTGAGTTTGCCATCAGTTACCCTCTGTCATGCTCAGACTCCAAAACACGGAGTATAAAATATAATCTTAGCCTTATGCAAAATTTGTCTGAATAATTTGGTCCAATTCTATCTTTCACCTTTATCTAACAATATTATCCCCAGTTCTTGTAGGAGAAGCATGGTAAAAGAGTCAGAGCCCTTAGTCAACACATACTCTCTTGGCCTTAGTTCTTTCAGTGGAGAATAGTTGTGAAGATTAAATCTTTAACTAAGTAAAACATCCATCATACACCAAGCCTTCAATAAGTGATGGTTTCTCATTACTGTTATTTTTAGCCAGATGGGGTTTTTTGATTCACTGACTCCTCAAAAAGTTTTGCACTTCTACCTCTGTGCTTCGTTTATTACTATTTTGCTCCTTTCTGAGTTCCTTCCTTATTAAAATTCAAGTTCCAGTTCAAGTCAATCTCCTCTAAGAAAACTTTCCTGCTTCCCTGGCTATGACAAGCTAATAGATCTCTCATTACTTTGTAATTCTATAGCATTTATGCTTACCCAAATGAAGGTGTCCTCACTGATTTTCTTAGTTCTCTTTTCATGAACATAAGTCCTAAATCCCCAATTAGAGTGCAAATTCCCTGCTTTGAGACATTGCATTTTATATATACCTTTATACCTTTCTTGATTTTTGACATATCATCAGGCATATACTAGATCCTCAAAAAATGCATTAATGTGATTTTCAGACTGGGAAGAAAGTCATCATAAAAATACTGCTGAACAGTTTTGTACTGGACTAAGAAGCCAATAATTCTACATAAAGATAGAAAGTTTCAAGTAAGCAGTATAATCTAATTTTATAATTTATCATCACTGACCAAATGTGTAAATCATACTTAAGCTATCTGATATCTCTCTAGTCCAATATAAATATTAGCGATAAATGACCCTAGGTAAAGAGCACTTTCAACTTTTCAAAGTGTCCTACATGTAAGTTGTACTTAAATACATATTGACTTAAATTGTTTTATTTGGTTTTGTGGGGGTTCAGAACAAGTCACCCCAAGATGTGCCTCTGTGGTATGCAGATTATTTTATGTTAAAGGCAACAGCTCAAGAGAAACTTCAGCCCCCCAACCCAACCCCTTTAATTACCTAGTAGAATTTGAATTAGGGGCCTTGCCCATAATAAGAGCTTATCAGAGATAATTTTTTTGACCTGTCTATATGGCAGGGCAAACCACTAATTACTGAACATCTGTTCTCCTTATGTCCCTGCAATGACCTTCTGAAGCCCCACGGTGCCTTACCTCATCTTTAACTCAAAATGTCATATATATGTCATTTTCCCTGTCTGTCTCTGAACCTCTCAGATATGTGGGAGTCTTTGACTCTCTCATGTATTTGGGGTTCCCATGCATATACATTATTAAACTTACTTATTTTCTTTTGTTAATGTGTCTCATGTAGATTTAATTATTAAACCAACCAAAAGAACCTGAGAAGGGAAAGTTTCTTCCTCCCCACAGTTATTTAGAAATATACTCACCTCACCAAAAAAAAAAAAAAGAGAGAGAGAGAGAATTAGAGTAAGGAAGATTCAGACACTGATTACTAGAAAATAATGATTATATAACTTATTATATATAAAAATAATTCCCATTTATAAAGGCGAACTGTCAAGTGAGTACTAAAAGTTAAGGGTAGACAGCCTGAGACATAACTTAATTTTTATTTTCATTCACTGATTTAATTACAATTCCTCATTAAGGAATTAAGAAAATTAAGTAACTGTTTAAGTCCAAAATCTTTTTGAGGGTCTGAGAATCAAAAGGTCGCTGGTTCCATTCCCGGTCAGGGTACATGCCTGGGTTGCAAGCTAGGTCCCCAGTTGGGGGCGTGTGAGAGGCAGCCAACTGCATGCCAATGGTTCTCTCCCTCTATTTCCCCCTCCCTTCTTCTTCTCTCTCTAAAATAAATAAATACATAAATACATACATACATACATAAATAAAATCTTTTTGATAAATTACTAATTCAGCAGTAGGAAACAACTGTTCTGATAAGCTGCTATTAAGAGAAAGCAATCTGAGAAACAGATTATTAAATGAAATTAATTACCAGAAAATTAAGTCTCAATAGGTAGAAAAAGATCTACAGCACAGTTAAACCCCAGCTGGATAGATTCAAGCAGGAAATCCTAAATCTCTCTTTTTAGCTGTTAATGCTGTTCTAACAAGCTTCCAATAATGTTTCAACTTCCTCACTGACCACCAAAAGGAAAGAAAAGCCATTACCTAAGGATGTTGGGATGGGAGAGTCTATTCATAAGTTGCACTTCCTTCAGCATGTTTGCCCGGTTACTACTCAGTGTGTTCATCTTAAGAGCCATCACCTGACCAGAAGCTCGGTGACGCACCTGGAAAATAAAACAGAACAAGAAAAGAGGCTCAAGGGCAGCAGGAATACATGAGGTCAAAGTCTCCATGTGTAGAACATGCCAATTTAGATAAAATAGACATGGTAGGGGATATTTTTCTATAAACTCTGTGATTACATTAGGGTCTCGCTTCCATTAAAGATGAATTACTCCATCCAAAACCAAAATTGTTTCACATTAGGCTGGCCAGAAAAACACTGTTAAATAACGCTGCAAGAAAGCATGTCTTTTTTTTAGTATCTTACAGAAAATGGGGGAAAATTTATTAGCCTGGTTCCTCATGGCTATCATTGCCAAATCTTAGGGCACTAACAGGAAAAAGTCCCTTTTGTGGAATTTTAAGTGTCCACAGAAAAGATATATGTACAAGCCTCATATAACACTTACAGCTGTCTTTATAGGACACTAAAAACACAACCTCAAAATCTCCCTCAAGCACGATAAAATACATATCTATAAGAAAAAAAGCATTTCATGTTAAATATAGAAAGAAGTTGGTACACCTTTTAAAGCTAATATTGTAGTAACCCAACCCAAAGTACTTTGTAATTATCTATACACACTCAAGTCAGATACATGGACCACAGAACTTACACTATTAACCATACACGCAGAGCCAAATTCAGTTCTAACACATTCGTTCATTATAGAATTTGATCTACTTTACATGAAAAAAATTCTTTCATAATTTCGATCCATACTCCACAGGTTTCAAAACCCACAATACTTTACTTATAAGAAAATTAACTATGTTTTCACCCTCTAAATGTGGTCTTAGTAGTAACAAAATGAGACTATCAGAGAAAATAGTTTGTCTTACCCAAAAGAAGCTCAATTATTCACTGAGATGTATGTTCCCTACTGAAAAATTAGGAATGAGGCAGAAGGAAAATAAAGTACCAAGGACCTCTTTACTCTCCGGTTAAAAAAATTTCATTTCAGATCTTGTGCAACAGGGACTTACTGTGCAAAAATGTCATCATCCTACGGACTTTAAGAGCATTATTTCAGCATGTTATTCTTGACCAAGTGGAAATTCCAATAGAAAACATGACAATCTACTTAACTCTTTAATCTCCAGAAATTCCTTGAAATGACAATAGCCCAGAAGTTTAGCATATCTATTAACACTGGGCAGACATCACAGCTTATGACAGAATTCAAAGAACAATGTTTTAGAGTAGCCAGACAGAAGAAGGGGAAGGAGGAAGGAAAACACTCAAAGCCACAGGAAAGCTAATCAGAAAAACTGAGGCAGAACACTGGCTGTCTCTCCCCTCTTCTAGATCACTTAGTGAGATTTGGAACCCAACTCTCTTTCTAGGGCATCAATGATTCTGTTGTCATGTACCTCGTGATTCATGAAAGAGAACAGGCTTTCCTTTTCAGATCCTGCATGGATAAGTTAAAAGAGACATTTATATACAAAGAACACACTGACAGTATTTTTCCAACTCTATTTACAGAAGACATCTAGTGTTTTAATAAGAGCTCTCTGAATTCTGAAAGTTACTCTTTTTTGTTTTTCCCCATCACCTGAAAACTATCACTCTGAGTTAACAAAATGTCTGCTTTTAAGACAGTTTGACATCAAAACAATGTGTGAAATTCCGGAACAAACAATCTGTTTCAAACTAATCAGAAAGAACCCTATTTCCTTAAGCAAGTGCACAAGATGATGAACATATTCATAACTCATTGTATTTTATTTTTCATCTCCATAAAATACTCTTCTCCTTCCTTCTAGCTTCTCAAATTCTACCTTACGGTATCTTTCAAGCCACACTCAATTATGTCATCCTTGCTGAAGCCTTCCTTGACTATCCCTGGAAATTATTTGCGGCTACCTTCTTTATACTACTTCAGAACAACATTCATAACACCAGTATACTGTTCATCACATAGTTCTGCACATAAATATTTTCTCACTAGGTTACAAAGCATCTTGAGACCAGAAAGTACTTGTATATTCTATTCATCCTTGAATATTCATCCTAGAAGGCCTGGTACATCATAAGGGCACAGTAAAAATAACAACAACAGTTAAATGATACTTCTAATATAATTTTTAAGAGCCAATAAATCATTTATTTATCCAGGTGACTTCTTTGGGGGTTATTGGTGGGGAAGAGTGTTTTTCTTTATCTCTTTTTGGTGGCAGAGGATGAGAGGAGAATGGAAACAGAAAAGTAGTATAAGATTTGGTCAAAGTGTTCTAGAGTTTACCATCTAGAAAAGGACAAATAATAAACTATATGGCTAGTCAGATAAGAAAGAAAATAAAGAATTAAATATAGCACAAGAGGTATTTTATATAAATGTTGATGGAACGAGCACTTAGGGAAAAAGTTGATGGGACCTTCAGTGAAATCTCAAAGGATTAATAGATTTGGATAGACTTTTTTAAAAGTACAGAATAGACTACAGGCAATAAAGGAAGAAAAAAGTACCATCAAATATAGGGTCCACAAAATGTGGAGACAGTGCCTAAATGAAGGAGGATCTTCACTCTAAGTTATCAAAACCACAAAAATTAATAATCCCTCAAATGTGCTGAGATTCTCAGAATAAAGGAAAGGTCTAGCTCTGCTTAAGTTTGTCCTCTAAACATAGATCATTGTTACTAATAATAAGAAGAGCCCCAAGGCACTGATATCTTTAAACATCTTTTTAAAGGGGAGGGGAAGGGAAGGGGATACAGGAGGAGAGAAAAGAAAAGAAAAAAAAAATAACCAAGGTAAGTAAATTACTACCTCTCTTTGACTTTTAAACTCATCAGATGATACTACCATAGGATCCCTAAATTCACTTTCTAAAGAAAACCACAGCAGAGTGGTGAAGTGCTGGGGCTTTGGAGATGAGCAAACTGAATCCCAGTTTTATCACTTAAATGATTTGTATGACTCCTCATTGAAATCTTCTGTTGTATGTGCTATTCAAGGTCTGTCCAGAAGGTATCCATCCATGTAATATGAAAAATAGAGACATTTATTGAAGAAAATACAAGATACAAGAAACATTGTACACAGGACAATGACACCTCAGTCCTCTTCAAAGTAGGCACCTTGGGACCTCCCAATTGCCATCAGCTGCCCTCTCATATTTCCTAAATCTCATCGACGGTCTGAAATCTCTTCCCTTTTAAAGGTGATATTAATTTTGGGAAAAGCCAGAAGTCACAGGGTGCCAAATCTGGGCTGTAAGGGGGCTGAGTCACCTGGATGATTCAATGTTTCGCCACAAAACTGCACAAGATGTGATGCATGAGCAGGTGTATTGTCGTGATGAAGCCACCAACCAGTTGCCCATGGCTGCAGCCTTCTGAATCATCCAAATAGTTTCCATAGAGGAATGTTCAAGCTTAATGCAAAATCTGATGCAGATTCACTGCTGTACTCGCTCAGTCATTTTGAATGCAACAGCCACACAATACACATGCTCACTCAATGGCATCTACTGCCCCCACTGACTCGTACACTGAAGTTGTCATTGTCTACACATGTGCATTCCAGTCCACTGTCCTTGGCTGCCAGGTTACATCGATGCAAACCATTCTTGTTACAGTAACAATGGCTGGACTTTTTCCGGACAGACCTCACCATGTATATTAACTAATTTAATTCTCAAAATAATTCCATGAGGTAGGTATTATTAATATCCCCCATTTTACAGCTATTGAAATTGAGAACCAGAGGGATTACATGACTTTCTCAAGATCATACCTCTGGCAAATGGCAGAGCCAGAATCTGAACCTAGATAATGCAAAGAACATTGGGTCTGGTAAAGTTGAGAACAACTGATCTAAAGAAAAAAGCATTGTGTGCACACTACATAATAATTACCATGTAAAGAAATAATAATCATGGTCTTATATGTATCTAACAACATACTCTTGTAATATATCAAACAAAAACTGACAAAAAACCAAGGCAGATTTGGCAAATCCACCATCTTCATGGAATTTTTTCTTTTTAATCCTCACCCAAGTATATATTTATTGATTTTAGAGAGAGAGAGAGAAAGAGAGGTTATATGAGAGAAACATCAATTGGTTGCCTCCCATATGCATCCTGCCCAGGGATAAAACCCACAACCTGGGTATATGACCTCACCGGGGATCGAACCCACAATCTTTTGGTGTATAGGACAATGCCCCAACCAACTGAGCCACCAGGCCAGCAGAAAAGAAATGAGTATGAGTATGGTACATATTAATAAAATTGACACACTTGATCTAATCTCCACCAACAAAAACAGGTTTTATTTTATTTTATTTTTCAAGTATACATGAATAAATTTACCAAAATGCATGGGTACTACATCTCAAAGGAATTCTCAAAAAATTTCAAGAATTAATGTGGTTCAAAAACCACACCCCTAGAACACTATGAAATAAAATTAGAAATCAACAATAAAAAGATAATTAAAAATAAGAACAGTGGACAATACTAACTCTTTACCTAACATCTCAGCAGGCAATCCTGCAATTTTCCTTGCAGGAAAATGGGCCAGGTGACTGTGTCCTACTCAAGAGGCTAAATGGGCATTTCTAGATAGGGATTCTGAGAATGCTACTGTTTTCCTGTTGAAATTGTCCTTTATCCTTCTCCCTTGTTACAGACTGAAGCAAAAACGTGTGTTGGCATCAAAAAAGTAGCTATCTTGTAAACAAAAGGACAAAAGCCACACACTGCTGAGAGAGGAAACCAGAAGACTGGATTGTTGATGACTTCCTTCAGCAGATGCTCAGCATAGGAATTTCTCAAGATTTCTTGAGAAAAATTAATCTCTTATTTGAAATAAGCCACTGTGTTCAGGTTTCTGTAACTTACTGCCAAAGACAACCCTAACTGATTTGCAAAAGATTAAGTAAATAAGTCAGAGTTCCAATAAAGATGCTAGAAAACAGCCCTGGCTGGTGTGTCTCAGTGGATTGAGTGACAGCGAGTTGACAATTCAATTCCCAGTCAGGGCACATGCTTGGGTTGCTGGTGGGGTCCCCAGTTGGGGACGTAAGAGAGGTAACCAATTGTTGTTTCTCTCCCTCTCTTTCTCCCTCCTTTCCACTCTCTCTAAAAATAAATAAATAAAATCTTTTTTAAAAAAGATGCTAGGAAACAAAGCATAATAAAGACAAAAGCAAAAATTAATGAAACAGAAAACAAAGAAACAATAGAGAGGTTGAACAAACAAAAAGCTGATTTGGGGGAGGAAAAAAAATGAATGAAATGAAGAAACAAATCTCTAGTGACTCTAGATCAAGAAAAAAATCTTTCATTTTCTGGAACCTGCCTACCATTCTAGAGTCATCACAGGCTTGCCGTTCCTTACATATATCCACCAGACTTGATACAAACCCACATTCTCATTGTTCCTAGGGTATTCCATGCTCACATTCCTCTGTGTCTCCTTACATGCTTTTCCTCCTGCTTGAAATGCACCTTCTCGGCTTGTGCACCAGACAAGCTCTCTTCTCCTTCAAGAAAACTCAAAGGTACACCCTTCTGGGAAGCCTTCTTAGACTCCTTCAAATAAGGTGTGTACTGGTGCCCAGTATTATATTCCTTAGCACCTTATGCATACTTCCACACATTTAGCAGCTATGCATTGAGCAATTTCAGGCTCTTGCTAAAGGCTCAACTTTAGCAAATACTATTTTAAATAACATTTCCTGTCTTCCTCCTAAGTAAAGAGCTCTTTTATGGCAAGATTTTATTTATTTCTCTATCTCTAGCACCTATCTCAAAGTCCTACACCTAATGAGCATTAACTAAATATCAGCTGCATAAATAAATAAATGATTAAGATAGCAAATAATCGCAATGTTTATGCTAGAATAGAAAAATCAGCAGAATGCTATGAAATCACAAAGGGGAAGCAACAAACACTCTCCCTCTCGTCACTGCAAAATAATACACTCTAGAATTAGCTTTAAATTTTTTAATCCTCACTGAAGGACTTTTTTTTTTCTTTGTTTTTTAGAGAGAGAGAGAGAGAGAGAGAGAGAGGAAAGGAGAAAGAGAAACATCAATGTGAGAGAAAAACATCAATTGGTTGCCTCCTGTAAGTGCCCAGATTGGGGATAGAACCCACAAACAAGGTATGTGCCCTGACTGGAAATCAAACCCACAGCCCTTCAGTTACAGGACAACACTCCAACCAACTGAGCCACACCAGCCAGGGCTAGAATCAGCTTTTTGTAACATCTTTCACATGCCTTCACATGTATCATATTTACAGAAATACTTCTATATACTGAGTGAATCCAAGTTG
Organism: Mormoops blainvillei; assembly: GCA_004026545.1. Classification (NCBI taxonomy): domain Eukaryota; kingdom Metazoa; phylum Chordata; class Mammalia; order Chiroptera; family Mormoopidae; genus Mormoops; species Mormoops blainvillei. The sequence continues at coordinate 86,119 of PVJD01002202.1, read as the reverse complement.
TATACACAACTTGTACACTTCCAGTTTTTGTTTTTCCAGCTGGGTTATCAATTAAAGGATCTTGGGAAGTATTTATGCATAATATGCACACAGTAAAATTTGATACCTGATAAATTATCCCTTGATGTCACCTAGTGCTGAGTTTAGCCCACAAAGGCAACTGCAAATTCTTTACTAATTAGTGGCTAAAGTTCCCACATCAGCTCTGAAAAAAATATTAAATGTACTGAATATGGCCAAAAGCTATCATCATACACCGTTGTGGTGAACCTTAAGTATACATGTAACACAAATGCAAAGTCTCCTTTAAAATACATTCCACACACCCCAAAACACTGTCCCTCCCCATTTGAGTTTCTTTTCTGAAACCCCCTGTACCTCAAAGAGTTTACAAAACCAGATAAATGCAACAAGAAAAACAATAGGAAATTTAGCAAGAAGCCTTTTGACAGACAATAGGATACGCAACAAAGACCATTTGTAAGGTGCAGAGTTCTAAGATGCATTGGAGGGCTATCAACCTCTTTCTGCCTGGCTTTTCAATGCTAAAGTCCTTGAAAAGTGGAGGTGGGAGGTGAGGATGGAATTTTTTTCCCTCTTTACTCCTTTCTCTTGTAAGCTTCTGTAATAGGATGTCAGTCCCTCTGAATTGGTGTTTGGTAGGTTGGCAGCTTCCCTGGTCTTTAGGAATCTCTCTCTGACTGCTGCTTGTCTTTTTCTTCTCCACACTCTCCCCAAATAAAGGTGCTTCTCAAGGCTCCATCCTTGCTGCTCTAGTCTTCTGTGTCCATACTCTTGCCTTGACTGTTTCTGACGTTGAAAACATTTTCCTGATGGTTAAAAATATGCTCAATTCCTATATAACACTGCTTTTATGCCAGAGTAATTTCGTACAATTCAGGGTTTTCTCTACACTCATTCTTTCTTAACGTCATTCTTGATTTTGAGGGTTACTTCAATTCTCTGACTACCTGGGGCAGTTTAATTCTGAAATGGCTGGTTTGATATGAGGAGACAGGCAAGCAGGCAGGCAGACAGTCAGATATACACACACACACCACACATCTTGTTCATGGATGTTTTGGAGTTGGGGTGATTCAGAACTCACTAATCTGTTTCCCAAATGGCTTTGGTATAAACTGACATCTCAGTCAGAGCAAAAACTGAAAACTGGTATGTCAGAGATGCTAATAGGCTGCCCTGGCTGGTGTGGCTCAGTGGATTGAGTACCGGTCTGCAAACCAAAGGGTCACCGGTTCAATTCCCAGTCAGGGTACATGCCTGGGTTGCGGGCCAGGTCCCCAGATGGAGACATGTGAGAGGCAATCACACATTGATGTTTCTCTCCTTCTCTTTCTCCCTTCCTTCCCCTTCCTCTAGAAATAAATAAAATCTTATAAAAGAAAAAAGAAAAAGAAATGCTAATGGGCTTTCTCCCAACCTTCACCCTCAAATAAAATATATACTACCTCACATCATCCTCACTGTCCAGTTCTTAGTCATCTTACAAAATGCTTCCTCCAAGACATAAAGCTTAACTCTTTTCTGGTTTTTAAAACATGCAGGCAATTATTACATCTTGTTAGAACAGGACCACCTGGTGTTGATGAAAACGGTTTTTATAGTGAAGTCTGAAAAAAGAGGTGGACAAAGAACAGCCATGAAGTAAAAACAGACAATTTGGGAAAAATCCCAGTATTTGTAGATTCAGGTTGCAACGTGATCACTTAAAAGAGAGAAGATTAGCCCTGGCTGGCGTGGTTCAGTGGATTAAGTGCTGGCCTGGGAATCAAAGGGTCATGGGTTTGATTCCTGGTCAGGGCACAAGCCTGGATTGCAGGCCAGGTCAGGTCCCTAGTGGGGGGCACGCCAGAGGCAACCACACATTGATAATTCTCTCCCTCTCTCCCTCCCTTCTCCTCTGTCTAAAATAAAGTAAAACTTTTTTTTAAACTGAAAAAAAATAAAAGAGAAAAGATTCACTCTCTTGCAAACTTCTCAAGTTACAGTTTGAGAGGCTAAAATGCTATAGTCAGCTGGGACCCTGAGATCACTGTAGGAACACTAGCATGTTGAGATACTTACTTCTCAAAGCAGACAAGGCTACCAGAGAAAACAAACAAACAAAAAAAAAAACCCAGAACAAAATAACAGTCACCTACTGAAATGTTCCCTTACTTTCCTTAAACCGTCACTATTAATACTGCTATAAACTTAGAGTTTGCATGACGAACTCCATGGCACTAAATAATAAATGTATAACCATGAATATGAATAAATCAATTGTTCAGGACCAAGCAGATGGCAGATATCTGCCTCTTTTGCTTTATAAGTTTACTGTTTCTTATAGCTTGGCATTTCCAAACATAGTGCTGTCAATTTAGGAAAATATACCAGAGGGAGGAAATGGGAACTTAAGCCTCTATTTTATATAACTAGTTATATACTTGCCACACAAACTGAATCAGGTTGAACTCCACATATACATATTATATTTTTGGAATATACATAGTATACATACATATGGCATATGTGGGGGGGGGCACTATAGTATACAGATTCCAAGAATATAGCATAAATATGTAAAAGTTAATAAAATAATATCTTTCTTGTATACTGGATCAAAATTAGAGGTAGTATTCCATAGTAATTCAAATCCTAGCTGTGCCATTTATTTGTTGTGATATATTTGGCAAGATACTAAACTTATTTTTTTAAGATTTTATTTATTTATTTTAGAGAGAGGGGAAAGGAGAGAGAAAGAGAGGGAGACAAACGTCGACATGTGAAACAGCAATCAGTTGCCTCTTGTACTTCCCCAGCCAGGGCCTGGCCCACAACCCGGGCATGTGCCCTGACTGAAAATCAAACCAGTGACCTAATGGCTTGCTGGATGATGCCTAATGCACTCAGCCACACCAGTCAGGGTCTAAATATTTTTGAACCTCAGTTTCCTCATTTATGTAATGGAAGTGTAACTACTTATAGGATTGTTGTGATAATATAAAAAGATAATATATACAGGTTGTTAACACAGAATGTAAGCACAAAGGACCTAACATATTTTAACTGCATACATAATAGAAATAATAACTAGCCCTCACATAGGGAATATTATTATGTGCTAGACATTATTCTAAGTACTTCGCATATACTAGCTCATTATATCTCCTCAACAACTCCGTTCTGTAGGTACTATTAAATTTATGAGAGACCTTAACATGGACAGAAACCTTTAGAGCCTGTGGGAGAAGGTAGGGCGAGTGACAAGACCTATCACACTTTATGTCATCCTAAGAAGACTATGAGAAGAACTGTCTGTTTACAACACAGCTTTATGATTGTAACAGCTCCTCTCCTTAGCTTCCTCTTCCCCTTGTAAAGTACATCCTCCATCTCTGTCCAGTTCAGTTTGTGCACATGGCTCATCACGTCTGCATGTACAGAATTGCTGTGCTTTCTTTTCCCCGAATAAATCCTTTTTGGTGACAGAATACCTAGTCGACTTTTGTTTTATGGTTAACAATACTATTCTTTTATCCATTTTGCAGATGAAGAAACCAGGGCTCAGAAATCAAGTAACTCCTTAAAACAGAAAGTATTATAAGTGGTAGAGCCAAGATTCTAGCTCGAGAGTCTTTCTCAATGTATTCATATATATGTGAATACATTATACACACGTGTGTGTGTGTGTATATATACTCTTTTCTTTCTCTCTTTATTTATTTTTAGAGAGGGTGGAGGTGGGGAGAAAGGGAGGGAGAGAAACATCAATGTGTAAGAGAAGCATCAATGGGTTGCCTCTCACACACATGCCCCCAACTGGGGACTCGACCGGCAACCCAGGCATGTGCCCTAACTGGGGATCAAACAGACGACATTTGGTTCATAGGATGGCACTTAATACACTGAGCCACACCAGCCAGGGCTGTATGTTTATTTTTTAACTTATGCAACAAATATTTAGTAACTTCCCTTTTACTGGTAGAGTTTGTGCTAGGTATTAAAGGTAAGAGATGAAAAGCACAGGGGATTTTGATCTGATAGAAAAAGACAAACATGTAAACAAGCCATAAAATGTATCATTGTTCTGATAAAGGTCAGTTCACGGTATATAAGAGGTATAAAGGGGGGAACAATCATGGTATGAAAAATATGATAATGGTAAGAAAGACGGCATCTGATTCACATAACCACCAAAAATGATATCAGCCCTGGCTGGATAGCTCAGTTGGTAAGAGCATCATCCCTATATGCCACAGTTGCCGGTTCAGTCCTGGTCAGAGCAGATACAGGAATCAGCCAATTACAAATAAATATTTCTCTCTTTCTCTAAAATCAATTTTAAAAGAAATAAAAACAGAACTTCCAGCCAAAATGCAGGTGTAGGTAGATATACTTGGTCTGCATGCACAACCAAAAGAAAGACAACAACAAATAAAAACAATAAACAACCAGAACTGCCAGAAAATCAAACTGACTGGACGTCCAGCAACCAGGGAGTTAAAGAAGAAACATTCATTCAGACTGGTAGAAGGGGTGGAGACAGGCAGCCAGGGTGGAGGGGTGGAGAGGACCACAGGCAAGGCAAGGCTGCAGGACTAGGTGGTCCCACATTTGTGTGTGGATAAACTGGGAGGAACAACTGGGGAGTAAGAGAGACCAAGCAACCCAGGGTTCCTGCATGGGAAAAGAAAGCCTCAAAACTTCTACCAGTGATGGTGAAAACCTGTGGGGGTTGCAGCAGCAGGAGAACTGCCAGTCTCAGAGGAAAGTTCAGTTCGTCTGAGAGATTCACAGGGTGCTAGAACCTACACAAACCCACCCACCCGGGAATCAGCACCAGAAGGTCCCAATTTGCTGCTCAGTAGTGGACGAAGAGACTGAAAGCTGGCCAAGAGCCAAGCAAGCAGCAAGGTTCCCTCTCCAGCCTCTTCCCCATATACAGCTCCACAAGGCAGTGAGGTGGGTTGCCCCACCCTGGTGAATACCTAAGGCTCCGCCCCTCACAACTTAATAGACAACTTAAAAGAGACAAAAAAAATATGGCCCGATGAAAGAACAGATCAAAACTCCAAAACTAGAAGTGATGAAGAGATAGCCAACCTAACAGATGCAGAGTTCAAAACACTGGTAATCTGGATGCTCACAGAATTGGTGGAGTATGGTCACAAAATGGAGGAAAAAAATGAAGGCGATATAAAGTGAAATAAAGAAAAACACACAGGGAACCACTAGTGAAGGGAAGGAAACCAGGACTCAAATCAACAATTTGGAGTAGAAAGAAGAAATAAACATTCAACCAGAATGGAATGAAGAAAAAAGAATTCAAAAAAAATGAGGAGAGGCTGAGGAACCTCTGGGACAACTTTAAATGTTCCAACATCCGAGTCATAGGGGTGCCAGAAGGAGAAGAGGAAGAGCAAGAAACTGAAAACTTCTTTGAAGAAATACTGAAGGAGAACTCCCCCAATCTGGCAAAGGGAATAGGCTTCCAGGAAGTCCAGGAAGCTCAGAATCCCAAAGAAGTTGGACCCAGGAAGCACACACCAAGGCACATCATCATTACATTACCCAAGATTAAAGGGAAGGAGAGAATCTTAAAAGCAGCAAGAGAAAAGGAAACAGTTACCAACAAAGGAGTTCCCATAAGACTGTCAGCTGATTTCTCCAAAGACACCTTACCGGCAAGTAGGGGCTGGAAAGAAGTATTCCAAGTCATGAAAGGCAAGGACCTACATCCAAGAATACTCTATCCAACAAAGCTACCATTTAGACTGGAAGAATAGATAAAGTGCTTCCCAGATAAGGTAAATTTAATGGAGTTCATCATCACCAAGCCCTTATTATATGAAATGTTAAATGGTCTTATCTAAGAAAAAGAAGATGATCAAAAATATGAACAGTAAAATGACAACAAACTCACAACTATCAACAACTGAACCTAAAAAAAAAACAAAAAAACAAAAACAAAATCAAACTAGCAAACAAGAAGAACAGGAACAGAATCACAGAAATGGAGATCACATGGAAGTTTATCAGTGGGGAGGGGGAGAGGGGAGAATAGGGGAAAAGGTACAAAGAATAAGAAGCATAAATGGTAGGTACAAAATAGACAGGCAGAGGTTAAGAATAGTATAGGAAGGGGAGAAGCCAAAGAACTTATATGTATGACCCATGGACATGAACTAAGTGGGAGAATGCTGGTGGGAGGGGGATGTGTAGGGCAGAGGGGAATAAAGGAGAGAAAAAAATGGGACAACTGTAATAGCATAATCAATAAAATATATTTTTTTAAAAAGGAGAGATAAAAATAGCCCTGGCTGGTATGGCTCAGTGGATTGAACAATGGCCTGCAACTAAAAGGTCACTAGTTCAATTCCCAGTCAGGCACATGCCTGGGTTGTGGGCCCAGTCCCTGGTTGGGGGAGTGCAAGAGGCAACAGATAGATGTTTCTCTCCCTCTCTTTTCCCCTCATTTCCCCTCTCTCTAAAAATAAATAAAATATTTTAAATAAATAAAAATGAAATCAGGCCTGCCCTGACTGGGTACCTCAGTTGGTCAGAGCATCATCCCAATATGCCAAGGTTGCGGGCTCCATCCCCAGTCAGGGCACATACAAGCAGCAACCAATGAATACATGAATAAGTGGAACAACAAATCTCTATTTCTTTCTTTCTTTTCTTTCTTTTCCTTTCTTTTCCTTTCTTTCTTTTCTTTCTTCTTTCTTTCTTTCTTTCTTTCTTTCTTTCTTTCTTTCTTTCTTTCTTTCTTTCTTTCTTTCTCTTTCTGTCTCTCTCTCTCTCTCCCCCATCTCCTTTCTCTCTCTCTCTCAAATAAAAAAAAATGAAATCACATCTAAAAAAGAATGATTTGACATGAGATCAAATTTGAAATGTTGTGTAAAACTAAAATAGAGAAAATAACATCAAAGATAACAAAAGCTATTATTTGCTTGATGGACTAGGCATTGTACAAGGTACTCTATGTATTTCATGTGATCTTTCAACACTATAAGGAAGACATTATTATACAGGATACAGTGAAAAGAGCAGAAACTTTTGCTCATCTTAGGTTAAAATTTCATCAAGTCTCTCTCTTTTACTCACTAACACAGATACACATACACACACTGGTTCTCTTATCCTTCTTTTTACTCCTATTCAGCCCCTTTGTCAGTTCGTCCTTCCTCTACTCAACCCTTAAATACTGGAGTTCCTTAATGCTTGGTCCCATGCCTCCTTTCACGGTGTCTATTTACAGTCCCTGTATAATCTCATTCATACCCATGCTTTTGTTACTTTATGTTAATGGCTCTTAAACTGACTGTCTTCTGAGCTCCATATCTTTATAAGCAACTGCATACTGATCATTTCTTTGTATAGGTTCCATAAGCACCTCACACTCCAATCCAAATCTGAAATTATCAAACATGCTTCTCCTTCAGGGTTCGAACATCCAGCTGCAAGTAACTAAAATTATCTTTGATTCCTCCTTCCTCTCACCATCACATCCAACTACTCACCAATTGCTGCATATAATACTTTCTAAATATTTCAATTTTTTATAAGCATACTTAAGTTGATATATTAAAAAGCATGTCTAGTATTTTAAATCATTTCACTGTTCTCCATCACATTGCCACCCTACATACCTCTACCACAAATCACACATCATCATCTTGGACCATTGCAAAACTGAATCTATTCTTACCCTCTCCAATGCATTTGATAACCTGTAGTCAGAATAATCTCTTTATTATAATGCATATCATAACATATTACATTTTTGTTTAAAGGTGAGTCTCTCTTTTTTTAATCCTAACCCAAGGACATGCTTATTGATTTTAGAAAGAGGGCAAGGGAGGGAGAGAGTGAGGGAGAGAAACATCGATGCCAGAGAAAAACATTAATCACCTGCCTCCCAAACACACCCTGACTGGGGACTGAAGCCACAACCCAGGCATGTGCCCTGACCAGGAATCAAACCCTCAAACCCTTCAGTTCACAGGACTATGCTCCAACCAACTGAGACACACCAGTCAAGGCTAAAAGCAAGTCTCTTAAGATAAAGTTCAAAATCCTCATCCTTGAGGACCTCTACAGAGGATGAAGTCCTCTGTAGATGAAGAAACGAATATCATTTCATCTCTTACCAATCTCCCCTCGACCCACTCTGCCCTGGCCATTATAGGCTTCTTTCAGATCCTCAGAGCACCTTCACTCATCGATGACCTTCACTCATCGAGGTCTGTGAGTAGACTGGTCCTGCCCCCTTGGAATGCTCATCTCCAACCTACTCCTTCACTTAGCTAGTTTTTACTCACCCTTCAGGGCTCAACTTAAACTATACTTTCTCAAAAAGGCCATCCCTCCTCTCCAAATTAAATTACAGCTTTTTCATACTCCCAATCTGCATGTGGTAACAGGTTCCAGGTTGGCCCCCATGATCCCATCTTCCCAGTGCTCATGCTATTGTGTGCTCCTCTCCTCGAGCCTGGGTAGGACTTATGACTTACTTCTAATCAATACAACTGGCAAAGGTAACTTTGTCACAAATTTAAAACATCAGAAAGAACTACCTTCAACTTAAATGTAATGATGTTATACAAGATTGTAACCCATCTTGCTAGGAAACTCTCTCACTTGCGGGCTTTGAAGAATCAAGATGCCACCCTGACTGGTGTGGCTCAGTGGCTTGGGTGTTGTCCCACAAAGTGAAAACATTGCCAATTTGATTCCCAGTCAGGGTACACACCTAGGGTTGTGGGTTTTGTCCCCAGATGATGCACATATAAGAGGCAACTGATTTGATGTTTCTCTCTCACATCAATGTTTCTCTCCCTCTCTTTCTTCCTCCCTTCCCCTCTCTCTAAAAAAATAAATAAAATCTTTTTCTAAAAAAGAATCAAACTGCCATATGGAAAGGGACACATGGCAAGGAACTGAAGTCGGTCTTCAGCAAGAGCCTGAAGCCCTTAATTTAGCAGCCTGCAAGAATATGAATGTTGTCAACAGCCATTCGAGCTTAGTAGCAGACCCTTCCCCAGTTAAGCCTTGATAAAATGGCAGCACCAGCTGACACTTTATTGAAGCTTTGTGAAACCCTGAAGGAAGGGGCCCACGTAAGTAATACCTGGATACTTGAACTGCAGAAATAGATATAACAAATGTGTTCTTTTAAACCACTGCATTTGTGATAATACTAATATACTATGCTTCCCTTTGTATTGCATTACTCTGTACTTACTTAATGTAAATATTTATCATTAGACTATAAATTCCACAACGGCAGGAATCACAAGTATTACTTAGTCACCATGGTATCTCAGCACTTAGCACAATGCCTGGCATACAGAAGGACCACAATATATCGGATGGATGGATGGATGGATGGATGGATGGATGGATGGATGGATGCCTACTCTATGCCAGGCACAATACTATATCCTGGAGAAACAAAAGTAAAAGACATGATCCCTATTCCAATGGAGCTTAATGCTAAGTAGGATGATGGATATCTTGTTAAATTTTTTTAAAGGTTTAATTTATCTATTTTTAGAGAGGGGAAGGAAGGGAGAAAGAGAGGGAGAAAAACATCAATGTGCCATTGCCTCTCATGTGTCCCCTACCGGAGACCTGGCCTACAACCCAGGCAGGTGCGTTGACTGGGAATTGAACGAGCAATCCTTTGGTTCACAGGCCAGCACTCAATCCAGTGAGCCACACCGGCCACGAACCTTATTAAATTTTTTTAAATATGTTTATTGATTTTAGAATGAAAGAAAAGGAGAAAGAGAGAGAGAAAAACATTGACTGGTTGCCTCCCATATGCTCCCCAACCAGGAATCATACCCACAACCTAAATATGTGCCCCAACTGGGAACTGAACCCCCTATCTTTTGTGTACTGGACAATACTCCAACCAACCAAGCCACACCAGCCACGGATAATTTCACAGACTATGATAAAGGTAATATAGGTTTCTATGAAATATTAACTCAGCATTTAACTCAGACTGCAAGGGTCCAGATATAGGAAAAATGATAACCTTCCCAAGAGTAGTAAGATGAACAAAGCTTGTTTTGGTGACCAAATTGGTACTAAATGTACTGCTCTCTCAGGACAGATTTCATTACTAGTAATGCCTTTAGCATATAATTTGCTTCCAAAGTGACAAAGTACTTTGATGTGGTGGGCTTAAAAGCAGCCATATTTCTTGTGATGTGGAAAGACACATTTTAGTACAATATTAGTTAACAAGAAAACCTGTGATTCCAAAGAAATTTAATTAATCTTCTTAAGGAGTGTTTGGGGATTGATTCATAAGAGATCACCTATGCAATCAAGATTTATATTGATCAGGTGACATAATCTTGCACATATAAAATTCTTAAAAAGAAAACCCATACCACAGAAATTATAGTGACTAATAAAAAGCTCAGCAAAGTTATAGGATACAAGGTAAATATATAAAAATCAATTTTATTTTTATAAACTAGCTACAACCACTTTGAAAATGAGATTAGAAAACAATTCTCCCCACAATAAAACTGCTACAAACAAATTCCTATCCCTAGAATTCAGGGTAGCTGGGGCATTCTTTTTACATAAAGTTCTCCTCTGAGACAAAAAGGCTGCACCTCTGCTTGCATTTGTCCAAGCAGTATGGTCTGCTGTCACTTTGGAGAATGCCAAATGGTTTTGGCCTGACATTGGCATTCTTTTCTCGCTTTATCTGAGCCATTGAGTCCTTCTAACATTCTCACTCCGGAAGATAAAGGGAGGGCCCTCATCGCATGAGTTTAAGAATCCTTCCAAACCATGCTGGTATAGCTCAGTGGATTGCGTGCCAGCCTGCGAACCAGGGCATCACTGGTTTGATTCCCAGTCAGAGTGCATGCCTGGAATGGGGGTTCTGAGCCCTTGGTGGCGGGCATGCGAGAGGTAACAGCACACTGATCTTTCTCACCCTCTCTTTCTCTCTCCCTTCCCTTCTAAAAATAATAAATAAAATCTTTAAAAAAAAAGTAAAGAAAACATACAAACGGCCAATAAACAACTGAAAAAATGCTCAACATCTCCCTGACTGGCATGGCTCAGTGGGTAGGAGTCCTCCCAGAAAGCGTAAGGTCGCCAGTTCGATTCCCAGTCAGGGCACATACCTGGGTTACAGGCCAGGTCTCCAGTTTAGGGGCGTGTGAAATGCAACTGATGGATGTTTCTTACCCTCTCTTCCTCCTTTCCTCCCCCTCTCTCTAAAAATAAATAAATTTTTTACATCTTTCAAAAAAGAAAGAAAAAATGCTCAATATCAGCTGTTTCCAGTGGTTTTTCCATATAGAGGGCCTGTCTTGGCTCGTGCTTCAGACTTTCCTAAAATCTCTCAGCGTGCCCCATACTTCTTGCTAAGTGGCCCCAGACCCAGCAGTAGCAGCAGCCAGCCTTGATTTGAAGCTTGGCCTCACCTGGACACCTCCAACTCCAGCACAAGTAGCAGTCATCTGCAGATCACTTTGTAGCTCATGCCAGGTGGCCCTGGGGAGAACACAGGCAGAGGCTCACGTTGGCCTGAAACTCCCAGAAGGCCCCAGAGCCAGCATGCCTGGTAGACAGCTTCACACCACACTGAAAGACCACATAACCACCTCCACAAGTGACACACTCAAAGGGAGGACTCAGTGGACACCAGAGGCCTGCTGAAGTAAGACCTGCTGTGTGGGGTGGGCCCTTGTACAGTTGATTCTCCACTGTGACAGTCACAGTCAGTCTTTGCAGCCAATTGACCTGGGGGTAAACCCTCCCACTGATGTGTTAACAGCAATCAAGGCTCAACTATAACAGGAGGATGTACACAGCCCACAAGGTGGCATGGGTGCACCTGAATTACCCAGCTTCGGTAATCAGGATGGCTGTGCCACTGGACCGTACAGGACACCTACCACATAAGGTCACTCTACGAAGTCTGGGAGACATGTCAGCTCTACCTAATACAAAGAAGCAAACACAGGGAAGCTGCCAAAATGAGAGGACAAAGAAACATGTTCCAAATGAAAGAAGAGAACAAAACTCCAGAAAAAGAACTTAACAAAATAGAGACAAAGAAACTACTAGATGCAAAGTTTAAAACAGTAGTTATAAGAATGCTCAGTGACCTTGGTGAGAACTTCAACAGCATTAAAAAGGACACGGAAACCATAAAAAAGAACCAGTCAGAAATGATACACTAACTGAAATGAATAATTTACAACTTCCAGTCGAGGTGGAGGCATAGGTAAACATGCTTCACCTCGTCGCATAATGACAGCAAAAATTGCAACTAGACTACAAAACAAATATCACCCAGATTTATCAGAAAATTAAGCTGTATGGAAATATGATAACCAAGGATTTAAAGAAGCCACATTCATCCAGAAGGGTACAAGGAGCAGAGACACGGAGACGCATGGAGAGGCTCAGAGAGCAGGAGAGGTGCGAGAGGCATGGAGACATGGAGTAGCATAGATACATAAAAGGAGCCTCTGGGACATCTGCAAACATGCCAACATCTAAATCATAGGGGTACCAGAAGGAGAAGACGAAAAGCAAGAAATTGAAACTTACTTGAAAAAAATAATGAAAGAAAACTTCCCTAATTTGGTGACGGAAATAGACACACAAGTCCAGGAAGCACAGAGAGTCCCAAACAAGTTGCACCCAAAGAGGACCACACCAAGACACATCATAATTAAATGTCAAAGGTTAAAGATAAAGAGAGAATCTTAGAAGCAGCAAGAGAAAAGCAGAGAGTTACCTACAAAAGAGTTCCCATACTGTCAACTAACTTCCCAAAAGAAACTTTGCAGACTAGAAGGGGCTGGCAAGAAGTATTCAAAGTGATGAAAAGCAAGGACCTACAACCTAGATTATTCCATTCAGCAAAGTTATCATTTAGAATGGAAGGGCAGATAAAGTGCTTCCCAGACAAGATAAAGCCAAATATATTCATCATTATCAAGCCATTATTATATGAAATAATAAAGGGATTTATTTTTGAAAAAGAAGATCAAAACTATGAACATTAAAATGGCAAGAAACTCACAACTATCAACAACTGAATCTAAAAAAACAAACTATGCTAACAAGCAGAACAGGAACAGAATTATAGATACAGTTATCACTTGAAGGGTTATCAGCTGGGAGGGAAAAGGGGGAGAATGAGGGATAAGTCGCAGGGGTTAAGAAGTACAAACCGGGCCCTGGTTGGTGTGGCTCAGCAGAATGAGTCCCAGCCTACAAACCAAAAGGTCAGTGGTTCGATTCCCAGACAGAGCACATGCCTAAATTGTATAGCAGGTCCCCAGTTGGGGGTGTGTGAGAGGCAGCTGATCAATGTATCTCTCACACATTAATGTTTCTCTCCCTCCCTTTCTCCCTCTCTTTCACTCTCTCTAAAAGTAAATTAATTTTTTTTTTAAAAAGTACAAATTGGTGGGTACAAAATAGGCAGGGGGATGTTAAGAACAGTATAGAAAATAGAGTAGCCAAAGAACTTATATACATGACCCATGGACATGAACTAAGGGGGAGGATTGCTAGAGGGAATGAAGGTGCCAGGTGAAGTGGGGGGCAAAGGGGGAAAAGTTGGGACAACTGTAATAGCATCGTCAGTAAAATATATTTTTACAAAGGAATAACTGACAGGGAATCAACAGTAGAGCAGATGAAGCCGAGAATCAAATCAGTGATTTGGAATACAAGGAAACAAAAAACACACAATCAGAACAACAAAAAGAAAAAAAATCCAAAGAAAATTAGAATAGTGTAAGGAGCCTCTGGGGCAAATTCAAGCAAACCAACATTCACATCATAGAGATGCCAGACGGAGAAGAGAGGAAGAAACTGAAAACCTACCTGAAAAAATAATGACAGAAACTTCCCTACCTAGTGAAGGAAATTGACATACAAGTCCAGGAAGCGCAGAGTCCCAAACAAAATAAACCAAAAATGTCCCACACCAAAACACATTATAATTAAAACACAAAAGTTAAAGACAATGAAAGAATTTTATTTATTTTTGTTTTAACATTTTATTTATTTATTTATTTTTTAGAGAGAGGGGAGGGAGGGAGAAAGGGAGAGAAACATCGATTGGTTGCTTCTCACATGTCCCCAACCAGGGACCTGGCCTGCAACCCAGGCATGTGCCCTAACTTGGAATCAAACTGGCAACTTTTGGGTTTGTGGACCATGTCCACCTTAATGAACCACACCAGTCAGGGCACAAAGAGAGAGTTTTAAAAGCAGAAAGAGAGCCCTGGCCAGTATGGCTCAGTACGGCTGTGGGTTCCATTCCCAGTCAGGGCATATGCCTAGGTTGCTGGTTCAGTCTAGTCAAGGCACATGCAAAAGAGAACCAACTGACGTTTCCCTCATCCTCTCTTTCTCCTTCCCTTCCTCTCTCCCTAAAAATAAATAAATAAAATCTTATTGCCCACAATCCAGGCATGTGACCTGACTGGGAATCAAACTGGAGACTCTTTGGTTCACAGACTGGAATTCTATCCACTGAACCACACCGGCCAGGGCAATAAATAAAATCTTTAAACAAAATTTAAAAAAGGAGCTGAGTTATCAACAGATTCAAACAAGTATCTTCCTAGAAGGTTTCCTTCCAATCACACTTCCAAACAAAACAAGCACTGGTATAAAAAGAAAGTGAGAGCCTTCTACTATTTCTACTGTACACCAACAGAATCCCTCATAATTTGAACATTTAACAGGTTGTTAGTCATTGCTAACCTGGTGCTGAGATTTTCCACTTATCTGAGGGTGAAAGGCTGGGGCCATTTGGTTTTAAGTTTTTCCCTCTTACTCTACAAATGTACACACCATTCATGCCACCTCCATTCACACACAACTCAGTTCTTCCCTAAACAGATTTCACTAACATCCAAAATATTCCAAGTCATTCTCCTAGAAACATTGATTACCCCAATCTCTGTACTATGATTTTTAAAAACTAAAACAATTAACCATTAAAAACTAAAACTAAAACGATCAAAGGAAAATATGAAGCTCACAAGCGGTTTTAAATGTAAATCAACTCATTTTGTTCTTAAAAGTATATTTTTCCAAATTCAGTTATAAAATACTTTTAACTTTTCCAATGCTTGTAGACTAGAAAATTATAACCTTAACACTATTGACATTTTGGGCCAGATAATATTTTGCTGTGGGGAGCTCTCCTGTGCATTGTAGGATGGTTAGCAACATCCCCGGCTCCTACCCACTAAATGCCAGTAGCACCCTCTACCCATTTATGAAAATCAAATATATCTCTTGACATCGCCAAATATCCCTCGGGGGAAAAACTGCCTCTGGTTGAGAACCACTGCCCTAGTTCATCAGTTTTATTATTTCCTGACAGAGCAAATTAGCTAAACATACTTTTGTAAAATACAGTAGCTGAATACACCTGAAAGATGAGGTCTCTTTGTTTGTTTGTTTTTAAAATAAATCAATCCCTGTAATGATTATAAAACCAATCTTTTAAATACATTTTTAAAGTGTTAATATATATCCTGAATTATACAGTTGGAAAAATAGAACTATACTTCAAAACTAATGAATTTAGTTATTTCTTCTACACATACCTTTCCCAGAATACAAAAGTACCAGTTTTTTAATCTCTCCCTCTCATTTTCTTTTCTTATACTCAATAATTAATCATCACTCCTCATAATCAACAATTATGTAGGCACTGAAAAGGATCTTTATGTTCAAAACTTTCTACTTCCACCATGCTAATCTATAGAATGAAGGTAAATTAATTGCAACCTAAAATACATGTTGTCTATTAACAATTTAATTGTGTTTTGAGATTCTAGCCCAAGTTTAACCAATAAAATAACCAGGTCGATTAATTTAAAAATGTACTGTACCTGACAGTTACAATCTAAAGGAGCCCAAGTTTCTTCCAACCAACTGCTCAAACACATATATATGTGGTGATGGAGTCTGTCCAGAAAAAGTCTAACCACTGTTAATGTCATGAGAACAGTTTGCATAAATGTAATCTGGCAGCCAAGGAGAGTGGACTGGAATGTGTATGCGTGAAAAATAATGACTTCACTGTACTAGTCAGTGGGGATGGTAGTCACCATTGAGTAAGCATGTGTACTGTGTGGTTGTCGCATTCAAAATAACTGAGCGAGTAGAGCAATGAACCTGCATCCAATTTTGCATTAAGCTTGAACATTCCTCCGCAGAAACTATGCGGATGATTTAGAAGGCTGTAGCTATGGGCAACCGGTGATTGGCAGTTTCATCAGGACACCGTGCCCTCTCACGCATCACGTCTGGCGCAGAATTTTTTGGTGAAACACCGAATCATCCAGAGACTCAGCCCCCTTACAGCCTAGATTTGGCACCTTGCCACTTCTGGCTTTTTCCAAAACTAAAATCACTTTTAAAAAGGAAGAGATTTCAGACCATCGATGGAGTTCACAAGAGTACGATGGGGCAGCTGATGGCTATTGGGAGAACTGTGTGAGGTCCCAAGGTGCCTACTTTGAAGGGGACTGAGGCACCATTGTTCTACATACAATGTTTCTTGTATCTTGTATCTTCTTTAATAATTGTCTCCATTTTTCATTTTACAAGGCTGGATACTTTCTGGACAGACTCTATATCTCCTCACCGTAGGACATATTTATTGATTTGAGAGAGAAGAGAAACATTGACGCAAGAGAGGAATAGCAATCTGCTGCCCCTGGCACATGCCCCATTTGGGGGCCAAACCCACAACCCAGGTATGTGCCCTGATTGGAAGTGAACCGGTGACCTTTTGGTTTATGGGATGACACTCCAACCAAGTGAGCCACACTGGCCAGGGCTCAAACAGATATTTTTACAGCTATACAACTAAATAAGATTACTTAAGATGAAATAATTTTTGGTAAAGAAAACAACAAATTATTCTAATTGTAATCCACAGGACTACTGACCCACACAGTATGCAACAGAGAACATGAGCCCCTACCAGGTGACTCTGTTGGTTGGAGCATCAACCGTACGCCAAAAGGTTGTGGATTTGGTTCCCAGTCAGGGCACATACCTAGGCTGTGGGCTTGATCTGCAGTAGGAGTATACACAAAGGAGGCAACTGATCGATGTTTCTCTCTCTCTAAAAAAAAATCAATAAAACATATCCTAGGGTGAGGATTAAAAAATAAAAAGATCATGAGGATTTTACTAGCCATGGTTTTTCATCCTTCATACAGTATAGCAGGGGTGTCCAACCTGTGGTCTGTGGGCCACATGCAGCCCAGGCTGGCTATGAATGTGGCCCAACACGAAATGGTAAATTTACTTAAAACATTACTTAGTTTTATTACTAAGTTTTATACTAAGTTTTATAACTTAGATATGTACATTTTCTATGTTAGTGATCACAAACTTGGTATCTGATGTGATTTTAAAAGATTATCAAAAGAGCCACTGCATAATTAGGGTTATTATGTGAGTATTTTTTTTGCTTATCTATGGTGGCAGATATCATGAAAATTATGCACAGACCTTGTTTTTGCTCATCAGTTTTCATTAGTGTTTGTGTATTTTATGTGTGGCCCAAAACAACTCTTCTTGCAGTGTGGCCCAGAGATGCCAAAAGGTTAGACACCCTGCAGTACAGCTTAATAGTCTTTGTTATTTATCAAAAGCCGGGCTTCAGTACGAAATGAAGAATAGTATATATTGAACAGATAACATAACTAAGGTATAATCTTAAAAATCAATGACCAGTCCTGGCTGGTGTGGCTCAGAGGATTGAGTGCCAGCCTATGAACCAAAAGGTCACCAGTTTGATTCCTGGTACAGGCACAAGCGAGAGACAACCGATCGATGTTTCTCTTGCACATCAATGTTTCTCATCCTCTCTTTCTCCCTTCCTTCCTGTCTCTCAAAAATAAATAAATAAATAAAATATTTTTTAAAATTTAATGACTAGAAGTTCCTAAATTCTAAACTGAATTTTTTAAAGGAATATTCCTCAGTCGGGGCACATGCCTGGGTTGTGACCCAGGTCCCCAGTAGGGGGTGCGAGAGAGGCAGCCACACATTGAGGTTTCTCTCCCTCTCTTTCTCCCTCCCTTCCCTTCTAAAAATAAATAAATAAATAAAATCTTTTTTTTTTTAAGTTAAAGGAATACAAATAAGAAGTGGCATAAATCTACATTTCTCAATGTGAAGTCATCCATAACCCAGTCTTTTCTTTTTGCTATCTATGAGTCCTTAAATTATCTGCATAATTCACATCTCCCACATCAGAAGTCAAATATTTCCTTTTATTGCCATGAATTACACTTTTTATTTAATTTGACTTTTAAAGCTCTGTAGTCATCTCTACTTTGCAATCAAAGATAAAAAACTAACCATCACCTAGCTGTGCACTATAATTACTAGTGCAGAGGTTGGCTAACTTTTTCTGTAGAGGGTTAGATACTAAATATTTTAGGCTCTGAGGGCCAATATGGTCACTGTGCAACTACTCAACTCTGTCATTGTAGCACAAAATCAACCATAGAACATACATTAACAAATGGGTATAGATGTATTCCAATAAAACTTTATTTACAAAAACAAATAACAGGCTGGATTTGTTACAAGAGCTATAGTTTACTGATCCTTATATCAGACTATTACATGTGAGAAAAAATAAATAGACCTATTCCTCTCTTTCCCAGTGATAATGTTCTCGCCATAATATTAACTAATTATTTCAGAAAATACAATGAACTAGTTTTTTCCTATTTTGTAATGGGCATTCACAGTGGGATAATGCTAGATCCTATCGCTTTAAATGAGGAGTGAGTACGAGAATCAGGTTTAGTATTGAGATATATACTACAAACATTGTACAGAAAGCCTGAGCCAAAAGATAAAAATAACAGCCGTTAGGTTCACATCCAGAACCTGTATGATCCCAGCAGAGGCAAATGTGAGACCACTGGTATTGGGACACAACCACAACCTAGAACACAAGAACTCCAAGGAAAAACATTTCCCCTTGATGATAGTCACTTTTTAAAAGATTTTATTTATTTTTAGAGAAAGGGGAAGGGAGGGAGAAATAGAGGGCAAGAAACATTTATGTGAGAGAGAAACATCGATAGGTTGCCTCTTGCACATACCCCAACTGGGGACGGAACCTAAAACCCAGGCATGCGCCCTTGACCAGAATTGAACCAGCTGACCCTTTGCTTTGCAGGTCAACACCCAACCAACTGAACCACACCAGTCAGGGCAGATAGGCTTTCAATAAAAAATTATAAATCACAGAAGAAATTAAAAATTATAAAAAAAGAACCAGCAGACCAAACAACAGCAGAATCCCTACTCTAAGAGTTGCAAATAATCTGAAAGGAGCTTAACCAAAATAACAAAATAATTTTTAATTGTCAAGTCTTACTAATCTCTATGCAAGTATATTAGAAAACCTATAAGAAACAATGTTCTAGTAAAAATAATTTACCAAAATTGACTCAGAAGAAACAAAAAATTTACCCTAGAGGAATAAGAAACGTTTTCAAAGTAATTGGTCAAGCATTTCACAAAATAATTCCATCAAATATTTAAAGAATAAGTTATTTCAACATTATTTCAACTCTTCCAAAGCACAGGAAGGAAAAACTTCAAAATTATTTTTATGAGGTAAGCATAACATTGGTACCAAAACCTAACAACAAAAGCACGAAAGAGAAAACCATACCCCATTTTCACAAATATCAAGGCAAAAACACCCCAGCAAAATGAAGTTAGCAGCACATTAAAGAATAATACACCAGGAATGCAAGGATGGCTCACTATTACAGTACCTACTAATATAATTCACTTTACTAAGAGATCAAAAGAGAAAAATACTTTTATCACCATATGTATCAGAGTTTCCCAGAGAAACAGAACCAAAAAGATACATATAAATAGGAAGAGATTTATTATAAGAAATTGGCTCACACGATTATGGCTGCTGAGAAGTCCCAAGATCTGCAGTTAGCAAGCTGGAGACCCAGGAAGCCAAAGGTGTAGTTCCAGTCTGAGTCCAAAGGCCTGAGAACCAGGAGAGCCAACGGTGTAAGTTCCAGTCCAAAAGCTGGCAGGCTCAAGGCCCACAAAGAGCCAGTATTTCAGTTCCAACCAAAAGGCAGAAGACCAATGTCCCATCTCAAGTAATAAGAAAGGAGAAGTTCCCTTTTAATCACAGGAGGGTCAGCCTTTTTGTTCTATCCAGGCTTTCAACTGACTGGATGAGGGCAACTCACAGTAGGAAAGGCAATCTGCTTTACTCAATCTACTGATTCAAATGTTAATCTCATCAAAACTCACTTTCTCCCTCTCTCTCTCTCTTTCTCTCTCTCTCTCTCTCTCTCTCTCTCTGTCTCACAGACACATCCAAAATAATGTTTGACTAAATATCTAGGCACTCCGTGGCCCAGTAAAGTTGACATAAAATTAACCATAGATTTTAAAAAAGACGTCTGGTAAAATTCAACATCCATCCTTTATAACAATAATTCTTAACAAAATAGCAGATTTTTTTGTTAAGATTTTGAATATCCGATAGAATGAAAGATATCTGTTTCAACCCCCAGATCATATCATGTTTAATTAGAAAATACCACAAGTATTCCCAGTCAGAAACAAGACAAAGATGTCAAATAGCACTATTATTTAACATTTTAGGGAGTGTTAAGTCAAGTAGTTTGTTGAGAAAAAGATAAGGGAGGTATAAAAAATCCTGCAAAGCTATCATTTAGAATGGAAGGTCAGATAAAGTGCTTCCCAGATAAAGTAAAGTTAAAGGAGTTCATCATCACCAAACCCTTATTACATGAAATGTTGAAGGGACTTATCTAAGAAAAAGAAGATGATCAAAAATATGAACAGTAAAATGACAACAAACAACTATCAACAACTGAACCTAAAAAAATAAAAGCAAAAACAAACTAAGCAAACAACTAGAATCACAGAAATCGAGATGACATGGAAGGTTATCAGTGGTGGGGGGAGGGGGGAGAATAGGGGAAAAGGTACAGAGAATAAGAAGCATACCTGGTTGATACAAAATAGACAGGGGGAGGTTAAGAATAGTATAGGAAATGGAGAAGCCAAAGAATTTATATGTATGACCCATGGACATGAACTAAGTGGAGGAACGCTGGTGGGAGGGGGGGGTTCAGGGCAGAGGTGAATAAAGGGGAGAAAAAAATGGAGTAACTCTACTAGCATAAGCAATAAAATATATTTTTTTAAAAGAAATTTACCATCATTCACAGCAGATATGATTACATACCATGAAAACCAAATCAACTGAAAATCTATTGCAAACATTAAAAACATTCAGTATGCAGCTGCATCAAATATCAATATGTAAAAATTAATAACTTCATATGCAAACAACAAACAGAAAGTAAAATGGAAGGAGAGATCCCATTTACAACTACAACAGAAAAGAGAAAAAAACTAAGAAGAAACATTGCAAAAATGTGCAAAATATTTTTTTTAATTTTTAATATCTACTAAGGGACACAAAATACTTGGACATAAAGGCATGTCATGTGCTTATATAAAGATTCAGTATCATAAAGATATCAATTCTCCCTAAATTAATCTATAAATTTACTTTAATCTCAATAAAAATGGCTATAGCTATGTTTTTGGAAACTGGCAACATTATTCTAAAACTCACATAAAAAAATAAGAGGGACCCTGGCTGGGTAGCTCAGTTGTTTAGAGCATCCTCCTGATATGCTAAGGTTGCAGGTTCAATCTCTGGTCAGAGCACAAACAAGAAGTAACCAATGAATGCATAAATAAGTGGAGGAACAAATCAATGTCTGTCTCTGTCTGTCTCTCCCTCTCTCTCCCCCACCCCAAATCAATAAATAAAATTTAAAAAACATAAGGAAGGAACACCAAGAAAATTCTTAAAAGGAAGAATAATGATGGGGAACTAGACCAACCAGATATTAAAATAAAGCCACAATAATTAAATTATTTTAACAGTGTGTATTGGTATATGAATATGCAGGTCAATGCAATAGAATAAAGTCTAGAAGCAGACTAAAATACTTAGGAAATTTCAGTATAGAATAAAGGTGACTTTTTAATTAGTGAGAAAAATATTAACTATATAATAAATGTTGCTCACATACATATACAGACATACATATAGTTGTTTGCCATGCACAGAATATCTCTAGAAGGATACATAAGAAACTGTTAAATACTGGTTGCCTCCAGGGAGGAAAACTGCATCAGAAGAATATAAGTAATTTTTCTCTGAATAACCTTTTATACCTTTAGAGTTTGTACCATGTGATTTTTTAAATAAATTCAGTTAAAATTAAATAAAAATAGATGTTCAAAGAAAAGCAAGTAAAGGATATTTCAAAACAAAAGGGAAGCACATTTAAGAAAAACAAACAGCCCTGGCTGGTGTGGCTTAGTGTGGCTTAGTTGGTTGGAACATGGTCCCATACACTGAAAGTTTGTGAGTTCAACTCCCAGTCAGGGCACATACCTAGGCTGCAGGTTCAATCCCCAGTAAGGGCATGTATGGGAGGGAACCAATCAATGTTTCTCTCTCACATCAATGTTTCTCTCTCTCTCTCTCTCTCTCCTATTCTTTATTTTCATAAATTAATACACATAACAGTGAGAACTTTTTGTATTAATTTTTAAATTATTTTTTCATGTTCTGCTCTAGAACATTTATGATTTTAATTTTCATAGTTAACATTTTCATCCACTTGGAATTTATCCTGGTGTAAGGCATAAAAATATGGTCCAAATCTACTTGTTTTTCAGATGGTTACCTAGTTATGCCAATATCATTTGACTAGTTCATCTAACTTAAGATAATACCTTTACCATATACTAGAATATCATATGTATTTCAGCCTATTTCTGGGTTTTCTGTTTTATTCCACTGGTCTGTCTATTCAGGTGTCAGATCAAACAGAAATTAGATAATAAAAATGACCCTTCAACCCACTTACAGGAAAAAGACATTAAAAGCTGTATTTTGACAATTAGCTAACCATGTTTTAACAGTAAAATTAATGCCTATATTTCATTTCAAACACTGAAATAAGCTCAAGACAAGTTAAAAATAAAAACTGTCTACAACGTTTCATCATGTCTAAGACTTTCAATATCTTGAAACTGAAATCCTTTAAAATTACTTCCAGGCACCTGTACTATGTGCACTAAACTTGTAAAACATGCTTTAATAAACACGTAGATACAATAGGACAGCCGTCTTTTATGAAATTATGTATCACCACATTCTTGATGATAAAAGCACAATGTTGTATGAAATACACTGACATTAAAACCTGAGTTGAAAAAAGATTATAGACAGTTATACTCTAAATATAAAAAGGATTTTAAAATGCTTTAAACAATTTATTTCCAATACACCTTCCTTTTTTCAAAAGTATAACATGATAAAAAGCTATGCATACCTAATCAAGTCTGTAAGAGTCCTTTAAGTAAAAATAATATATCTAAGTAATAAGAATTGTTACAGTTTAGCCCCAGCTGGTGTAACTCAGTGCATGGAGCACTGGTCTGTGAACCAAAGAGTTGCGAGTTCGATTCCCCAGGGCATATGCCTGGGTTGCAGGCCAGGTACCCAGTAGGGGGCGTGCGAGAGGCAATCACATGTTACTGTTTCTCTCCCTCTCTTTCTCCCTCCCTTCCCCTCTCTCTATAAATAAATAAATAAAATATTTTTTAAAAAAGAATTGTTACAGTTTAATTGACAACAGGTGCATCTTATAATCAATGGTATCTTAAATTAATAAAGTATGTCTTAAAAACATTAGGAAAAACATAGCAAAATATTTTCAAAACTTTTCAGTGGGAAGGTTCTCTTAGGCAAAATATAAAATCCATAAGTTATAAATGAAAAGATTGATAGATCTAACTACATAAAAATTTTAAAAAAAAACAAAAGACGACAGAGAGAAAATACCTGCAACATATGTAATGAAGAACTATTATCAGGATTTCTTTAGAAAATACTTTTTAAAAATACAGGTAATAATATAAACAGATTATATAAGGAGCCAATAAACAAAAAAGAACTTCACTGATATCTGAAGCATACAAATTAAAATGAGTTAATAACCCTGACACATATGGTCAGTTAATTTTCAACAGGGTGCCAAGACCATTCAATGGGAAAGATCAGTCTTTTCAACAAATGATGCTGGGAAAACTGTATATCCAAATGCAAAAGAATGAAGTTAGACCCCTACCTTATACCATATACAAAAATTAACTTACATAAATTACAAAGACCTAAATATAAGAGCTAAAACCATAAGACTCTTAGAATAAAACATTAAGGAAAATCTTCATGATATTGAATTTGGCTATGATTTCTTGGATATGACACCAGGAGCAGCACAGATAACAAAGGAAAAGAATGTAGATATATTGAACTTAATCAGAGTTAAAAACCTGTGCGCATCAAAGGACACTATCAAGAGAGTGAAAAGGCCCTGGCCAGGAAGCTCAGTTGGTTAGAGCATCGCCTTGATACACTCAAGGTTGTGGGTTCAATCCCTGGTCAGAATACATACAAGAATCAATCAATGCATGCATAAACAAGTGGAACAACAAATCAATACCTCTCTATCTCTAAAAATTAATCAATCAATAAAATTATTTTTTGAAAAGTGGAAAGACGACCTGTAAAATAGGAGAAAATATTTTCAAATCATATATTTGATAAGGGATATATATCCCTTATGTACAAATAAAACCTAATTCAAAAATGGGCAAAGGGCCCCAACTGGTGTAACTCAGTGGACTGAACGTTGGCCTATAAACCAAAGGATTGCTGGTTCGATTCCCCAATCAGTGCACATGCCTGGGTTGTGGGCCAGGTTCCCAGCAGGGGGCCTGCAAGAGGCAACCACACATTGATGTTTCTCTCCCTCTCTTTCTCCCTCCCTTCCCCTTTATATTTTTAATTTTAAAAATAAAATTAATAAAATCTTTTTTTTAATGACCAAAGGACTTGAATAGACATTTCTCCAAAGAAGATACACAAAAGGCCAATAAGCACATGAAAATTTGCTAGACATCACTAATCATTAGAAAAATATAAATCAAAGCCACAGTGAGATATCCCCATCAAAATTGCTACTATTAAAAAAGAAAAAGGAGTCATGGCACAGGGAGAAGGGTGGGTGGGAGTGGGGATCACCCCACCCCAGGACTGAGAAGAGAATCTGTGTCTGGAAGCCCAAGAACAAACATCTGGAAACAGATCTTTGCCATCTCCTCTAGCTTCTACTT
Organism: Mormoops blainvillei; assembly: GCA_004026545.1. Classification (NCBI taxonomy): domain Eukaryota; kingdom Metazoa; phylum Chordata; class Mammalia; order Chiroptera; family Mormoopidae; genus Mormoops; species Mormoops blainvillei. Next base: position 60,766 of record PVJD01002202.1, on the reverse strand, counting down.
TACGTGTGGGGAAACAGGCCAACGGAAGCCCTTTTGCCTTGTTCTATCTCTCAAATGCATTGAGCTCCAGAGCACAGAGGGAAAGAAAGGAAAGATGGGAAGATGTGCTGAGGTCCTGTTCCAGAGCCCTGCAGCCCCCTATGGTGGCAAGTGGAGAGCCACAGGAAACCACGAATGAGCAGAGATCGAAAGGAAGAAGAAACTAAGAGCTGGCAGAAGCTATATGGTGGCAGCTATGAAGTAATGTGAGGCAAGGATGAAAAATGTACAAGCTGAAATCAGGAGGATACAGATATCATCAATTAGCAAAAGCTTCAGACGGGTAGAGTAAGCCAGTCAACAGTGAGAGGCTTTTCAAGAGGGGAGTCACATCAAGAGGGGCATCAGAGAGAATCCAGATCCCCTGCTGCTGGGTGTCCCCTGAGTTCTCAACAATCTTCCAGTTCTAGCTCCCTGGATACATTAGGACAGCATTTGCCTTTCCTTATTTTTGTACATGAATTCTTATAATAAACTATCTGTCATTTGGAGAGAGAGAGAGGAAGGAAGGAAGGAAGGAAGGAAGAAAGGAAGGAAGGAAGGAAGGAGAGAAAGAAGAGAGAAGGAGAAAGAGAGAGAGAAGGAGAGAGAGAGGAGAGAGAGAGGGGAGAGAGAGAAGAGAGAGAGAAAGGAGAGAGGAGGGAGAGGAGAGAGAGAGGAGAGGAGGGAAGGGGAAGAGGGAAGGGGAAGGAAAAAAGGGGAAGGGAAAAGGAAAGGGGAAAAGAAAGGAAGAAAGGAAAGGAAGAAAGGAAAGGGGAAAGGAAGGGAAGAAAGGAAAGGAAAGGAAGAAAGGAAAGGGGAAAGGAAGAAAGGAAAGGAGGAAAGGAAAGGGGGAAGGAAGAAAGGAAGAAAAAGAAAATAAGTGTTGGTGAGAATGTGGAAACATTGGAATCCTTGTGCATTGCTTGTGCATTGCTAGGAATGTATCGTAAAATGGTTCAGCCACTGTGGAAAACAATATGGTGGTCCCTAAAAAGTCAAACATAGACCACCCTGAATGGTGTAGTTCAGTGGGTTGGGCATCATTCCACAAACTGAAAGGTCAGGGGTTCGATTCCCAGTCAGGGCACATGCCTGGGTTGCAGGCCAGGTCCTCACTTCAGGGAGTGCAAGAGGCAACTGATGGATGTTTCTCTTACACATCGATGTTTCTCTCCCTCTCCTTCTCCCTCCTTTCCCCTTTCTAAAAAGTAAATAAATAAAATATTTTTTAAAAAGTTAGACTAAGTGAAATAAGGCAGTCACAACCAAAAACACTATGTGATTTCATTTAAGTTATCTAGAGTAGTCAAACTAATAGAAACAGGCAGTAGAATGGTTGTTGCCAGGATCTGGAGGAAAAAAGAGGGGAACCTGTTGTTTAATAGGTATAGAGTTTCAGTTTTGCAAGATGAAAAAGTTCTCAATCAAAAGAGAATGGTTACACAACAATGTGAATATACTTAATACTACTTAACTGCACACTTAAAAATGATTAAGACAGGCCCTGGATGGTGTGGCTCAGTGGACTGAGCACTGGCCTGCAAACCAAAGGGTTGCTCATTTAATTCCCAGCCAGGGCACACGCCTGGGTTGCAGGCCAGGTCCCCAGTAGGGGGCACACAAGAGGCAACCACACATTGGTGTTTCTCTCCCTCTTTCTCCCTCCCTTCCCCTCTGTCTAAAAATAAAAATAACTAAATCTTTTTAAAAATGATTAAGACAGTACATGTTATGTGTATTTTATCATTTTTTTAAAAGTTATACACAGAATTATTATATGACTCAATAATTCCACTTACAGGTAAATACCCAAAAGAACTGAAAGCTGGGACTCAAACAGATACTTGTACACCGAAGTTCATAGAAGCATTATTCACAATAACCAATAGGTGGAAACAAACCAAATATTCATCAACAGACGAATAGATAACCAAAGTGTGATATACACATACAATGGGATATTACTCAGTCATAAAAAGGAATGAAATTTTGATATATGCTCCTACATGGATGAAATCTGAGGATGCTCTGCTAAGTGAAATAAGCTGGACACACAAATACAAATACTGTATGATTCCACTAATATGAAGTGCCTAGAATAGACAGCCTCATAGAGACAAAAAGTAGAACAGAGTTAACAGGGGCTGGGAGTAGGGGGATATAGAGGATTAGTGCTTAACGGGTACAAAAGTTCTGCTTGGGATGATAAAAAATTTCTACACTACATTGTAAATGTCACTGAACTGTACACATGGTTGAAATGGTAAATTTATGTCATGTATACTTTACCATACTAAAGAGAGAGAGAGAGACAGAACAGAAGAAAAGGAATAGAAATAGTGGTGGAGATAACTCTGTTATGAAATGGTGGTGGAGACGTTTTGGTCCAAAAGAGAACAAGACACAAGGGAGTGTAGCAACAAGGGATGACTTTCTCCCCTTTGAAGGTCTTTTTAAGGTAAAAAAAGTAACAGAATGTTTACATGCTGGTAGATATAATTTAATAGAGGGTGAAATATGATGTGGGAAAGGGGAGAATTTCTTAGGTAATGTCTTTGAGTAGCCAAATGAGTAGGATATACCATACATATAGAAATATGGCTTAGACTGGAGCATGGATAGTTCATCCATAGTGACAGGTATAAAGGCCAAGAAAGTGGGTAGAGAAGTGGGTTAGTAGCTGTATGTGGTGATGGGAGGCTGTGGAAGTTCTCTTCAGTTTGCTTAGTTTTCTCAGCCAATTAGGAAGCAAGCTCACTACAGTGAATGAGGACTACAGAAGTTCTGGGAGTTTGATGAGAGGAAAAATGGTATGAAATAATCTTCTTGGAGAGTAAATGAACTAGGGAAACATGATTGCTTGGGAGAATTAAAGGCTCAATTTTATTAAAAGTAAGCAAACAGAAACTATGTGAGGTATACATGTCTGTGTGTACGTGTGCATACACAGGGTCTGGCAGAAGTAAGGCCTGCTTGAGTGTGGTTGGTAGGGTAATAATATGGTGTAATAATTTAAAGTTTTAATTTGTACAATTCACCTAAAATGTCATATGATGTGCTTGAGTGTGATGTTGTTATGTTACAGAATTACATGCTTATGATTTTGTAATAAAAAAGGGGCATTATTCATGCCAGGTCCTGTATATCTTCTTATATGTACAAATAAATTTTCATACATGTATATAAGATGTATTTATAATATATGCATAAGTACAGAAAAGGGACATACATACAACTGTTAACAGTGTCTATTTTTGGTGATATATATGAGTGGGGGAGGGAGAAAGGGAAGGGCACTATATTATTTGGATTTTTGATCAGTGTGTATTATTTTATAGTTAAAATAATAAGATATCTCACAAGTTAATAAACAGTTTGAGGGGATGATTTAGATTAGAACACTGCTCAAAATCCACAGCACTACTAGGCAAAGTCTTTGTCCTAATTAAACATAACTATCAATTCTGCAAGGAAGCTGACCATCAACAAGACAATATGAGAAAAGCTGAGGCATCACTCACCTTGAACACTTCAGAGAAGAAGCCAGAGCCTATTTTTTCACAGGTGAAGTCATCTAAACGTGTCAGTCTGGAAAAAGCACTTATAAGAGCTCGATATGAAGATGGCCAAACTCTTCCCACCTGGGTCGTGTTACCATCACTTCCACCACCTCCATCAAAATCTTCAAGACGCTCCACACGTGGAGGAAATCCTGCAATTGAATTTCGTTTGCTCCGATCCATAGTCACAATAACCACTTTTTTCTTCTTTTAAGAAGGAACTCCACACATGATAAATTTTTGTTGAGTTTTACTTCTCTTCCGGTTTGACACTAAATAAGAGATCAAAAAGGTACTTCATTAAAACCATTAATATATAGATACATACAAACCAATGAACTACCAATATAAAAATATTTCCTCTTTCACATTCTAGTTCCTAATTTTCAGATCTAAAAAATACTTTATGCCTTTACCTTCAAAAAACACTGATATATTGAAAGCCCAAGATATAGTCAATCTATAACATGAGTAGAATACAATGAAGATCACCGTTACATCATAAAAAACAAAGTAACAATAATAATATCTCTCATTCAATGAGAACCTACTACCTGGGAAACATAATATAAAAGCCAAAAATGTCATGTCACTTGATTCTCAAATAATCCATGATATAAGGATTATTATGTTCATTTCACAGAGCAGTCAAGTAATCATACAGTCACCAAAAGATAAAGATAACATTAAAATGCAAACGGTCTGATTCAAAAGCCTGTGCTCCTACTTATAACCCTGTATAGCCTCATATAATTTTCTCTTCATTTGAAAAATTAAGTCCAAATATATAAAACAAAGATGACAAAGATTTTATACTATAAAATTATATAATTTTAAAAGAAGAAAACTGTATCCAAAAGCAACTTAAAAACACAGTGTTGATTAAACAGCACAGTCCAGCAGAAGTGACTGTAGAAGGCTCCACGCTACCTAGCACATAAGTAAGAATAAAAACGCAAGCCTACTTTTTCTTTCAGTTTATCTCTCTACTTCTTTTTTTTCCCATGAGAATCAATTTTAAGAGTCTTATGCAAAATACAACAATGTGACTCTTCAGTCAGCAAAATGCTTTCACAAATATGGAGAGCCCTGGCTGGTGTAGCTCAGTGGATTGAGTGTAGGCCTGTGAACCTAAGGGTTTGCCGGTTCGATTCCCCAACCAGGGCACATGCCTGAGTTGCAGGCCAGGTCCCCAGTAGGGGGTGCGCGAGAAGCAGTCACACACTGATGATTCTCTCCCTCTCTTTCTCTCCCCTCCCCCTCTGTCTAAAAATAAAATAAAATCTTTTGAAAATAAAAATAAAAATAAATGTGGAGAATACATAACCCAGACTACCTTTTACCACCTCCAACCAGAGAGAATAATGGCAGGGCTCCCAGGACCATCCTTTACTACATGACCCTGACTCCCAAACAACAGCCAGAAGTCGGTGCTACTCTACCCAAGATGAACTAATCACAGTTCCTTTTCTAGCAATTGGAACTGCAATTAAGATGTTCCAGCCTCAGTCTGACTGCTTTCTAAAAAGGAAGAGCCATGTCAACTCAGGGGTATTGGCCATGGCCATTTTCTACCATGAAGACTAGATGGCAGAAAAAGCCAAGAGACTGAGGCCAAGATGCAAAGAAAAGAAAAAACAAGAAACAGACAAAAGAGAATTTGATTTTCCTAATGCGCACTAGTCCCTGATTCCTGAGGCCCAATTGTATTACAGCTTAAGGTCCAACTGCATGCTGGGTTAAAATAATTTTTCAAATGAAGATATCCCTGTATCTTCAAAAAGAATATATTTGCTTACACTAGTTTCATCAGAACTTTAACAGAAGAAGAAGAATCTGAGTTCTCAAAGAACGAAACCATCAAGTACCACAATTAAACCTCTGCTGAAAGTGGCAACAGATCACCAGATTAAAAATTTAGGATTATAGGCGTGTGAGAGGTAGCCACACATTGGTTTCACTCTCCCTTTTCCTTCCTCCCTTCCGCTCTGTCTAAAAATAAAAAATAAATAATTTTGTTTTTTATTTAGGATTATAAGACCTGGACAGGTACTTCAGTTGGTTAGAGCATCACCCAATACGCCAATGTTGCAGGTTCAATCTCTGGTCAGGACACATATAAGAATCAACCAATGAATGCATAAATAAGTGGAACAACAAATCATTCTATCATCTATCTATCTATCTATCTATCTATCTCTTTCTCTCTATATAAATCAATACATAAAATTGTTTTAGTTTTACAGCCAGTAAATACCATAAAGTTGCAGTCATTCATTTTACATTTGAGTAAACATGAGGCCCAGAAAGTTGAAAATAATTTGCCCATAACTGTAAACTATTTACTAACAAAGCTACACTTAAAATCAAGGGTAGCATATTTCCAAAAGTGTTTCTGCTGATCATCTGCTTCAAAATTACCTAAGGATCTTGTTTAAAACCCAGATTCTTGGGTCTCAACCTTGACCTAAGTCTGAATCTCTTGGAGCCTTGGAAATTTTACCAAGCTCCCCAGTGATTCTTACGTACACTAAGAGTTGAAGATCCTCCAAAGCAAGGAAGGGAAATAGTAATAGCTTTTTTTTCTTTTCTTTTTTTTTGAAAAGGAATTTTACAAGCATTTTCTCATTTATTCCTCAAAATATACTACCAAGTGGTGATCCTCATTTTACAGAAAAAGAAATGTAGGTTCATGAAGTTAAGTAAGTTGCTTAAGGATACACAGTTGGTAGAACCAGAATTGGAACCAGGGTCCATTCAGCACCAAAGCTCAAACTTTTCCCCTACCATTATTACTTAGTTCAGTGTTTTTCCACTATGAAAGTTGTAAAGAGATAAGCTAATCATCTGGGTAGAAAGCACCAGGACTTGAGTGCAGAGGAAGGCCAAGCTAATTGTCATTTGGACAGAGATAGAAAAGAAGGAAAAAGAAGCTTAACTTCAGAAAAATAAAATACAAGATACTGAAGTTAAAACAATATATAAAACACAATTGCCTGCTAAATTAACTAAACAATTTGATAGGCTTGCCATCTATTTACTTTTTCATTTTTCATTCAAATTTCATTTTGAATGAAATCTATTGATAACCTCCACAGAGACCTCAAGAACAGAATCTGCCCTGGAGTTGACAGATTCCATTCTCTATGGTCTATATACTAAGGCCTGGAAGTCAGAATTGTTCACTGCAGCTCAATAAGTTGGTTTTACTTTCTCAGCTAGGTGAGAGGAGGTAAGGAACTGCTAACTCCAACTGAGCTGATTTAGGTGGAGTCTGTGATAAGTTTCACAAAAACACGAAAGACTGAAATTTGGGGTATTTTTATTTTGCAAAACAAATTGCTTTGTATCTTGGATAGCAGCACTTTTCAAGAGCAGCGAAGTACTTTTTAAAAGGAATATGCTTGCAGAAACTCTTGCACATAAGCCCAGGAGCCCTGAATAAGGCTATTCATTTCATCTTAGCATTGTATGAAATAAGAAGGGGTAAAAAAAAAGTCAGTAGGTGCAATACATAAATTGTATCATATCTTTTCAATAAAATAAATAGCATTTACAATGAATAACTATATTCATTATAATATAGCAATGTGGATGTATTTTAAATGCCTATAAAGGACTTGCGGTCAAGATGGCGACATAGGCAGACGTGGCTCTCCTCTTCACACAACGACAACAGAATTACAACTAAAATATAGAACAACCATCACTCAGAACCGACAGAAATTGAGTTGAATGAAGGTCTGACAACTACAGAATTAAAGAAACCACATCCATCGAGGCTGGTAGAAGGGGTCCAGACACAGAATGGGTTGGTCACACATCCATGTGTGGTGGATAAAAATTCGGGAGGGATTTTTTGGGAGTAAGGAGTCCCAGACCCACACCAGGACCCCCAGGCCAGGGTTCCAGTGCCAAGAAGATAAGTCCCCACAGCTTCTGGTTGCAAAAACCAGCAGGGATTGAGTTGGTGGAAGAAACTCCTGGAGCCTCAAGCAGTTCCTCTTAAAGAACACACACACAGACTCACCACCTCAAACTTACTCCCTCTGGGCTCTAGCACCAGGTTGGCAGCTTGAGGGGAAGCTAAGGTGTCTGGTATCAAGGCAAGCAGAAGTCATTGTCCCTTTTCTGGGGCTCCCCCCACAGACTGGTAGGCTGGTGCTTCATGTAAATATCTAAGATTTCATCAACCTAGCTAACACTGTTTGACCCACTTTGGAGGTCCCCAGAGACTCTGCCCACCCAACTTACCAGCCCACCCAAGCTGCTTTTCCATAAAAATGGATTGTTTTGGGTCATGCTTCACAACTTCCTAAATCCTCTTAAACAAGTAGCAACTAGCCTCAGGGAGCCCCAGGCCAAGAACTAGCAGCCTAGATTCACAGCTTGGCGCTGCCTGGAAATCTCCAAGCCCAGCACAAGTAGCAGCCATCTCAGATTGCTTTACAGCTCAGGTAAGGAGGCCCCGGGCAAAACACAAGTGGGGGCTGATCTTGGCCTGCACCACCCAGGAAACTCAAGGGCCAGCGCACTCAGTGGACAGATACAGACCACATGAGAGCACCACCACCCTGCCCCTGCACAGCTGATCCTCCACAGAGGGTGCAGGTAAGAGGTAAGTGGTCATAGCCAATCCTTACAGCTGACTGGCCTGGGTAAACCCTCCCATTGATCTGCCAACAACAACCAGGGCTCAACCACAAGAAAAGCCCACACAAAAGGGGCACCTCAAGTACCCAGCTTAAGTGACAGGGAAGGCTGTGCCACTGGACCCTACAGGACACCTACTACATTAGGCCACACTACCAAGACAACAAGTTAAAGTAGCTCTACCTAATATATAAAAACAAACACAGGGAGGCTGCCAAAACAAGGAGGAAAAAAAAAAGGCCCAAATGAAAAAACAGAACAAAACTCCAGAAAGAGCTAAACGAAATGGAGATAAGCAATCTATAAGATGCAGAGTTCAAAACACTGGTTATGAGGATGCTCAAGGAACTTAGTGAGGACCTTAACAGCAAAAAAAAAAAAAAGATCCAGTCAGAAACAAAGGATACACTAATTGAAATAGAGAACAATTTACAGGAACCGACACAGTGGAGTGGATGAAGCCAAGAATCAAATCAATGACTAGAAACATAAGGAAGCAAAAAACAACCAATCAGAACAAGAAGAAGAAAAGAGAAGCCAAAACGAGGACAGTGTAAGCAGCCTGTGGGGCAACTTTAAGCAATCCAGCATTCACTTCATAGGGGTGCCAGAAGAAGAGAAAAAGCAAGAAATTGGAAATCTATTTGAAGAAATAATGAAAGAAAACCTCCCTAATTTAGTGAAGGAAATAGACATGCAAGTCCAGGAAGCTCAGAGAGTCCCAAACAAGATGGATGAAAGGAGGCCCACCCCCAACATACATCATTATTAAACTGCCAAAGGTTAAAGATAAAGAGATGGGAGGTGGGGTGCGGGAGAATGGGTGAGAGGTGAGGGGATTCAGAAGTACAAATAGGTAGTTACAGAATAGCCATGGGGATGTAAAGTACAGTATAGGAAAGGGAGTAGCCAAAGAACTTACATGCATGACCCAGAGACATAAACAAGGGTGGGGGGATTGCCTGAGGGACTGGGGGGTGCTGGGTAGAGGAGGGCAAAGGGGAAAAATTCAGGACAACTATAATAGCATAATCAATAAAATATTTTTTTAAAGCCTATTGAGGAGGGAAAAGAAGCAAGTTGTATTTAGTGGTATCATTAAAATTTTAAACACCTGCAGGATCATCCCTACAGTATGATATCATTTTAATAAAAAGTGTCCTGGCAGGTGTGGCTCATTAGATTGTGCACCAGCCTGCAAACTGAGAGCTCACTGGATTGATTCCCAGTCAGGGTACATGCCTGGGTTGTGGGCCAGGTCCCCAGCTGGGGGCGTGTGAGAGGCAACTGATCAATATATTGCTCACACATTGATGTTTCTCGCCCTCTCTTTCTCCCTGCCTTCCCCTCTCTCTGAAAGTAAATAAATAAAATCTTTTTAAAAACTATCAAATTAAATAAAATAAAAAGTGTATTTTAAAAAACATAATAAATAGCCCTGGCTGGTGCGGCTCAGTGGATTGAGTGCTGGCCTGTGAACCAAAAGGTCACTGGTTTGATTCCCAGTCAGTGCACATGCCTAGGTTGTGGGCCACGCCCCCCTTTTGGGGCATGCAGGAGGCAATCGACAGATGTTATCTCTTGTACATCAATGTTTCTCTCTCTCTCTTTCTCCCTCCCTTCCCCTCTTGTTATTCACAATAGCCAAGTGCTGGAAACAGCCTAAGTGCCCATCAGTAAATGAGTGGTTTGAAAAACTGTGGTACATTTACACAATGGAATACTATGCAGCAGAAAGAAAGGAACTGCTATGTTTTGTGATAGCATGGATGGAACTGGAGAATATTATGTTAAGTGAAATAAGTCAGTTGATGAAAGACAAATACCATATGATCTCACTTATAAGAGGAACCTATTGAATAAAAACAAACTAACAAGCACAATAGAGCCAGAGGCATGGAATCATGGAACAGTCTGACAGCAAGCAGAGGGGAAGAGGGAGAGGGATAATGGTGGAAAGGAGGGGAAGTAACTAGTCAAAGAACATGACCCATGTCATGGGTATGAATGACCCATGGACATGGACAATAGTGTGGAGACTGACTGTGACTGCAGGGGGTGGACTGGGTGGAGGAGGGCAAAGGGGGTAAAATTAGGACAGCTGTAATAGAACAATAATAAAATATTTAAACTTCTGGAAAAAAATTTCAAATGAATAAATAAAAAATCTTTTAAAAATACAAAATAATATATATTACAGAGAGGTAGAATAGTATATTGATTCAAGGTATAACCTTTAGAGCAATATGGGTTCAAATCCTTGCTCTCTATACAGAACTTGTAGCTATATGAACCTAGTCAAATTATTTTAAAACCTCTCTACATCTCCAGTTCCCCATCTGTAAAATGGAAATAAAAATAGTAACATTATATATGTATTAATTTATTTAATCCTTATAACAACTGTATGTCTAAAAACATGAATTAGAAAAATTGACAGTAAATTCATAGTACCAATTGCCTTGCAAAAAAATGAGAAATGAGATAAAAGAAGGGAAACAAAGGAGGCTTCACCTAAAGCACTAATATTTTTATTCCTTTTACTGAAAAAATCTTTAAAACCTATAGCAAATAACACAAAATGATAAATTCGCTATTTTTTTTATCCTTACTCGAGGACATTTTTCATTTTTCACTGCTTATAGAGAGAGTGGAAGAAGGGAGAGAGGAAGGGAGAAGGAGAAACACTGATGCGTAAGAGAAGCATTGATCTGCCGCTTCCCACACACGCCCAGACCAGGGATTGTACGCACCTTGATGGGGGATCCAGCCGCACACCAAGTATATACCCTGACTAGGAATCCAACCTGCAACCCTTCAGTCTACAGGACAATGTTCCAACCACACTGGCCAGATGCTCACTAATTTTGTTTTGTTAATTAATACTTGTTAATTCTGAGTGGAATTATTTTACACTCTATTCTATATATATTTTTTTTAATCTATTGCCAACACAATGGCCATGCAGTATGCTTAGGTCAAGAAAACTAAAAACAGTCTGGCAAATAAATAGCATCCCAATGTGCAAGCCAAGTCTCTAAATTCTCAAACTTTTATTCTGCAACAGTTCCATTATAATTTTTGGTCCAAGTATTTACATCTTAGGTTAAAACCCAAAAGCCTTCAGTCTTTAACTTCATGGGAGTATTTTTGGATAGCCTAAGTCCAATAAACTTAATATATGAAAGTACTCATGACAAACACTGATTGATATTTAGTTGTAGAGCCCCTATTACATGCTAAGTTAATACTGGTTACTAAGTAATTGAAATGAGTAGTGAAAAATACAGTCCCCTCATAGGAGTAAGAAATTTATTCGCCATTTTGTAGAAGAACTAAGCATGGGAAAACTTCAAGCTACGCCTTCTGCTCCCTTAGCCAGCATACTAAAAGACCACATTTTAAATTAAATCAACCATGCTATAAATGTCGACTTAGTTGAAACAATCTGACAAATTTTAAATTAGTCATAAAAGGCTTTCAATTTAATCTAATTTTAATTAGTCATAAAAGGCAGCAAAGATATGCATGGGAACACTCTAAAACCACATCCTTTTTTTTTTTTTTTTATTAATTTGAGAGAGACAGAGAGATGTGTTGTTTCACTTATTTATGCATTCATTAGTTGATTCTTGTATGTGCCCTGACAGGGGATCAAACCTGAAACCTTGGCGTATCAGGACAATGCTCTAACCAACTGAGCATCAGGACACCACATCCTATTTTTAAATCTGAAAATGATCACTTTTAAAATCAGAAAATACATTCATTAAAATATGTAAGATTTTATAATGTTTTCAGCCTCTGGACTACCTCTCTTTGTCTTATTTACTGAATATTTATTAGCTTGAACTATACAATAGTGCTCCTTGAAGTAAGCATTTTTGGGGGAACAGAGATAACTACAATTACTGTCACATTTACTAGAAAGACACAATGATTTTTAAAAACTCAGGCTTCACTCTGAAAAGGCTACTTGACTCAAGAAACTACATTTTGTTGATCAAGAATAATAAATTTTAAGCTTATAAAAACCTGTAATTCTTAAATGAAAACTGGTGATACTGTGATATGGTTCACTAAAAATATTTCACCTGGCTCGTGTAGCTCAGTGGATTGAGCGTCGGCCCGCGAACCAAAGGGTCACCGGTTTGATTCCCCCAGTCAGGGTACACACCTAGGTTGCAGGCCAGGTCTCCAGTAGGGGGCACACGAGAAGCAACCGCACACTGATGTTTCTCTCAAGTAAATAAAATCTTTTAAAAAATAAAAATAAAAATAATACTTAAGAAATAATAATACTTAAAAAATAAAATAATACTTAATAACTCACAGTTAGTGTCCTGGTGGTTCTCATAGGAAAATTTACGGGGCAGGGAGGTCCTTGTCAGGAAGGAGTTATTGCCGCAATGGTAGGAGTGCAGGGTGGGCACTTTTGGCATTTTAGTGGACTCCAGGGAAGCTTAATGTCATCCAATACATAAAACAGTCCTGTATAACAAAGAACTGTCCTGACCTAAATGCCAATAGTGCCCCTGTTGAGAAAACTGGTTAGAAAAATTTAAAGTTTTGTTCTTAACCTAGGAAATAGCCTTTAGCACTCTTTCAAAAATGCTTTAACTGACCTAACCAGTGTGGCTCAGTTGGCTGGAGTGCTGTCTCATAGAACCAAGGGTCATGGGGTCGATTCCCAGTCAGGGCACATGCCCAGATTGCAGGTTCACCCTCCCTGGTCAGGGTTTGTGCTAGAAGGTGACTGTTAATGTTTCTCTCTTGCCTTGACGTTTCTTTCTGTGTCTCCCTTCCTCTCTCCCTAAAAGCAATGAAAAAATGTCCTCAGGTGAGGATAAAAAAAAAAAATCCCAAAATTACATTGCTTACCAGGACACAAATCATTTTTTCAGTAATTGTGTTCTCAATTTCAATATTTATAAACCTGGAAGTTCAAAACTATTTTTCTACACAGGGAGGTTTGTCTTTTTGAAGGCTATTTTTACTTATATTGGGACTGGTTTATTTTTCACAAAGAAGATACAATTAAAAGCTTTGGATGGGGCAAGTAATTTGAAAGTTATCAATAAAAAAGTTAGTGACTTTTCCTATACCCAATGTCATATTTTACCTTTCCAAAGTAGGAATTCCACAAATCATTTTCCAGAAAATCAAGATAACTTTTTTAGGATTCCCAGTTAGAGCATACTCCTGTCTGATATATTTCTTGAAATAATAACTGCAGTCACCATTTACTATGCACCATGCATTCTACCAAGTGTTTTGGGTATGTTTTCTCTAATCTTTATGACAATCCTACAAGGTAGGTATTATCATCTCCAATTCTTTTTTTTTTTTTTGTCCCCACCTGAATATACATTTACTGATTTTAGAGAGAGAGAGATGAAGTGGGGAGGTGGGAGGAAGAAACATCACTGTGTTGTTCCACTTATTTATGCATTCATTGGTTGCTTCTTGTATGTGCCCTAACAGGATCAAACCCACAACCTTAGCACACTGGGACAATGCTCTACCAACTGAACTACCCAGCCAGGGCAATCATCTGCAATTGAAAGGGGAAAAAATTAAGACACTGAGAGATTAAAAGACTTGCCCATATTCAAATAACTAATGACGGACTCAAAATTCAAAGCCAATAGTTTTAAATCCAAACACTTCCCACTATGGATGTCTCCTCCAAAAACACAGCTAAATTTCTGTGAGAAAAAAAAAGATTTATATTAGCTCATTAGAACCCTACTATTATTCCCCACCCTACCTAACAGCAAAGACTAAAGAGTATACAGATGACAACTCCACCAGCCTCTGGAGAAAAAAAGCCTTCAGTTATTCAAAAACATTCCAGACATAAAAATTAGTATTGGTTTAAACAGATTGTCTAAAGAATGGATGCAAAGCTGATGAGGCATTTATGCCAACTCCCAATCATTCCTTCTTTTCCACTCTAATGTACAGTATTTGTTGTTTCTTACTTTTTCATTTTACAGGAACAAAGTGGATGAAACTTCAGTATAGTGTAGATGCAAATAAAATTCTGCAATGCACCAACATGTAGCAAGATATGGGAAAGTATTAGCCAGCAATCAAACATCTTTAATACCCATCCAAACATGGAATCATGTGTGCGGAAAGTTGGTAATGAAGTTCCACAAAGTGAGTCAAAAGGATTTCTGAGAATTCAGTGGACTTTTACACCCTGGGTATAAAGAATAGAAAAAGAATGCAAATATAATAGCCTAATCATATTTAATTCTCTTTCTATAATCAAAAAAGTCCCTAACTAATTCAAAAATTAAACAAGGATTTGTTATGGATAAGATATAGCCCAGAAAACTGGCCGTTTTCCAGAATAGGAATACTGACAAATACATTAGCTATGTATATCAAGACCAACCACATGGCGGATCTAAATAACAGGTCTGCTCAGCTGCTATCCTTTCTAGGACCAACGCATTTCAGAATGACTGCCTATTTAAAAAATAAAAGCAATACTGCTGAACTTGCCATGCTGCTATGAAATAATGAGTTGCAGTTTCCATTCAAACCAAAGGCAATCTAACATAAAAACTGGTATACCTATTTAATTAGCCATGAATATACACAATGACATATATCAGTAAGACATATCAAAAGCCAGTTCTTAAAACTGCATTCTCTCTTTTAGATAAGAATCTTCTATTTCCCATGGTAACTACAATCCACCAGGTCCTAGAGCATGACATAAAGCAAACTTAGGCTGAAAGCTATAAAGGCATTTGGAGGTTAACTAGGCCAGTCTTTTGGCCAATTCAAAAATCCCCTCTCTCAATAGACTCAAATGTTGATTGGGTTCCCACTAGGTATAAGGCATTATGATAGGTGCTACGTTTACTAAGCATTTACTATGATCCAAACACTTTTCCAATGCTTTATATTTAATATTCATAAAAGCCCTATAAAATAGAATACTATATGTTTTACAAATGTTTAAAAAAGCATAAAGGAATTAATTAACTTGTCTAAGCTCTCTCAGCCAAGAAGTGGTAGAGCCAGTATTCAAATCCAGACACTACTTAGTCACTATATTCATACAGTACTGCCTCTCTGGAAGGACATAGGAAACCAAATGAAAAATGACTCCACCCTCCAGGGGCTTAATCTCACAGGGAAGTCATGTACATCTATGAGTACAATTCAGTGTGATAATTACTAGTGACAGATTAGAAGTAAGGAGGGCTTAATAAAGACACTGGCAGTAAGGTCAGAGAAGTAGGAAAGGAGATAAGTGACTTTAAAAAGATGAGCAAATGGATGTAGTAGGTACAAAAAGTACCTAGGTTGACTCTGTTTGACTAGAATCTTCCCCATGTTTCTGGATTAGATGACTGGGGAAATGACTAGGCATTCACCAAAAGGAAAAGGTTTGTGAAGAGATTTGTAAATTCTTTGCTGATCATCTGAGTTGGAGGAGCCTGAAGGAAAAAGTGTGACAATCTGTAGGAAGCAGTTGGGAGACACCACACTGAAACTCAGGAGGGAGGACTAGGCTGGAGATGCAGACTTGAAAGTCATTAGCATTTACACTTATTCTAAAGAGTTTCCCAAAATAGGGAATATGAGTAATAGGTAATATTTACTGAGATGTTACTTATATGCCAAAGCCCAGTCTCCTCCATTATATCCTCAGGTGAGATCAATAAGAGGCCAACAGAGCCCTGGCCAGGGAGCTTAGTTTGTTGGAGCTTTGTCCCAATAGGCCAGGGTTTTGAGTTCGATTTTCTCTCTCCCTCTCTCTCCCTTCTCTCCCTCTCACTCTCCCCACCCCCCACCTCTCTTTCTAAATTGAGCAAATAAAAATTTCTTTTTTTTAAAGGCCAAGGGAGCATCGACATACACATAACAAAAAAGAAACAACAGAGGTAAGAATAAAGGAAGAGAAAGTATGTCACACAAACCAAATGTGAAAACAACAAATATATCAGATATCACAAAGTGGCCAAATAATGTGAAGAAAAGTGTACACTGCCACAAAGTAGTTAAATAATGTGAAGAAAAGTATCCACAGGGTTGGAGATTACAGAGACCAGAGTCAGTTCAGTCTACTATACCACTACATTTACCACACAACAAATAGCTCACTAACTCCTCCAGCAAACATTCTATTATTGGAAAGTTCTGAAATGTTACAAAGCTTAAGCACAATACTGTGTTCAGATTCTGATTGCGAAGGAGAATTAAGAGTTATAACAACTACATAAGGATATTTGATTGGATCCTGATTTGAACAAATAGTTAGACAACTGGGGAAATCCTAACAAGGATTACTATTAGAGTATAGTAATTATGAATTTTGTTAAGTGTGATAATAATATTAAGATTGTATGAGACTTATTTGGACCCTGGCTGATGTGGCTTAGTGGGCTGAATGCCAGCCTACGAACCAAGGGATTGCCAATTTGATTCCCAGTCAGGACACATGCCTGGGTTACAGGCCAGGTCCCCAGTTAGGGGCATGTGAGAAACAACCACATATTGAAGTCTGTCTCCCTCTCTTTTTCCCTCCATTCCCCTTTCTCCAAAAATAACTCCAAAAATAAATAAATAAAATCTTTTTAAAAAAGACTTATTTGGAGATGCACATAGAAATAGAGGTAAAATATAATGTCTGCATATGCATTAAAATATATTAAAAACAGATGTAGCAAATTTTACAAAATGTTAATAATTGTTATATATGGGTGTTTGTTACATTTTTCTTATAAAATAACAAAAGCAAAAAAGTCTTCAGAAAAAAAGTGATAAAACTTTTTGTCAATACAAATATCCAGCAGGTCAAGACAGCATGGAGTTCACAAACACTGATGCCAGAAATGGAAAAAGCAACATGTGTTATGTTGTGTGAATGAGTACTTGTTGCTTGGAATAAAAATTTCTAATGAAGCAGCATATACATATTCAAAAAATGCTGCATTTCAAATAGCTTAGATAGAAGAGCAGATGACATACCATGGCTAACTGTGCTAGATAATCCAAAAAGTATATAGCGATGACAAATATACTGATATTGAAATAGCATGTAAAGATGGATAAAATTTCATGAAATGAGAGCAGGAGTGGGGGAAACCAATTTTTCTAAAATAAGATACTGTTATATATTATTTAAAATGTACGACTAAAATTAAATGGAACAGGTTTTTAAAAATTCTGATTCCAACCTAATACCTAAATAATTTTGAGTATGTCACTTAACTTCTCCCCTTATCTATAAAATAGATAAATATTAACTATATCTCACTGTGTTATTGTAAGAATTAAATGAGAACATACGAAGGAATTAAAGGATTAAAAAGGCATATACGAAGCACCAGGCAGGGTGCCTGATACACAGTAACCATTTAGTAAATGAGCTCCCCTTCCTCTCCCTCCCCTACCCCACCTTCAATCCTAGTTCTGGATGCCACAAATATATAACAAATTCAGTTGGGATTTCTTTCTTCTTTATGATAGCTTTTCAGTTACTTAGTCTTCTCTAGGGCAAATATATACACATCATTCAGGTTTCCCATGGAACATGGTATCAAGATCTCCCTGATTACCTTCATCAAAGTTTAGCCTTAATTGCCCTCCAAATTGTCAAAGCCCCTCTAAAACACAATAGTGGAAAATGTACACAACATTATGTATACGATCTAACTAGGACAGAATAGAATGGGACCATTATTTCCCACAATCTGGATATAAAAATACATTGTGACCTTCTGAGTACACTAAATGTATCTATAACTTTGTAGGCTGAAACATGAAACTTGACACTAGATAAACTAATACATGACCTCTTCAAATAAGCTTAGATACTAAAGTACTAGAGGGATGTATGAATTTTCAGGATAATATTTCTTTGGATAAATTTTCCTATTTGATTTCAAGAAGACCTGATCATGGTCACTAAGGTCAGATAGGTAACTCACTTCTTTTTCTGATATAGTGAGTTAGAAGGCTGTATCAGAGTCTGGGGAAAAAAAAAGAAATCAAGAGGAAAGAGGAAGTTAGGATTGGGGTAGGTTGTTCTATAGTTTATGTTACAAAGGTCAAAGAAGGAATCTGATAAAAGGGAAAACAAAATTATAACATGAACTTATCAAAAAATATTTTTATTCAACCTTGTTTCTCAGATGTATTATTTCCACTAAACAGAATATTTTACAGCTATTAAAAAATGACCACTACAAATAAGCACACAAAGATATATGCACAAAAATAGTAACTTGCATGTTATCAGTAACAGAAAAAAGCTGGAAACAATCCAAGTGTTCATCAAGAATACACCCATATAATTTAACATTATATAGTCATTAAAGGAATGAGATATATTCTATACATACTAACTTGGAAAGATGTCCAAATATCACTGTTAAGTAACAATAGCAAGTTGCAAAATAGAATGCATAGTGTGACCTTTTATTTTTTAAATTAAGAATAGTAAACATTAGTATATGCCTAGAAAATAATGCAGAGGAATACATATAGTACTAAGCTGTCATTTCAATGGAGGAAGTGATTATAAGAAACATTCATTTTTTATGGAATACATTTTTGTACAGTTGTTTTTTACAATGATCACATATTATTTTTGTTTTTAAAAAAATGAAGATTTAAAAGGTTAGAACTGCCTTTTGGTTGGTGTGGCTCAGTGCACTGAGCGCCAACCTGAGAACCAAAAGGCTGCCAGTTCAGTTTGTGGGCCCAGGTCCCCTGTTAGGGGTGTGTGAGAGGCATCCCATAGATGTATCTCTCACACATTGATGTTTCTCTCCCTCTCTTTCTCCCTCTCTTCCCCCTCTCTAAAGTTAAATAAATAAAATATATATTTTTAAATGGTTAGAACTAAAATCCATCCTTTCATCCTTTCCATGATAGTAGTTTAGACTACGAAAGATGAAATTTATGATATAAGTTAATGGAGAGACAAATAATGTAAAAAATAAATAATTACTAATTATAATTATATAAAAGTATGCACTGGAAAAAATAAAGGAATTGTACTAAAGTCAATGTTATTTTGGAGTAGCAAGGTTATGACATTCTTTACTCTTATACTAAACTTTCTGTAATATTATATTGCTTCTATAATTATAAAATAGAATATCAACTTATTGACATAATAAATGTAGCAAACTGCATATAATATCACAATCAATGCATAATGAACTCAAGTCTCTTAAAACATTCAATTATGAATGTATAAAAATACAAATACAAAAGATGTAGTCATTAAACTGAATTCATATTAACTCCAACATACCTGGCATTTCTTTAAATTTCTGATAGGGGTTGGCTTCCTTGAAATATTTTCTGGTTTAAGTTCAGAAAAAAATTCCAGTTTCAGTTAAAAATGTATTCCCTAATGTAATTATGGAGCTTTAAAGGAGCTTGCAATGTGATTTCCTTAAACTTGTTGTGAAGCTCAACAATACCAGAGCTGTACCTTGCCAGAATCCAAAGAGAGAGCATGCAACTATTACAAAAGGCAGTTTCACACAATGCCTATTTTCATGGGTCTTTACTATATATAAATATATTTCTTGTCAAATACAGGGTCATTTTTCAGTCCCAAATTTCACTCCTGTTTAAATAAATACATTGTCTTTGATAATATTTCTATTATTTCGTAGGCATGAAAGATTTCAACATTATTTCAAAATAACCAGAAGAAGGTAAATTGCAACCTGTAACAGTTCATATAACATATATGACAGTCAAAAATCTTTGATGACATTTGTTGCATATGAAATTCCTTAGCTTGGCATTCAAATACTTTGCTCTACTAAAACTGGCCTACTCATTATCCCCCAGACTTAGCCCACCTTTTCAGTATGAGTATAGCCTTCACTTCCTATCTCAGCTAAAGTGATGTTCACCTCATTCCAGCTATTGTTCTCAATGTCTTCTTGGTCTTCATATCACCTCCACTCTCACTTTTCCAATCTGTTCTCCAAGGTGAGTAAACATTTGAGAACACCACATGTGTATACAAAGGCTCGTCCTTATTTGGCCCCTACCAACATCTCCAGCCTTATCAGTCTGTATTCCTTTACCCACAGAAACAACCCACTCCAAACATAGAGAACTACTTGTAGAGCCCCACTCACACTTCACTGACTATGTGTATAATATTTTTTCTCCCTGCAATGTTCTTTTATAACATTTATTTTTCAATTACAGTTGATGTACAATATTATATTAGTTTCAGGTATACTATATAGTGATTAGACATTTATATACCCTACAAAGTGATCTCCCTGGTAAGTCTATTACCCATCTGGCACCATACTGGTATGTTCTTCCTGATCTTTCTACACAGCTCCCTTAGTAACCATCTTACGGAGGAAGTGCTTTCTCACCCCTCAGTCTCCTTTTTCTGTGCTTTGGTAATGCCCTGCACAAATCTCTGTTGTTATAGCTATCACACAATATTTTAACTGTTGCTTATCTGTCTCTTTTACTCAGCCTGGACTATGAGCTCCATGAGGACTTAGACTTGAACTTATCTCCAAATAACATGTGACCTATAAAGCTTAATACTACTATATGAATCAAAATTTACAGTGGAAGGGGACCAAACAGTAATGGAAAAAATACATAATAAAGGATTATATATATATTTTTTAATTTACAGTGGAGAAAAAATAAACAGAACACTGAGATTCCATACTTCCTATGTAAAAATATATTAATTCAGTCAGTCAACAAACATTTATTTAACACCTACTAGGGGCCAGGCACTCTGCTGAGCCCTAAACAGTTGGTGATAACAATACAGATACATACTCACAAAGAATCTGAGAGGATATAATCTAAAATGTTAACAATGGCTATTAACTCTCTGAATCTTGGGAAGATTTGAAAAATTTTATCTTCTCCTTTAAAATCATTTCTATTTCCCAATTCTTCCTTAAGCAACATGCGTTAATTTTATAATCATAAGAAAAATGTAAGGGGGTCCTTCCAAATTACAAATTTCTACCATCAGTAGGAATACAACACTGAAAGTAAATAATGTGCAAATTAGTGAACCATGGCTAATGTGAGAGCAAAATAATTTCTGAGAACTTTTAGTCAGAGTCTAATTATACATAATACAAAGGACAACAAGACTAAATTTGCAAAAATACTTCAGGATTTCCAGTCCCTACTTTTGCAAATGACCCCATGCAAATTGTCCAAGGAAAACACTGACCACAAGATCAATGACACCCTAGTTTCCCACATTGCAGAAAGAAAATTATGTCATTCTATTACATTTAATGCAGAAGATGAGATGACAGCCTCTGTACAACTTGTTCAGAAAACAAATTAATGAATAACACCGTATTACATGATTTACAGTTTACATTGACAAAGCACTTTGATCTTCATAATAATTCCATTTTTCTCACTTCTTCAGTTTTCTCACTCCTATTGGATAGAATAAAAAACTAAGGATTCAAATGGAGAAGGCCTTTCTAACTATGACTCAAAATCCAAAAGGTATAAAGGAAAAGATTGAGAAGTCTGTCTACATAAAAATCTAAAAGTTCATGGGAATAAAATAGAAGTCAGAGGATAATATCAAAATGGAAGAATATTTGCAATACCACAGACAAAAAAAATTTATCTTATATGTATGATATATATCATCAATAAAGAGAGACCTAGAAATCAATAGGAAAGAGACCTATGTATGACCCAACAGAAAAATAGGTAAAGAATTTAGTTTACAGAAAAGGGAAATGAGTGACTCAACATAAAAAGATGGTTAACCTTAACATAATTTTTTTAAACTACTCTGAGGCATCATCTTGCTCTATCAGATTGGCAAAACTTCAAGTGTGATAACAGTAAAGCACAATATTAACAACAGTGATCCTGGAGCCAGAGTGCTTAATTCGAATTTCTACCACATTAGCTGTGTGATTTGGGCAAATCACTTAAATTCCCTATTCCTCAATTATTCATCCGAAAAATAGAGATAAGAATAGTACCTACTTCAAGGGGATGTTATTAAGATTGCATGATGTAATGTATATAAAAGCACATAGAATAGTGTCTGGCACATAGTAAGTACCATGTAAGTATTAGCTGTGATACAGCTAATGCGTGAACAGGCAATGTACATTGCAACAATCACTAAGAAAAGTACACTTTGGCAATATCTTTCACCATTATACACACACACACACACACACACACACACACGTATATAATTTGACTTAGAAATCCTACTTTTTGCATATATATCCCACAAATATCCTTGCACACATATAAAATGACACCTGTTCAAGGGTCTTCATTATAAAATTGCTTATAGTACCAAAAGTTTAGAAGCAACACAAAAGTCCAACAAGAAGGAAATAGGCCCTGGTCAGACAGCTCAGTTGGTTAGAGCATCATCCCCATATGCCAAGGTTGTGGGTTTGATCCCCAGTCAGGGCACATAAAAGAATCAATGAATGCATCAATAAGTGGAACAAATTTTTCTCTTTCCTCTCTCAAATCAATAAATTTTTTTTAATTTTTAAAGAGATAAATAGTTAAATTATGATACATCCGTTCAGTGAAATACTATTCAGGTGGGGTGTTTTGTTTTTTGTTTTTGTTTGTTCTTTTAACAGAAGCTTTCCATATACTGATCTGGAAAGGTTTCTAAGATATGTTAAAGATTTATTAAGTGAAAAAGCAGTGTAGGGGTGAGGGAGGGAGAAGGTGCAGAGCAGTGGGGAAGTATCGGCTAACTTTTGCATGAAAAATAGGAACGATATGATAACATGTGAGCATTTGCCTAAAGAAAGTCTAAAAGGATATAAAGAAACTAATGTCCTGGTCTGGTAGCTCAGCTGGGTTAGAGAGCATCGTCCTGATGCACCAAGTTTGTGGGTTCAATCCCTGGTCAGAGCACATGGAAGAATCAACCAATGAATGCATAAATAAGTGGAACAACAAATTGACGTTTCTCTCTCTCTCTAAAAATCAATAATTTTTTTAATCAAAAAAAAAGAAAGAAAAAACTAGTAAAAGCGACTGGGAATGGGCATTGAACTAGGAGGGTGAGAGGCATAGGAGTGACACTTCCACTGTTTATATAAATCATAAATAAGCTAATATTTATTTAACCATTTGAATGTATTACCTAGTCAAAGATTAAATTTTTAAAAAAACTAAAGCTCACAGAGGATAAGAAGTTTGCCTACAATCATATAGCTAACAAGGGTTAATTATAGTTAGAATTTCCTTGTATGACACTACCTTTCAGAAATTTTCAGTAATGGAAGAGTTAAAAATCACCACAAGTAGGTTCTTCTCTGAAACAACCACTCCCTCTGAATGCTCAGCAAAAATAACACTTGTGAGACCACACTGAAGTCATCTCCATACGATGACTTGGAAAATAGTATAATACTCATTGTTGGTCCAAAACATTCATTATCACTCACACTATACAATGTAATTATTGGGTTTCATTTACTGAAAGGAGATGAAATTCTCATAAAAGTCCGTATCATAGGTTTCAAATTCCAACACAACATTCATTTGGCAGAACAATAAAGTATACAACACTATGAACATATCTATAAACACTTTCACATAGGGAAAAAAAACATTAAAGCAAGTCAGCTTTCTACTCTAAGACAGGGAATGAGTATATGTAAATATGTAATTTTCTGTTTACAATTAACAGAAGTACAAAATGTTACTGGGGATTCTTGGGTCAGGCCCATCTTTGTCAAATCGCAAAAGATTTGTGTTTGAGACCATCCCACATATACGTCTGTATGAGAGAATACTACGTCATACATCCAGGGCACCAGGTATCTGAGGATCTCGACAATAATTCACACACAAACATCTGTACAACCTAGTGTGACTTTCTAACAAGTTCCAAGGAACCTCCAACTCAATTCTGAGTCCCTCAATTCTAGGCAGCCCCAGCTATGGGACCCTGTATCTCCTCTGTTCCATATCCTGCTAGCATACTGGGTGACTATGACATTCATACTGATGACATATTCAATATACTTAGGCCCTTAACATTCCACTACTTTAATAAACTATACCTCTGTTCCCCTTCAACAGCACTGAGACCCTGTTCTTTGTTTCTACCTTGAAATATTGAATTCTCAGCTTTTCCACTCTGTATTCCATAGAAAAACCTTGTCTTCAACCATGTTTCTGTTTGTGTCCTTATTCTCTAAATATACCAGCCCCTCTGAAGGTTTTATTTCTTATAATCCCAGCTTAGACCCTCAGGGTCCATCATATCTCCCACACTATCACTAGCAGTGTAAAGTTACTCTCCATTTTATCTTTTTTTTTCTTGTAAATTCCAATTCTAGATTAGCCCAATCATCTTTTTTGCCCTCGTGCTCTTAGGCTGCTGGAGAAAGTGTAAAATCCATGCTACTGAGTCCATTTACAAATATATTACTTCTAATTTTAGCTGGGCCCTCAAGGTGATACGCAATCTTTTTTTTTTTTAACTCCTTAATCCAATTCCTCTTTCATTTTCCATTGAAGGTTTCCATGGTCATAATCATAATACTCAAATCAGAAACTCACCATAGTTGATTCTATCTCCAGGGATAACGGACTTCACAGATAACTAACTGATCATACCAAAAAAAAAAAGGCCATCTGTCAAACTCCCTCACCTTCTTTCCCTTTATCACCTCATTATCCACCTTGACTTCTATCCTTTTGGTGTCAAAGAATAAAATGCTCAACATATTTCCTAGGTAAATTTTCCCTCAACTTACAAAACTGTTTCACCCATACTAAAACACACACACACACATGCCATGGTGGAAAGAACACAGGTTTCAGAGCTAGACAGACCTTGTTCAAATCCCTGCCTAAGCCATGACGGGGTAGCTCAATTAGTTAGAGCATCGTCCCTGTAAGTCAAGGTAAGTGGAACAAGTCAGTGTCTCAATGTCTCTCTCAGTTTCTCTCTCTCTCTCTCTCACCCCGCCCCGTCTCTCTGTCTCTCCCTCTCTCTCATCAATCAATAAAAATATACAAGGTCCAGAAGTAACACCTGATGGAGTGTGGTTGGTAGGTTAATAATATGGGTGTAAAAATTTATAGTTTTAATTTGAACATTTCACCTAAAATGTGTGCTTGAGTGTGATATTATTATATTACAGAATTGCATGCTTATGATTTTGTAATAAGAATTTGTAATTAAAAAAAGGGGGCATTATTTGTGCTGGACCCTGTATATATACAAATTCTTGCCTATAGTCTTCCCAGCTGTAAGAGGATACTAATTCCTAAATCACAAGGCTGTTGTGATCTATAAAGCATCTTTATAGTACTTGTCATATAACATATCCTTAATAAAGATGTCTCACTATCATCAGCTCTCCTTCACAACCACACTTGTTGAAAGAGAACTCACTGCCTCCCATTTACTCCTCGATCTATCATGATCTGACTACTGCCATCATTGTCATCACCATGCTATCTAAAGTGTCTTTCAAAGCAAACAAATGATCTCCTAGTTGCTAAATTCACTGGTTTCTTCTTAATCCTCATTCAACTTGACCTCTGGAGCACCTGACACTGACGGTTACCCCCTCCCTTCTTGAAATTCTTTCTTCTTCTGGCTTCTATTATAATACCATTCTGTTCTAGTTCTTGTCCCATTCCTTTAACCTCTCCTTCTCAGTGTCTATTACCCTTCAAACAATAATGTTCCTTCTGGTCCACAGCCCTTTTCTTCTCTTCTTTCAGTATTACCACCCATACTAAAGCTTCAGTATTCTCTGCTGATCCCTCAAATTTACATATTCAGTTCTAACCTTTCTCCCAATTTTCAGACCAAAATTTCCAGTTACCCACAGGAATATCTGAAAAGCAACTCAAACTGAACTTGTCTAAAAACCAAATTCATTACCATCCCTCAAAACTGTCTGTTCCCTACTTCAGTTAACACTACCAATCCACCCCATCAACCGAATCAGAAATCTTCCACTAATTCTGTCAACTCTATTTTGAAACCTCATAGTATTGCCGGCCATTCTCTTCATTTTTCTACCACTACTCCAGTTCATTCCCTCTGATCCGGATTAACACACTAGTGTGTCCTACCTACCTAGGCTTTCTGCCTCTACATTGTCTTCGGCTTTCATTTCCTCCACATTTTCATCAGAGATAATCAGTCATACCAAACTCCTGCTTACAATACCGGCAATGGCCCCCCATAACTACAGAATAAAGTCCAAATTTTTAGCAAGATTTTCTCAGAGGTATACATTGAAAGGTTTTAAAATCAGACAAATCTGAGTTTCATTCTAGCTAAACCTGAATACTGGCTTAGTCCAGAGCCTCCGAAGTGAAGGGTAAAAGGCAGGGGAGGGAAAAGAAGGGATGCGGAGAGGAAGGATACAGGGGAGTAAAGAAAAGAGGGAGGCAGTAGTGTCTGAGGGGAGGGAAGTTTCTTTCCAGGACAGAAGAGTATGTTTTCCAGGGAAGGGTAAGTTTGAGGGAGGCAAAGTGAGGGAGACCAGATCTCTGAGGGAGGGTGTAAATGAGACGAGGCGGCTCTCAGTGTGGAACTGGAGGTCTCAGAAACAGTTCTCTGAGAAATGAAGGGTTCCTGGGTTTCTGAAGTGAGGAAAGCCCCTGAGAGGAGTCAGGGACCAGGTCCATGATATGAAGGAACTTCTAATGGGTTCCAGGCCTCTGAGGCTGAGGAGGTGAGGGGTTGGGGTGGGGGTTGTCCCGGGACCTTGAGGAAAGTGAAAAGGGAAGGGAAAGGGGTCGAGGGGTGTCCCCAGCCGCTGAGAGGAGCACCTCTGGGAAGCGAAAAGGTCCTGTCGGTGCCAACAGACGCGAGTGCCAATGCTCCGGAGCTGAGGCGGGTGTAGCGGCCGCGCGCGCGGGCCGGAGTGCCCCGGATTTGTGCCCCACGCGCTCTCTTGGCGTTACCTGAGGCGGGACTGAGCAGCCAGAGGGGTGTCTGGGCGAGCGCGAGGGGGAAGAGGCGCCAAAGAGGGAGCATAGTAGCCTTCACAGCTCCGAGGCGGCAGCGGCTCTTTAGCCTGCGGAGGTGGTGGGGGTCCTTCGCGCAGAAGCTGGCGATTCCGCGGGGCTGGCAGCGGCGGAGGACGAGGAGTCCACTGCCATGGCCCCAGAGTCGGGGCCGCTACCCCCGCCTGTTTGGCGGGGCCAGGATGACCCGGCCGGCGAGCAGAGAGGACAGATGGAAGAACCGCTGGAGTCCCCTGCCGCCAGCGACTGAAACGACTGCCCAGCCGGTCGGAGATGAGGCGGGACTTCAACGAGCCACGCCCTCCTCAGGCCCTCCCAATAGTCAATCCTTAATCAACGAGCTGGTGGAATTGCCCAATTAGAGTCAAGAACGCCACGTGGTATGAGGGTGGGCACGATGGGCGTCCAGAAAAGCCAACCAACAGCCCTAGGCGCCAACTCTGGAGGACGAAGGGAACCAATAGGAAGGAAGTGAAGGTAAAAACAGAAGAGGCAGTGTGTTGGAAAGGAGGAACTGAGGCAGAGGGAATACACCTGGTGGAACCTCAAGTTCAAAAGCGTCGCAGAAAGGCGGGACAGTAAACACAAAATGGACCAATCAAAATTCCAAACATGTAAACGAGTGGTAATTGACAAACCCAGAAGAAAATGGATTCGAGTGGCGCGGCTTTTGGGTTGGTGAAGGTATAGCTGAGTAAGACTATCTGTTTACCGAAAAGTCCTGTGAACGCAGCGTCCTTCAGGATCTCAGTATACTGGCTGACGAAAACTGTTACATAAACAATTACTGTATTAATGACTTCAGATAGTAGCAGCAGTGGGTAGGGTTAAACCAAATGCTGAGGGAGCAATTAATCTAGGTTAAGAGATTAATGCTGGTGAAGGCTTCTTGGAGGAAGTAACACTTGAGTTGGCTTGAAAACAGGATTTTTAAAGAGTTGGGTAGAGAATAAAATTCTATTCAGCTATTCGACAGGCACGTATTTCTTCATGCTTTCCATATGCCTGGACATCGGCCACTCAATCTTATGCCTGGGCAGATTGGAACAGGTCTAGGGCTTCTACAAGGGCAAGAGCAGGCAAAGGAACAGTGGAATACGGACCTTCTTGCACCAGCATTCCCTGGGGTTAGAGATCACCTTTCCTACACATTTAGACTCACTATCAAGGATCTTGACAGATGAGTGGAATTTGAATAAGTAGTCCACCCTTATCCTCTGTTTCACTTTCTGTAGTTTCAGTTACTCATGGTCTACTGTGGTGTGAAAATATGAAATGGAAAATTCCAGGAATAATTCATAATTTTAAATTGCAGCCATTCTGTATTCGTGTAGTCCCAGTATATCCGGCCTGGAATGTGAATCACCCCTTTACCCAGCACATCCATGCCACATATGCTACCCACCTGCGGGTTAGTCACTTAGTGGCCATCTTGACTGCCATGTTATCATTGCTTGCGTTCAGGTAACTACCAATAATGTCTCATTCACCTCATTTCATCTCTTCACATAGGCATTTTATCATCTCATATCACAAAAAGTGAGTACAGTACAATATTTTGGGACCACATTCACATAATTTTATTACTGTACATTGTCATAATTGTTCTACTTTATTTTTAGTTGATAATCCCTTACACTGCCTAATTTATAAATTAAACTTTATTATAGGTATGTATGTATAGGAAAAAAACGTATATATGGGGTTCAGTACTCTCTTTGATTTCAGGCATCCCCTCCGGGTCTTGGAATATATTCCCCATGGATAAGGGTATAGGTGGTATACATTCCTTGTAGCAATAAAGTTTTTAAAAGATGTGTGGTAGGAGATGAGAATGTGGGTTAGCCCTGGCTGGTGTGACTCAGTGGATTGAACAGTGGCCTGTGAACTGAAAAGTCGCCAGTTCGATTCCCAGTCAGGGCACATACTTGGGTTGCAGACCATGTCCCCATTTCGGGGTGTGCAAGAGGCAACTGATAGATGTTTCTCTCAGACATTGATGTTTCTCTCTCTCTCTCTCTTTTTCCCTCCCTTACCCCCTCTGTCTAAAAGTACATAGATAAAATCTAAAAAAAAAGAATGTGGGTTGGGCTTCAATGCCAAATTTGTCCATTCTTTTTCACGCTGTGTATAAAAGATTCCTGAGCAGGAGATAAGCCTTAACAGGACAGTTTTAAAAAGATTAATGGTTAGTTCACAGGCTCTCTGAAGGGAGAAAAGAGAGCACCTTAGCGAAGTCCCATTGGCCCAAAGCCTTTTTGGTATTATTCTTCTGGAAACAAGTCATGTGCTGCCACCTGGTGACAGTTCAAATACCACTGTTCCACAAAGCAATTAAATGTTTCTGCTGTTAGCAGCTCTGGCACCCTTGTCTGGCAAATCTGTCTCCCACAGTCTGATGCAAAGTAACTGATGAATAAGTAGGGTACTGGTAGCAAGTAGAATTGAATAATGCCACCATGCCAGATGTGTCACCTGACTAGTAAAAGATTTAAAAGTCAGGGGTTCCTGCCCTGTCTGGGTGGCTCAGGTGGTTGGGCATCATCCCACAAAGCAAAAGGTTGGTAGTTCGATTCCTGGTCAGGGCATATGCCTGGGGTGCTGGTTCAGTCCCCAGATGGGGCACTTACCAAAGACAACAGATTGATGTTTCTCTCACATCAATCTTTCTCTCCCTGTCTGTCTTTCTCCCTTCCCCTGTCTCTAAAAAAAAAGTTTTTTAATTAAAAAATAAATAAATAAAAGTCAGGGGATCCTTATACCTGGTTCAGCAGGAAGATGAGCCTTGGTGGAAAGTTTTTTGGTTTTGTTTTTTTGAACAGGCTCTGTTTGATCGCTTCTCAGCCTTTTGGCTAAGATTAAGTGAACAGGTTCTGTTTGACCCAGGCCTGGTCTCTACCATTCCACTCTCAGCAATCTCCCTAATGCTGAAGGGTAAGAACCAAGGCTTGCCTTATTCAGGTGTCCAAGGCCACTATTTATAACCTGTTATGCCAGGGCCTTGAATGCACCCCATAAAGGAAGTAGTTCCTGCCATCAGCCTTTTATGCTTTTATTTCTGATAATCGTCTCCTCTTCCCAGCTAGACTGAGCTAAGAGCTGGGACCTTTAAAGAAGCCCATTGCACATCTTAGCTGAGGGTAAATACATACCAGAACTGGTATGTATTATGCTCAATAAACATCCACTTTGATGAATGGCATTATCTTTTGGCTATATTTAGCTGTGGACATCTCATGAAATCTCAGTGAGATACTATTACTTTGAAAATCCTGTCTAGAACACAAAGCTCAGGTAAGAAGAAAGTAATTCTTCCCTTAGTCTACCGAGCAACATATATTTTCCAAAGAGCAACCAAATGGTGGAAGGACCACAACCAATAGCCACAAAGCATTTTTTTAATGAAATAGAAAATATCAAAGTGCATCACTCCTAGTAAGCATCAGTATTAAATCATTAAATTTGTTTCAGCTAATAAATATATACATGTGTACTTAATAAGCTATAATGTAAACTATTTCTTACTGGAGGTCACAGTCCAAAAATTCTGAAAGCCACTGGATTAGAGGCAGGGATACTGAAAGAACAGAGAGCAGGGAGTAGATGGCTATAGAAATGTAGGCTGGGCTGCTAAGAATGAAGAGGTGTGGAAGGGCTGACGTGAGCCTCAAGAGCAGAAGCTGGAGACAAGAAGAGAAAGCCTCCTAGTGCCCAGGCCCATGGCCAATCAGGATGTCTTGTCCGCCTCTGCATCCCCACAGCAGTACTGCCTCAGAGCATTGGCCTACCTCATACTACCCACCAGAATGGGAGCTCAGACCTTCCAAGTTCTCCTGTGCACAGAGTTTGAACTCAGAAGGTATAGCTATAAATGTCTTTAACTTGGGTTTCAGACAGAGAAGCAGCAGGAAGCAGTCATATTATAGGGGAAAAAGGTACAGCTGAGTCTATCCCATGTGGATGCAAATTCACGGAAAACACGTCAGGGAGAGTTAAATCATTTTACTGCAGTTGGTGGGCAGGCGGGCAGACAGTGACAAGCCTCAGCAGGGACAGCAGATACCAGCTAGATCAAGAGGGAAAGGACAGGGAGCCTAGAAACAGGGCCTTGGAGAGGAAAGTGAGCAAAGAAGTCTTTATCTTACTGCTCCTACAAGTCCTTACAAGTCACTAAGGAGTATCTTGGGGCCATTAAAGGACAGGTCCTCCTGCTCAAGGCTCTGGGCCTGGAGCTGAAAGTTGCTGGATTCCAGGTTAGAAAAGGTGCTCTTCTGGAGATCTAAGAGGAAAGAAAGGAAAGAGAGAGAAAAAAAAACATGAGCAAGCACTGTGATACACAGAACTAGGCCCTGGACCTGTCTGATGTGGAGAGATATACAGGCCTGACTTGGGATAAGTAGCAAGAGAGGTTGATGGACTCACAAAGAAAGAGGCAGAGACTCCATTCTACCTTGTGCTAAACAGTTATGCAGGTGGCATTGGGGAACCATTCAGATTTAGCCTCCCCCAGAACTGGGCTCCCTGCCCTTACCCTCACCTAGCTTCCTTAAAAGTTCCCAGCTACTGTTACTGTTCTGATGACTGGCTTCAGAGCTAGATGAAGGAAGAGATGTGGCAAATGTGGCAGCTAGGGGTAGCTTAGACTGGAGGACGTGAATGGAAGTCCTGGAGAGGGAAACAAAATCAGAGGCAGAAATGGTGATGGTGGGTAAAAGGGGCCCTTCCAACACAGAACTATCCTCCTTTCTGAGGCCAGAGCTCCCCCTTTATCCTCCAAACATATAAAGATACCTCAGTGACTCCATATCAAGTAAAGAATGCTCAGTACTTCCCTTATGGACTGTAACCCAAATACTCATACTACCCCTACTGGCCCATGTCATATATAGGTGAGCTAAACTTTGGACTCCAATGCCTGGCCTCTGTGAAACAAATCCCTTCCACTGCCACAGGCATTCACACCCCCTGACCTGAAGAGGTCACGGTCCCGCCGGGCATCCTGGGCCTCTGTCCTGGCAGTCTCCTTGCCCTCCTGGCCACTCTGCAGCTGCTCCAATATCTGTCAGATTATGGTCCCAGGTAGAACCAAACCTCTCCCTCTCCAGGAGAAACACTCCCCGCCTCCCCATAACTGGCCTCTTCAACACACATGGAACCCTCAGTGGGCAAGGATAGTTTCACATGGCCTGGAACAGATAGCTTGGAAAGAAGAGCTTTAAAGGGAGGTGGAGTCATCACAGGGAAGAGAAGGAGATAGCAGTGGGAGAGGTTATCCTGGCCTGCCTGAAGAACAGGATAGACAGGGAAAGGAAGGAGCCTCCACAAGGAGATTTGAAGGAATAGGTCCAATCCTGGTCCTACCTTCCAGCTGCGGGCCTGAGCTTGCCGTCCCTCAGCCATCTGTTTCAGCATCAGCTCCTGATGCTGGGCTGCAGATGAGAGAAAAGGTAAGAAGGCTGTTCTCCAACTTCTTTCCTTCCCTCTCTCTGCCTTGTGTCCAGTCTGGTGCTGAGCTGAGCTCTAAGCATGCTGGTCCAGATGACAGGAAGCTTCCAAGCTGACTAGGGAGAGTAGACTCACATCTTTGGAGGCAAGACTGCTTGGCCAGACTGCTGAGTAGCTCGAGCAGTCAGAGCTATGGCTATTTACTGGGAGAAAAAGAAGGCTTTCCAGAAAAGGAGACAGGTGAACTCATACCTTCCTCCAGTCTTTTACTTACTCAGCTGGTCCCGCAGCAACTTCAGTTCCTCCCTCAGAATCTCTGACTCCTCCCACAGCAGTTGCCTCCTGCAGGAATGACAGTAGTCAGTCTAAAGCCAATCAACAAGCCCAGAGGAGGCCACCAGGGTGCCAGGAATTCAAAGGACTGAATGGGAGTTCTTGCCCATCACTTACTCATTCTGCAGCTCTTGGTGAAAGCCACTGGTAGCACTACACTTTTGTGGTCCTGTTTGTATGTGGGCTTGGGCCTGTTCCTGCACCTGGCTTCGAAGGCCTTGCAGTTCCCTTCTAAGCCTGTCCAGGCATTGCTCCAAAAGAAGAGCCTTCCGCTCTGGGCCCCCCTGCAGCAATCTTAGTGACGCTATAATGGGACAAGTTGGGGAATCAGCCCCTCTAAGAGCTTCACATATAAGCCTAGAGGCTCCAAATTCACATCAAGATTCAAGTGTACACACAACGGGTATACAATAAAATTATCTGCACATGTATGTGGCTTTGTGTATGAAGAAATAAACTGACCAGATACCTTCCAGGGCACAAATTTGGTACTTCTGCTGCTCTTGCTCTTCCAGCAGGCCCTGCACAGCTTGCCTTAGTGCCTCAGTCACCTACCCAGGCAGAAAACCACATGAGCTAATGGGTAAGGGCCTTCCCCAACCCCTGGTATCCTCGTCTCACACAAACACCACACATAACACACCTACGATTCTAAGCCTCACCTGAGCCTGAGATCGAAGCTGGGATCTGAGAATAGTAACTTCATCCCTGAGAGAAGATGAGCTTTGGGTCTCAGCCCAACTCAGCCTCTCTGGGACAATAGGAGTCTCTAGAGCCCAAGGCTGTTGAGCTTGGGCTCCTGATTGGGGAGTCAAGTGATGAGACGAAATCCAGGTTCCAGTCAGGTCTCCTGCTGAAGAAAGAAGACTTGGAGGTGGGACGAGGGGGGACTGATCTTTGTTCAAGAAAGGAAATAGCTGGACACTTGGAAGGAAGAGTGGATGGTACAGGTAGTGGAAAAGGAAGATCCTGAAAGAGATCTTCCTGAAAGGGGAAAGGAGATCCTGCCAGGGGATAGGAAAAGGGGCAATACTTACCTGCAGCAGAGATGCCAAGGGGATACAACCGCTGCTACAAAAGGAACGAGTGCAGGTTCAATGAGATCTGAGTCTTTTATCCCGCACTCCCAAACTGGGGTCCTCACTTCCCCTTACCTTAATCCTGGCCACATTTCCGTCAGTAGCACTGAGAAGTAAGTCGAGCTGCTCGGACCAGCTCAGACTCTTACTCATAGCCTGCGGCAGTGGTCTGTCTCCCTGGCGTCTTGTGCTCTTGCTCTCCCGGCACGGGACAACCGACGCACAGCACAGGAAAGGCCACAATGTCAGATTGAAATAGGGAATACTAAGGGTAAGGATGCAATATTAGACCAAAACTGGGCCTCTGAGACTAGTCAGGGGAGAGGCGTTCTTGGGGAGCTGGGGGAAAAACGGGATACCCTGATGTGGACACATCAGGAGGGAGTTGAAGGTGCTGAATCTTGGTCGAGACCTCCTCTGACACAGGATACTGTCGTCATCACACCAAACCTATGCCAGCTACTACTGCCGCCGCCGGGTTCAAATCCTCTAGTACGCCAGGAAAGGCTGACTTTAGACAAGTTGCCGCAGCGCCACTTGGGAAATTGAGTTCGCTTCTCGCCGAGACGACCCTTGAAGCAGGCTCCCTGGGAAACTACGTTTCCCTGGGGGAAATACGTGCAGTCACACCCCCACCGTAAAGCTTGCCG
Organism: Mormoops blainvillei; assembly: GCA_004026545.1. Taxonomy (NCBI): domain Eukaryota; kingdom Metazoa; phylum Chordata; class Mammalia; order Chiroptera; family Mormoopidae; genus Mormoops; species Mormoops blainvillei. The sequence goes on along the minus strand of PVJD01002202.1, from coordinate 26,005 downwards.
GGAAACCGAATCTTTCTGATTCTACAGTGGTGTTTCTAAGGACCAAAAGAACTACGTATCCCAGTATGCATCGCGCAGAGTCAGCCGTGTCCCGCTACGCGTTGCGCAAGTTTTTGGGAAATGGAGGCCAAGGTGCCCTGAAAGTTAATGGCTCAGGATAGCATTGAGACTCCATTCCCCAGCAAGCTCGGCGTGCAACGTGCAGTATGGAGCCTCAAGTCACAGAACTGAAGCAGAAAATTGAGGAGACTTTGTGCCCTTTTGGTTTCGAGGTTTACCCCTTCCAGGTTGGTTTATCTCTTCTGCGATGCTAAAGTGAGGTGTATGATTGGCCGCGGTGATGCTTCCCGAGCTGCTCTGGTCCCGTGCCCAACCGACCTACCAGGACAGTGTCAAAGGGGGTTTGGTAGGTAGGAGCAGTCGCATGTGTGTCCTTTGACCCCCATACAATGCCGGACTGATGAATGGGAGACACGTATGATCCAGTGACCTCGTGGCTCTGTCACTTACATAATTTATGGGAAGAAAAGCACCCTTGGGGCCAGAGTCACTTTGGAAGTTTCCTGAAGGAGTTAGGAGAGGCAAGGCCTGGAACGTTTGCATGGCTAGGATTTAGGTCATTTGAGAAGGGGATGATATTCCTGGTGTTGAACAAGCAAACTGGCTGGTTTGTTCCATTCACCAGCAGAAGGATAATTCATGATGTTGCCAGTCACTAGCACTGGGCTGGGTATAGAAACTCTACACCCAAATTACACAGAAGTCTGGCTCCACAACTTTCCCTTGTTTACCTAAGACTTATTTCCTCCATATCCAGTGCCCCCTGCACTGAGCTGTGTAGCTTAAGCCCTTTGGTCGATGCTTAAGAGACAAACTATTCTCACCCCCTCCACTGAGTGGCCCACAGCAGTGCTGGGAGAGGATATAAAGGGAAGGGCAAGTTGGGTCTAGTTTGAGAGAGAGGACTTTCCAGAGAAAATGGAGTTGAACTTTATATGAAAACATAGATTGGAAGGAAGGAGGGTTGTGTACATCCTAAACATCTGGAACAACTTGAGTAAGGGTGGGGAAGTGCTGGGAAGCAGGTATGGGAGACAGTAAGGATGCTATCTGGTTAGTCAGGTGGACTTGGGTAGTTGGAGCTATGATACGAAAGCCCTGCCAATCATTCTAGGCTCCTACTTCTCTCACCCCCACATCAAGTGAGCCACAGGGACCTTTAGGAACCTGTCTCCTGAATTTTCCAAATCCATTCTCTTCCGTCCAACAAACGCATCTATGCTGGTCCAGGCCATTTCTCATTTGCATTTACTGCAGTAGTCTCCTTGCTGTCATTTCGCCTCCAATCCATCCTCCGTACCGCAGCCAGATTAATCTTTCTAAAAATTGATCAGGTCAGTTTGCTCCTTAAATCTTCAATGGCCCTGCATTATTACCAAGTTAGACCCATACTCCTTAAGTTGGTATTCAAAGCCAGTCACTCATAGTGATCTCTCCAACCTTCTCTCCCTCTGCTCTCCTCTACAGATCCTTCACTTCTATCACACTAGACAATTTGCTATTCTCCAAATATGCCCTGTACTTTTTGCCTCTCTCTCTTTATGCTGTCACCTCCATTTAGAATACACAACAGAGTCTCCCTCCCCATATCAACCTGTCAGCTTCCCTCCCAGCCTTAACGACTCAGCTTCCATAAGCCTTTTCTGATTTCAGAGGACCTTCACCTGGCCCTCTCATTGCACCAATCACAGTGAAATCAATTTCTTTTTGTTCCTAGCTGTTCATGAATTCTCTGCCTCTCTATTCTAAATTTCCTGTCCAGTTCAGACAAGTCCCCCATAAGCACACATCACAAATTATCAGTAGCAATTCAGTGATTCAGTGAATGAGATGGAGGCTGGGGCAAAATATACGAAGGCTTGAATGCCAGGTTAAGGTATGAATTTTCTGTTCCAGGTGGCATGGTACAATGCACTCCTACCTCCAGCCTTCCACCTGCCCCTGCCAGGACCTACGCTGGCCTTCCTGGTACTCAGCACACCTGCCATGTTTGACCGGGCCTTCAAGCCCTTCCTGCAGAGCTGCCACCTCCAACCGCTGACTGACCCTGTGGACCAATGTGTGGCCTACCATCTGGGCCGCGTTAGAGAGGTGAGCAACATTCATATCCTCCTCCAGCTTCCAAACCTGTAACTGCTTCGAGCTCCTCCAAGCTCAGTGCAGGATCTAGAAGTTTAGGATGATACCCTAAAGCCAACCTTAATATTACGATCTCTGTTCTGCCTGCTCAATCCAGGTTCAGACACCTTCCTCTAGCAGCATCCCCAGGTCTGAAACCATTCTTACTCACCCTATCCTGATGGGTAACTATGTGAACCTCAGACCAGACTTCCCTTGACTTCCAAGTGAAATAGAAATAAGCCCAGCATCCCCCAGGCATCTCTTACCTATCTTTATCCTAAACCTGGAAGCTTTATGCTGTCTTTGGAGCCTTTTGAGAACAAAACAGTATTACCCCATCACACACTCACATGTACTTGCTTACATACAAACACATACACTGGGACTCTTTGGAGGGCAGAGGCAAGTCACTCCTTACTGGAGGCTTCTGAGCAAGACCTTCAAACATGGGCCCTCCTAGACAGAATATCCTTTTCTTCACACTGGAGCCTCATCACAAATTTAAGGTTATGTTTTCCCTTCAAACATGACTTCTGAGGGCTGGACCTTGTTAACACAAATTAGGGCTCTCTAGGACAAGGTCATGATTCCTCTCATGCTGAAAGGTACCTGCATCTTGTCCTCCATCCCAGAGCCTCCCAGAGCTGCAGATGGAAGTCATCGCTGACTACGAAGTACACCCCAACCGGCGCCCCAAGATTCTGGCCCAGACGGCAGCACATGTGGCAGGGGCTGCTTACTACTACCAACGACAGGATGTAGAGGCTGACCCCTGGGGGACCCAGGTCAGAGGTCAAGTATGAATGACTAGACACTAAGAAAATGGTAAAGGCCCATCACAATACTAAGTCTCACATTCCTCCACCTCCCATGGGAAAAGAAGTTTGTAGGCACAATCCAAAGGTCCAGCCCCAGGTGATTTCTGGAGTCCCACCTGGGGACACATCACTCAGAACTTAGTCTATAAAACCATTGCAGAATGGAGAGGGCACAGCAGTGATTAGATCAGTGCTGAGACTTTTGACGTTGAGGCTTAGCTTCAGAAACCCTTCCTCATGGCCAGAGTTCATTCATGAAAAGGTTGCCACCTACAAGGGTGACAGAGGCTCACATGTGGAGTCACTGTCTGCTGAGAAAGAAATGAATAAGCCTAGTTGCACTGACAGTAGTTTTGGTGCCAAGGTAACACCCATGACATTACTTTTCTTTACCCTCTCCCCAGCGTATATCAGGCGTGTGCATACATCCCCGATTTGGGGGCTGGTTTGCCATTCGAGGGGTAGTGCTGCTGCCAGGAGTAGAGGTGCCAGATCTGCCACCCATTAAACCCCTCGACTGTGTACCAGCAAGAGCTGACCGAATTGCCCTGCTCGAAGGCTTCAATTTTCATTGGCGTGACTGGGCTTACCGAGATGCTGTGACACCTCAGGAGCGCTACTCAGAAGAGCAGAAGGCATACTTTTCCACACCACCTGCCCAACGCCTGGCACTGTTTGGCTTGGCACAACCCGCAGAGAAGCCTAGCTCTTCATACCCAGAGCTTCTGTTGAACACACTCATACCCAACAAGCCTCAGAATCCCGGCAGAACCCAGGGGTGGCTCAGCCCCAGGGCCTCACCACCTGCACCTTCTGGCCCTTGATACCTTCCTCCCCGTGGGACCCCTATTTACATTAACGGTACTTGCTAGGACTTAGTTGGCTTTGGCAAGATTTTATTTTAGGTACAAGATGATTACTTTTGATAAGAGAATTATAGTAGAGATCTTCAGTGAAGATAACAAGGCTCAGACATTTTGTCAAGGCAACAAAAAAATCGAAGACCAAGGCAACCGATTATTTCAACAGAAAAAAAAAAAAAAAAGACCAAGGCAGATCCAGCACTCCCACCTGCCTTGGAATGTATGTTCTGCAGTGCTCCAATACGCTACTCGATATAGCGCTTAAGGGGCAATAATCCTTAAAGTGGTATGTGTCTCGCCCTGGCTGGTGTGGCTCAGTGGATTGAGTGCCAGCCTGGAAACCAGTTGTCCATTCAATTTCCAGTCAGGGTACATGCCTGTGTTGCACGCCAGGCCCCCAGCTGGGGGCTTGCAAGGGGCAACCAATCAATGTGTCCGTCTTCCTCCCTCCCTTCCCCTTCCTAAAAATGAATAAAATCTTTTAAAGTCAGTGTTGTGGGGACTGAATACACTTTTTTAAGGTTTATTTTATTCTCATATGAGGAAGGGGGAAGAACATCAGACATTAAAGAGAAACAGATTCCTGCTTCCTGCACTAGCCCCAACTGGGGACTAAGCCTACAACCTAGGCATGTGCCGTGACCCGGAATCAAACCAGCAACCTTTCAGTTCTGGGACAACACTCCAACCGAGCCATGCCAGCACAAGCTCTAACATATTTTTGAAACAACGCTTAGCATTACAGTAAGCAGTGTGTCAGCTGTTATTAAAATTCCCGGGACTCCTGTATTGCTATTCACACGTCTTACTAAATACTGAGGGATTGGTAGGCAGAGGTAGATAAAGACAAGTGTCTGAAGATGACCATTATGATATACTGCCATATCCTTGGTTATGAATATGCCCTAGCCATGAGGGCCCAGGAGTACCAACAGCCACCACCACCTCCCTCAGAAAAAGAATGAAGGCCAAAAAAGGGTTACCCTCAAATCAAGGCTAGAACCCGGGGAATGTGAGAAGTGTTCAACCCTGTGCTTTCGATACCCATGGTTCTACCCTACAAACACCAGCCCCTGTGCTGGTCTTCTCCTCCTTTCAGTTCCAAAAGTACAGAACCTCTAATTCTGATCTTCTACAGAACCTCACATTCTCATGCAACCCTCCCAACGGTGTGAAGGGTAAATGCCCAAGGAATCAATGTCACAGGAGCTGTAACCTACAATACAGCTTATAAAATAAACTGAAGTGCTATGTCTAACACCATTGCAGGTCTTCTTCTCCTCAAATATAGTGAAAACAAAATGTTAACATCCTGGTTTAGTTCCCATTCCCTGTGTTTATTGGCATTTCCCCTCTATATAATTTCCTGATTCTGAGGCAGCTCTCACTTCTCATTTTCCCCTAAGGAAGGAAAGCAAAGAGTAAATCAAAGGTTAATGCCCGCTAAAATAAAGATACAACAAGGTCTCAGTTCAAGTTTAATAGAAACTACAAAAGAAAAGGTGATGCCCCACTACTGTACACATCAGTTGGCCTGCTCCGTTAAGTTCAGGCTATTTCCTCCAGAAAAAGAAAGGCTGCCCTCCCCCCAAACTCTGCAGGAGAGGCCTGTCCTGTCCCATACCACATCTTGCCTAAATCTAAGATCTTGTGTTTTAAGCATGACAACAGTAAAAGAGAAGTTTTGTTCTCATGGCTGTACACTGCCGCCATGACCCTATAATGGTCCTTTTGCTCACTTCTGCTTAGAGAAATATTCTTTGCTCTTCTGGACATCAGGCTTGATGGTATCACTTCCAGGTTTCCAGCCAGCTGGGCACACTGTAATAGAAAGTTACCACTAATTAATAATTTGCTCAGTAGTGAGCTCCAACCCCCCTCCTCCCATGGACAAATGGATCCCTCAAAACCAAATCTGAGCCCTAAAGAGGCTGAATCATTGAAGTACCAGGAAACCTAACCTACTTGTCTAGATCATTCAGCCTTTCAGTGCAAGGCTAACAACAAACATGCAATGTAGTCTTCACCATAGCCCTGTTACTGTTAAACATAATTAATTCAGCACCTGAAATTTAATTTTTTTAACTCATCTGTGGATATATTTTTTGTTTTATTAGAGAGGAAAGGAGAGAAATATCAAACAGCTGCCTCCCGTATGCGCCCTTACTGAGGATTGATCCTACAAACCTTTTGGTGTATCGGATGATGCTCCAACCAAATAAGCCAACCGGCCAAGGCTGAAATTTAGTTTTAAAAAATTAAACAGCTTCAACTGTATCCTTTGTTCTAAAAATAATCTGTCTAAAGCATATAAGGCACGATTTGTTAACAGCAGCATAACTGGTAAATGCGTACTCATGTCCTCTGTAATTTTATGTATGCTTCCAATATATTATTTTTAAAAATAAGCTTACATGCTCTTCAAAAAATGGTCCTGGAACAGCTGGATTTCCACATGCAAAAGAATGGCAGTGGACCCAACTTGCAGAAAAATAACAGACATTTCTACAAAGATACACGAATAGTATATAAGCACATGAGAATATGCTTAACATTGCCAAATGCAAATCAAAACCACAATCAGCTACCACATCCACTAGGATGGTTATAGTACAAAAAAATAAATTTTTTTTGCAACCCTGGCTGGTGTAGCTCAGTGGATCGAGCGCCATCCTGCAAACCAAAGGGCCGCCAGTTCGATTCCTCAGTCGGGGCACATGCCTGGGTTGCAGGCCAGGTCCCCGGTGGGGAGGCGCAAGAGGCAACCACATGATGTTTCTCTCCCTCTCTTTCTTCCTCCCTTCCCGTCTAAAAATAAAATCTTTTAAAAAATAAATTTTTTTAAAGTAATTGTTGGTAAGGATATTAGAGAAACCTTGATATTGCTGGTGGGAATGTAAAATGGTGAAGCTGCTATGGAAAACTTTGGCAGTTCCTCAAGAAGCTAAATATGATCCAGCAATTCTACACCTATGTATTTACTCAAAATAATTGGAAACAAGGACTCAGCGACTGTTCACCAATATTCTAGCAGTATTAGTCACAACAGCCAAAAAGGTGAAAACCCTGTATCCATCAACAGATGGATACACAAAATAAGGTATACAACATGTGATACATGCTACACATGCTAAAACATGGATGAACCCTGAAAAGAGTATGTTAAGAAACCAGACACAAATTAACAAACATTGTATGACTTCACTTACATGAAATGACTTAGAATAGGCAAATTCACAGCCACAAGGCAGAAATGGCCAAGGGCTGGAGGGAGAGGACACTGGGGAGTTATTGCTTAATGGTTTCAGCCCATTTGGGGTAATGAAAAAGTTCAGGAAACTGCAGTGATGTATGTGCAACAAGGTGAATGTAATTAATGCAACTGAATTGTACACTTAAAATGGCAAATTATGTTATATACATCTATAAAACCGTAATAAAAATTGATTTAAAATTTTAAATGACTTGTCCCTACGCCCAAGAAAAAAAAACTAAGCTAAATACATGACAAAGCCAGGACTGTTTAAACCCATTACACTAGCTATTTCTTCCTCCTCAGTGTTCTTTAGTCAGAAGGCCCTGCATACACTCAGCCTGCCTTCCACCCCTTGGCAAGCAAAAGTCTGAGTTTGAATATTTCACACACATGAAAAAGCAAAGCTTTCAACCTTCTCCTACAATCCTACAATCCTGAGCTAGCAATGCTCCTTTGGCTAATCTGAGAAAAATGAGGCAAAGGGACCATTGCTGATTTTCCACTTCTTACTATTTATCTTCTATGAGACATGTAGTTGCCAATAATGGAGCAGAAAGTCTCACCTGCCCAGCCCTGGCCAATATTGGAACATCTTCCTGTGAACTGAAGCGTCACAAGCTCTAACACCAGTCAGGGTCATGCAGCAGGTGACCAATCAATACTTCTTCTCCCTTTCTTTCTCTCTCCCTCCCCCTCTCTAAAATCAAAAATTTCCTTCGGTAAGGATTAAAAACAAAAAATCTCACTTGCTTAAGTGAGAGAAGGGAAGTCCAATGAAGAGCCTCAAATGTCAAGACTGCAACCAGCTAAATAGGAACAATGTATCGATGGAACAAGTGCTGAATGGTAGGCGCAGCTGCCATTACTTTCCCAAAATCCCCATTTGATTGTTACATGGTTAACTGTCTTTGTGGCAACAAAGGGTTAAAACGTAGATCCTGCCCTGGCTGGTGTGGCTCAGTTAGTTGGAGTGTCATCCCCCAGTCAGGGCACATACCCAGGTTGTAGGCTCAATACCCAGTTAGAGCACATATAAAAAGGCAACAAATCAATTTTTCTCTCTCCCTCTAGAAGCAATGAAAAAATGTTCTCAGGTGAAGATAAAACAGTAATAATATGGAGTCCAGCAGAACTGTTTTGAGTACCACATAAACCAGCTTTAAAGCAGAGCTGAAGTACCAGGACTCTCCAAGGAGAAAATGACACTAGTCATGATAATCTCAGTATGAGAGAACTTCCCCAACATAAAAGGCCCCATACATGACTTTTTCAGTATTTTAATTACCTTAAAAAACAGCTTTGAATTTTGACCCCAACATTATACTATGAATAAGTGCTGTGTGTAAGTATTAAGTATTGATTTCACTGGTCCTTAAAAACAGGAATGCAGGTTATACAAATACGAGTATTATGTAGTATACCTAAAACTAATGTTATGTCAATACATCTCAAAAAACAAAAGCAAAAAAACACCCACATGGCCCTGGCCAGGTAGCTCAATTGGGCAGAGCATCATCCTGATATGCCAACGTTGTGGGTTCAATCCCTGGTCAAGGCACATACAAGAATGAACCATAAATAAGTGGAACAACAAATCGATGTTTCTCTCTCTATTCCCCTTCCTCTAAAATAACTTATTTTTTAAGTTTGGAAAAAAAAAACCAGGAAGGTAGGGTTACTTGTCAAATATACAACACATGTAATACACCTCATATAGCGTGCTTGGTATTCACAGGCACTCAAATGGTAACTATCATAAGCCATAAAAGCTACACACAGAAAGCTGTCTGTTCTAGTGGGATGGGAAGCAGCAGAGACCAACGGAGCCTGAAGAAGCAAGCTTGAGTCATGAGGGTTTGGGTTCAAAAGTCTAGCCTATGTGAAAGGTCCTTTTCAGCTATTAAAGGACCAGTTTTGCCCCTCCTCTTTGTCTTTGTGCTCATCCTTCCACCAGGGCGCAGTCTCAGCAGCCTTCTGCTCTTTCAATGTACCCCTACGCGAATCCATCTTCCACTCTAGCCAAGCTTCATTTTTGGGTCCCCCAAACAGATACCACTGATCCAGACTAACAACCTCCATCTTTAAATCACACTATCAAGAGGTGAATGGACCTCAGAAAGCTAGTCTGAAGTACTTAACTTCTAGAGAAAATATAGTAAGACAAGAAATTTGTCCAAGTCCACCTATGCACTTAATCTGATTCAGTAGCACTTAATTACAATTATCTTGTTCTCAGTTACATTAAGTTGGCGGGGGGGGGGGGGGGGGGGATTGTCACGATCTTCTTCCCCTAGCCCCAGGAACTGAGTCCTTAAAACTAAATTAACTCCTAGTTGGGATAAGGTTGTCTTACACCAACAACTGTACTGGCGGTGAGGTGGGAGGTAAAAAAGCTATAGCCTCACAAACTCAAAAGCTGGGATCAAGTAGCTCAGTATCAGCAATCAGAATATTTAAGGAGAGGCCCGGGCAGGGCAGCTCCGTTGGTTAGAGCATTGTCCCCATACTCCAAGTTTATCGGTTTGATCCTCAGTCAGGGCACACGCAGGTATCAACCAATGAATACAAAAATAAACGGAACCAGTCAGTGTTTCTCTCTAAAATCAATTTTTAAAAAATATTTATGTAGAGAAGTACTAGTGCTGGAGCAATAAGAAAAGCCTGCAATGCTAGACTAAAAACCTTAAGTTAAGCCCTGGATGGTGTGGGTCAGTGGATTGAGTGCTAGCCTGCAAACCAAAAGGTCGCTAGTTCGATTCCCAGCCAGGGCACATGCCTGGGTTGCAGGCCAGGTCCCCAGCGGCGGGCACATGAGAGGCAACCACACACTGACGTTTCTCTCCCTCTTCCTCCCTCCTTACTCCTCTCTCTAAAAATAATAAATAAAATCTTTAAAAATATATGCATTTTTTAAAAAAGAAAAAACTTACAGTGGAATCTGCTCAGTCATGTTTAGATTTCACACGGTCAGACTCACAAACACATTATCTTTGATCCTGAAACTTCTAAATGAAGAACCTTAATATATCATCTGAAACCCTCCAGGCCCTAACCTCTCCTCAAATATATTCTTTAAATAATAGCCCTGGCTGGTGTGGTCCAGTGGATTGAGCACCAGCCTGCAAACCAAAAGGTCACAGGTTTGATTTCCAGGCAGGGCGCATGCCTGGGTTGCAGGCCGATGTTTCTCTCCTCTTTCTCCCTCCCTTCCCCTCTCTCTGAAGATAAATAAATAAAATCTTTAAAAAAAAAGAAAGAAAGAAATGTATTAGCTGTATCTGCCTATTGTCTTTGGGTATTAGTCCTATTTTATTTTCCAAATTTCAAAACTAGTCATATATTACTTTTTTTTAAACCCCCATAAAACAAATATGGACTAGAGATTAACTTTTCTCCCAATAAACACTTGTCAAGAATGACATGCTTTAAACTCCAGATGTGGTTCTCAATCTTTCATTTCATCCTTATACACCTAATGAGATATTCCTATACTCCTTTAATAACTTAAATGTAGAGAAGTAATTCTAAATAAGTAGGGCAGAAGCTGGGAATACACAATTGGAATAAAAAGCCTTTATATTCTCCTCCCAAGCTTTTTCATCACCCCATCCCCACAACCCACTATAATCCAGAGACTTCAATTTCTTGAAGTGACATAATCACCCTCGTTGTTTGGTAGACTTTGTCCCTAAACCTTTCCCACTCTACCACCATTCTGCTGTCTTGTTGCCTGGCAGACTAATTACCTTCCCCATGTTTGTCAGTGAACTGGAAAGCCTGAACTAGTCTCAGAGTCTCATCCACGGAACGGCCAACGGGAAGGTCATTTACGGTGATCTGGCGAAGGATACCTTTTTCATCAATGATAAAGAGGCCCCTGCAAAGAAGAGATTGAAGATTTGAGAAAGAGGCAGTACAAGTTTAAAAACTGGTTTGTTAGACAGAGTAGAGGAGTGGAACGGGCTAGTCTCCCAGACTTGCACAGGCCTTGTCCTTAGTGAGGATGCCCCTGTATAAAGAATGAAATGAGCCCTGGCTGGTGGGGCTCAGTGGATTGAGTGCCAGTCTGCAAACCAAAGGGTCACCAGTTCGATTCCCAGTCAGGGCACATGCCTGGGGTGCAGGCCAGGTCCCCAGTAGGGGGCGCGAGAGAGGCAACCACACACTGATGTTTCTCTCCCTCTTTCTCCCCCCCTTCCCCTCTCTCTAAAAATAAATAAATAAATAAATAATCTTTTTTAAAAATGAAATAAATTTGGCTTAAAAAAAAAGTAAAACAACACAAAAGAGTCTGTACTGATTGGAGCTCTTTCTCCAAATAGGAGGCCCTAAGCCAATCATCTTTCTCTTAATGAATATCAGCCCCCATTCCCACAGGCATATACCTGAATGAGATGCCTTCATCAGCCTTTAAGACCCCATAGTCCTGAGCAATGGTGCGCCTGGAGTCTGACACCAAGGGAATGTTCATGGAACCAAGTCCTCCTTGTTTCCGGGGTGTGTTGATCCTACAGCAAAAGGCACATACATTCATTCAAACCCTTGTGTAGCAAATACATTGACTGTACCTATACATCTCTCCCTTTCCAACATTCCTGACCTCACTTCCCCCAAAAACTTCAAACTTGGGTATACTCAGACGCAACCCCAAGCTGCTATTCCTCTGCTGCCAGGTAATAAAAAAGCAACAAGAGAAAATCAGAGATTTTACACTTCTTCCATGAGAAACCAGAAGCCAATACTAGAGAAAGTTATTGCCAAAGCCTCCAAGTTCCAGTCCCTGCTTAGTTAAAAAGTCCATATGCCAAACAGACCAACAGATTTACCATGCCAGGTGACAGAAGTGAGAATCCACAGAAACACCAATCACTTGGCAGTTGAGTTTCTTAAATTCTTCTGCTCTATCGCTGAAAGCAATGATCTCCGTGGGGCACACAAAGGTAAAGTCAAGAGGGTAAAAGAAAAACACCACATATTTTCCTAGGAAAAAAAAAGAGAAAAGCCCCAAATTAGCCTTTAAAACAGATATACTATCTTGATAGAGAACAGAAAACTAAAGACATTTTCCAATAGAAAAGAATGGTTTAAAAAAAAAAAAAGACTATTTATTTATTTTTAGAGGGAAAGGAGGGGAAAAAGAGAGGGAGAGAAGCACTGATGTGCAAGACAAACCATGAATCAGTTGCCTCTCACATGCCTCCAGCCGGAACAGGGACCTGGAACGCAAGCCAGGCACATGCCCTGACAGGCAACCAAACCAGCAACCTTTCGGTTTGTATGACAACACCCAAACCACTAAGCTACACCAGTCAGGGCAGGAGACCTTTTTAAGTTGATGCCAGACACCACCGCTGGACACTAAGGCACTCAAACACAGATGTCTCCTAGCCTCCTAGCAGCTACTTTTGGAATCTTTTTTAAATTTTTATAGGAGATTATTTGAGCCAAACTGACGACATATGCCAGGGAAGAAGATCTCAAATCCTCCCAGAATCTCTTGCAGCAGGAGGTCCTGCATGGAAAAGAAGTTCCTTCCAGTATAGGTGCCACAACAGAACAAACACTGCTCAGTCTAATTTTGATCTTCTCTGGGTAGTTGAAATTAGCACAGACACAAAGTTGTCCAATAAAGAAAAACAAAAGCAAGAATGTAGTTATCTACTGGATAGCCCCAATGCTAATGCTTACATTCAGTGCCTAATAAAAGCTGCAATACTGGATTCTCTGCTGCAACGCAGTAAGAGACCAACAAGAGGAAGTCAGAGCCTCTGCACTTCTTTCACAATGAATCACAGTCATGGAATGGATTCGGTTTAAGTGACCACCCGAATCACCACAAACGTGTTCCTAACAAGCCTGAGAGAAAAATTTTATACAGCAAACATTCCAGTTGGAATTTTACTGAAGTCACTCAGATGACCAATTGAGTAGATCTTCAACTAACCAGGTAGCTTCTCCCACCTCGTGGGCTGAGCTATTAGAACAGTTAAAATACTCCCAAGAAGCAGCAATGTTTGAGAATCAAAAAGTTTGCTCCTTTGACATTCACTTTGAAAATCAGAATCAGTAGTAACTCCTCCAAACAACCTCTTCAGGGCACTGACTACAAGCACCTTCAAAGAGGGCAGAGAGCCCTAATTGGCATGGCTCAATTCACTGGGCAACTTCCCACAAAGCGAAAGGTTGCTGGTTCGATTCCTGGTCAGGGTACACATGGCTGGGGGCACGTAAGAGGCAACTGATCCACGTTTTCCCTTCACACATGGATGTTTCTATCCCTCTCCTCCTCCCTCCCGTCCTCTCTAAAAATAAATATTTTTTAAAAACCAAAAGGGGGGGGGCACACGCGCAGAAAGCAGCTCTTCCTAAACGTCCTGCCTTTACTTTTGGGCCAGGGTCAACTCCCTACGATCCTACTTACCTTGTTTGCCAGGAGAAGCTTCCCCCCGTAGGGCTCCACTAACCTGCTCTCATTCTGACCAACAAGTGTAATGTGTTAGGAAATGTAGTCACATATTCTACCCAAAAGCTGACTCCAAGAACCGATTACGACACATCACTAAAAAAGGTATACTTATCACCTAAGTTTCAGGTTTGCATTCTAAGAAATCTAGTCTTAATTGTTCCAGAAGACCCAGCTGCTCCCAACTGTGAGATAAAGGGGAACCTTATTAGAACTTGCCAAGTGTCTGCACGAAGTTGTAACAGAAAGCAGAACTGTTCCAATGGTGACATCAACTCTCCCCTGAGGGCAAAACAGTCAAGGGAATGTGCCTAAGCCCTCTAATTATACGGTAGATATGACACATATTTCATAAATTAAATAAGCAGTGTCACAGCTCCAAACACGAGCTCTGAGACTTTAAATTGTTCAAGACCTTACAATGAGATAATGAGACAGATAATGAGACCAAGTCCAATAATACAACTGAGGAGTACTGAGACGATAACTGAGGTATTATGTTCAGGCATAATGAAGCATGTGCTTTCTCTGAAATAGTCTGGACCTAGGATAACTGCCCTGTAATAACTGTTGATAATCACCACTTGGCTTCGACATGAAGGCAACAGCCTTACCACCCAAAACACCTTGACCTAGAGACAAAATCATTTTACAACCAAACATACAAAGCTACAAAAATCGAACAAGCCATTCCTAAATAGCAAAATAATTGCATTTCAATGAACCTAATGTAATCGCTCTTACCTCTGTAGTCAGATAGGCTGATATCTTTGAACTGACCATCCGGCATAACAGCTGTAGCTCTGAAGTTGGGAGCTTGGTGCCCAATTCTAGCATTTCCTGAAGACATCTTGCTGTCAGCTGGAAAAGATAAAAGAGGAAATGAATTTGAAACAAGTCTTCTTTCTCTAGATAACCAGTACCCTTCATCTACTTAGACTTAGCAGTAGTATAATAAAGGATTTGTCTAGTGGCCCTGAAAAAATACATTAATTTTTATATTGTAATAGTAAGAAGCATAAGCTTAGCTTTCCAACTTTTGAAACAAAACCATATATCACACATCTCTGAACATCGACTTTTGTTTACATTTAAAAACAGCAGTTTCTTTTTAAGATTTTATATATTTATTTTAGAGAGGGAGAGGGAAGGAGGAAGAGAGGGAGAGAAACATTAATGTGTGGTTCCCTCTCCCTTGTCCTAAACTGGGGAGCTGGCCCAAAAGCCAGGCATGTGCCCTGACTGGGAATCAAACCAGTAACCCTTTGGTTCGCAGACCAGTACTCAGTCCACTGAGCCACATGGGCCAGGGCTTTTCTCTCTTTTTTTTTTAACAGCAATTTCTTTATAGCCCTGACCAGTAAGGTTCAGTTGATAGGGCCTACTTCTGCAAAACGAAAGGTCGCTAGCTCAATTACCTGGGTTGCGGGTTTTGTTCCCAGGTCGGGGTGCATGAGGGGCAACGGATCCACCTGTCTCTCTCATGCTGATGTTTCTCTCTTCCTCCCTCCCTTCCCTCTAAAAATAAATAATAAAAATAGCAATTTCTGCCCTGATTGGTGTGGCTCTCAGTGGACTGAGCGCCAGCCTATGAACCAAAGGGTCGCCAGTTCAACTTCCAATCAGGGCACATGCCTGGGTTGCGAGCCAGGTCCCCCGCTAGCGGCATGCAGGAGGCAACAGATCCATGTTTTCCTGGCCCACTGCTGTTTCTTTCCCTCTCTCTCCCTCCCTTCCCCTCTCTCTGGAAATAAATAAAATCTTTAAAAAATAAAAAGCAATTTCTTTATAAATTGAAGTAACCTCTATTACCTTTTCTGAACTATCATTTGTGCAATAGCAGTTTCCTCTATATTTTCATTATGCAGAAGCAAAGAGGGGACTCTCTAACCTGAACCCAAACGCACAATTCCAGAGTGCCTGGCTCCCAAAAGCAGGTAATGTTGCCCTTTCCCTGAACTGCACCTCCATCTCTCCATAATGTAGGAAGCACATATAATATTCTCCAGGTAGATTTGCCAAGAACACACACACTAAAGCCAATCCAACTTTTTAAGAGGCCGGACCAGGATCCTGGTATCTGCACAATTTCAAAATTTTAGTTGTTGTGTTTAAGCCCTAGAAGTCCTTTCAATTCTGACCTCAGGACCAAGGTCCTGGGGCAGTAAGCACAAGAGTCAACTTACTGCTAAAAAGCAATGTTACACTGGATTCACCCAGGTCAACACCACGGAGTTAAGATTCAGACGCAGTAAGCCATCGGTCTGAAAGCCCCAAGAAACGAGTTTTCAAGTACCAAAGTTTTTAATTCACACTACCACAACCGAAAGAAACGTTGTGAGTGAACATTGATCATATCGAACTTTCTACTGCTTAATATGTTTAATAACAACAAAAACCCTACCAGTTAGGGGACGCTGCAACTTGGCTACCAAATACAGGGTGCGACCCTAACATAAATGGCCTCCTCCACACACGCTTTTCCAGGTGGCCCCTACGTGCACCAAAGCCGGACCAATCGGGGAAACGCCTGAACTTGCAGCCCATTGGGTCTCTTCAGGCGGTCTGATCAAGAACCTCCCTGGCAAAAAGCAGGTCCTGCCACTCCCATCACCACTTCCACCAGAGCACTTCGGAAATCACCAGCAGAAGAGAGATCTTTAACACGGGCATTCGGGATCACCACAAACCCCATTCCGCAATTGAAGAAAAATGGGCGGGGAAGGGAATCTTAATATGCGAAGCTTTACAGGTAGTAACGGCCCAAGACTGGATATAGCCTTTACCCCTACACAAGACGGACGGGTGGGCCTCAGGTCAGTCCATTCTAGAAGCTTCCCGAGCCACCCGGCAGGAAACAGTCGAGGGAACCCACTACCACCAGTCTGCTCTTCCAAGCCAATCAGCGACTTCCGCCCGGGTTGCCGGGGAGAAGGGGAAACTAGAGACGACTTTAGCCTCGGGGTTCTGCCAGACCCTGGAACCAAGGGGTGGGGGCGCGTGAAGGTGCGCGAACCGCCTGCCCACTCTCCGGCGGCAGGCCACGCCGGCCACCTCCCCAGTCACAGCACACACACACACCCCCCCCCCCCCCCCCCGTTGAGGCGGGCGCGCCCAGAGGAGGAATAAAAGGCGACCAGCGGGATGTGGAGCGCTTCGCTAACCAGGGCCGCGCTGCCCACACACTCACCCGCTCGGAGACACAAATAACAGCACGAACAAGTCAGGAAGGAGACTCAGCAAGCGCGCGCAAATACGCGGCACTACCTTTATAGCCTGTAGGGCTCTCGCGAGAGTCAGAGAGGGTCTGGGTGGAGGAGGAGGAGGAGGAGGAGAGAGGAGGGGGATCTGGCCGGAGCCCCGCCCGGATCCAACGCGCCCAGCCGGAATGACTCAGCGCTTTCCTTTCCCTCCCTAGGGGCGGGCTCGGGTGCCCGAAGTGCCATTCCCCACTACCCGCCCAGTGGTTGGGGTCAGAGGGTGAGGCACACACTCTTGATCGACTCCAAACCCTAACGCCTTGGTTTTCCAAGATCTCTTCGGGAACTGGGCGATGGTGCGCGCCTTGCCTTCAAAACCCCAACCAGGGTAGAGGTCTCGCTGCTGCCCACGTAAGACCACATTTAACCACACCAAGCCCTGCGAACTATCTAACCAAATAGTGCGCCCACCTCCCAGTGTGTCCTCTCATCGTCTGCCTTAGTGCTGATCCTCAGTACCCCTCAGCGCTTGCTTAGACAGGCTCCTTCATTGTTCCAATTACAAGATTGCTGCTTTCCATCCCCCATCCACCCCTTTCGCTGTTCCTGGAGGGAACCTTTTTAAAATCTGACTGTCACTCCTGTGATTTGTGGTTTGAAAAACTGGGTCAAGCCCAGTCCCATTTGGCTCAATTGGTTGGGCGACCTCCAGCAAACTGAAAGATCGATTTCCAGTAGGACTGCCGGTTGAAGCACATGCCTAGGTTGAAGGTTCGGTCCGGCCGGGGGTGGGGGAGCGTACTGAAGGCAACCTGTGGCTGTTTCTCACATCTGTGTATCCTTCCCACATTATCCCTTTCCATCTCTTTAAAAATGAATAACTAAAATCTTTTTTAAAAAACTCAACTGAAGCATTACTTGCTCCGAAGCTGTTCCTGACATCGGCTCATCCCCAGAATTCCTATGAATCTATTCTGAGTTTTGTTCATCCCTAGTATTGATCATTTTTCCTTGGTATCGAAAAAAAAAAAAAGAAAAAAATTAAACTATTTTCCTTCTTTAACTATCTGCCTCTCCTTGCTAGACTGATTTTCTGGAAAGTAAAGGTGGGGTCACATCCATCTCTGCCCTCCAGGTGACAACAGAGCACCTGATGTTAAAATAGGAGCATTTAATAAACTACTGTTATGTCCCCCTTTCTGCCCCCAACCCCCCACAGTCCTAACTCCTTTGGACCTTATAGCAGGATAGGAAATGGGGAAGTGCTGTGTCATGCTGGCTAAGCACCTCAAGTTTTTTGGCATTTATCATCCTACTTTGCAAAAGTAGTGATTTTTTATTTGTTTTCCCGTCCCTGCCTGGGGCTGAACAGTTACTTGGCCGTTACTCATTTTCTTCTTGAGGAGGCACCAGAGACATAGATTTCAGAGTTTATTAGTGGATGATTAATGATACGTGCAAATTAAACCAACAACACACTGGCCTACTTCAGCCAAAAGAAAATTACCATTTATTGCATCTTCCATGTGCCTGGCTCTGGGTTGGGCACTTGGGCTTCTTTGTCTCATATGAGAACCAAAAGAATTACCCTGTCGCAGGAAAATGACAACACCTATCCCCATGGGAATATAAAAAATGAAATGGCAGGACAGAGTTCTGAAAAGAGAAGGAATCTCTTGAATATCTGTTGTCTAATTAAATGATTGTGGAGTCTCTTTTTTTAGAGAACAGTAATGATTTCAGCCCTGGCTGGTGTGGCTCAGTGGGTTGAGTGTTGGGCCTGTGAACCAAAGGGTTGCCAGTTCAATTCCCAGTCAGGGCACATGCCTGGGTCGTAGGCCAGGTCCCCAGCTGGAGATGTGTGAGAGGCAACCACACATTGACATTTCTCTCTCTGTCTTTCTCCCACCCTTTTTCTGGAAATAAATAAGTAAAATCTTTAAAAAGAGAGAGAGAGAGAACAGCAATGATATCAGAAATGGGGCCAGAGGGTTTTTTCCCCTTTATCCTTCTACAGGACTTGGTATATGCCTCTATATCCATTTTTACAAATATGTCATTGTTTTGTCCTGACTTGTTCAGCCATGGTCTGGGAAGAATTTTACCTGTTTTATTGTCTTCATAGTACCAGAACCTAAAGAAATCAATTGGGAGGCTACAGCAAAGACCCAGACAAGAGAATTCTCAGGACTGTAATGTGACATTGGCAGCAGGATGGGAAGAAGGAAAAAAGTAATATTTGCATAGGCCTTAGGATTAATTGGACTTAGGGTGAAAAGAAAGAGGATGTTGTCTAATATCTTGGTTTCTTATTTTTGGTGACATAGAATTATGTTATTAACCAGTGACATTGGAAACACTCGAGGAAAAGCAGGTTGGAGGTTAAAAATAATGACAAACACCCTGACAGGCATGGAGCGTCGACCCACAAAGTGAAAGGTTGCTGATTCAGTTCCCAGTCAGCGCACATTCCTAGGTTATGGGCATGTTCCCAGGTTGGGGCGCCGGCTAGAGGCAACCAATATGTTAATGTGATATTACAGAGACTATAATGTTAATGGTGCTCCATTGCATACAGTTGTGCTTCATACTGGTATGACCAGACTGTATAACTCTGGAGTCCACTCTATTACTGACTCCTCTTTTTTTTTTCCATTGATTTCATTTATTTATTTATTTATTTATGTTTGAAGAACGAAAAAAGCATCGGTTTGTTGTTCCATTTATTTATGCATTCATTGGTTGATTTTCATGTGCGCCCTGACTGGAGATGGAATCCGAAACCTTAGTGTATCAGAACAGTGTTCTAACCAACTGAGCTACCCACCCAGGGCCCCTTACTCCTCTTTTAAAGGAGAGCATAATCAGTTTGGTTCTAGGCAAACAACAATGAAATATTCCCAAGACATCCAAGTGGAGGTATTCAGGGATCATGATGGGAGATGTAGATTTAGAATCAGCAGCACAGTAGTTTATTTATTGTTCGGCTGTTTATAGGAGGCCTATCCTGTCCTAAGTACCAGACATGCAAAGATAAATGAGACACCATCTGTTGAGGTGTTTTGAAGAGTCACTAAATTTGAAGAATTGGCTGAAGGTGGTGAAATTCACAGAAATGCAGTGAAACAGATTTTGGAGATGATTAAGAGAGCACTTTGGGGCATGTGGAATTTGTGATTCCAGGGAAAGATGGCCAGGAGGAAGTTGGAAATGTGAAAACATGAAGGTAAGCCTATGGGATGCCCATGTTGTTCATTATGTTATAATTCTAATACTTAGGAGCATGTTTCCTTGCGTGTCACTGATACAATAAATATTTGTTAAATGTTAATGAATTATATTTTTGACATCATTCACAATATCATGGATACTTGAAACTGGCGGAAAATGAAATTGCTGAGAGAGTGGAAAGAGGTGAGCTAACACCAAAACTTCAGAGAATTTTTATGAAGGTAGGAGAGGGGTAAAAGCAATTAAAGACAACTCAAAAAGAACAGCATCTTCTGGGTACAGGGCCACTCATGAAGTTGCACTGTTTCTACACAAAATAATTTCCTATGGTCACCACCATCAGCATTTAAGTTTATTGTGCCTAGGAAAGAGTAACAAAAAATAAAATTAAAAAAGGAATGAGTTAAGAAATCAATTAGTAGATATATAAGCTACCACCCAAAAATTTTACTTAGTAAGTTTTCTCTAAAATTCTTTAAATTAAAAAAAAAAAATCTGCCCTGGCTGGTGTGGCTCAGTGGACTGAGTGCTGGCCTGTGAACACAAAAGTCCCTGGTTCAGTTCCCAGTCAGGGCACATGCCTGGGTTGTGGGCCAGGTCCCCAGCAGGAGGTGCACAAGAGGCAGCCACACATTGATGTTTCTCTCACCGACTTTCTCCCTTCCCCTCTCTCTAAAAATAAATAAATAAAATCTTCTTTTAAAAAACCTGTTACTAACTTGCTCATTGCTGAGGGTTTTATGAGGGGCTTTGTTAGGAAGTATTGCTTGGGGTCAGAGAAGTTACTAAAAAATGCTTGCATAAATTATATTCAATATTTTGCTGTATTTCTTAGAAGTGAGTTCCTTACATTTTTTCCCTGCCCATTTCAAGTAAGTGTGACTCTGCTGGGCAAGGCACTGGTTCCCCGTCCAGTTCTTCAGAAAATTTTGCTCTCTCCATCTATTACCTTAAAGTAATATTCTCAAACTTAAGAGTAGCATGAGGTCCCTTGTGAAAGGAAAAATATTCTTGAGGGGCCCCCAATGTTGGTTTGATTTATTAACTTTAATTATTTAACCTTAACTTTATTTAATTTTTTGTCATTCAGACTATTTAATATTTTAATAGGTTGCCCCGGGTGTAGTGTTGAAAATAATTTAAATCACCGTTTTATGAAAATGTTTTCTTTGGTAATTACTACTACTCTTGCTGCTCATGAATTATTATCATCAGATGATACATACAAGATGAGTTTCCTGTAAGCCGTATCACCCGTGAACATAATACCATACTACTGCTATAGTGCATCTTCTTCCAGGTTCTGCCTACCTATACTGCCAATACCTTGTCGATGGCGACTGCCATTCTCCTACCATCTTTCTGTTCAAGCTAGCATGAAACCTTTGTTTATACAGTGCTCTTTGACATCATCTGGACTTCACTTAACAAAGCAGTATTTACGTCACTGTACTGATTTGTTACGGTAGACAGCAACTAGATACAACAGGTAAGGCAATTCAACATGAGTATAAAGAAAAGTCCCAAAACAGTAATAATTTTAACATTAGGACTTGCTAACTGCAGCCTGCCATGTACTTATAAACCATTAGATGTTAACCTGTAAACCATTAAAGTTAAACCTATAAATCACTAAAGACAAATGCTTTCATGTAATTGTAAGAACAAATGCAATCATAGAAATCAAAATCACAGGGCAGCACTCAGTTACCAGGACACCAGGTGATTCAGAATATGTTTATGTTAATTTTTTTAATTATCGCTAAAAGAAAACATTACACTTAACAGTTCTCAGAGAACACTTGAATCCTTAAATTTACAAGAATTCAATTTATAAAATTGTATTTGAGCACTGACCAGCATGGCTTAGTTGGTTGAGTGTCATCCCACAAAGCCAAAAGTTGCTGATTCGATTCCCAGTCAGGGCACTTGCCTGGGTTGTGGGCCAGGTCCCCAGGTGGGGGAAGAGAGAAGCAACCGATGGATGTTTCTCTTCCTCTCTTTCTCCCTCCCTGCCCCACTCTCTGAAAATAAATTTTAAAAATCTGGGCTCAGTTGTCACCATTCTGGAGTGAGTCTGCCTAAGGCCAGCTGTAATATGGATTCTGAACTTCACGTAGGAAAGATTTCACAACACAAGTCCCGGTGCCTATGAGGATCCATTTATTAAAGCTGGGGACAGTGAAAGAAGGAAGAGCGTAGCAAAGAAGAACCAACAGGAGAGCCTAGTCTAAGCTGCTTTAGCTCAATGGGAAGTCAAAGAAAATGAGGGCCTTAGGGACCTGTTCGGGGGTAAGCCTGGGACAAGTGACCAGCTGCCCATTGCCTTAGAGTTTAGGAGACTCTTGTCTGTGGGGAAAGATAGGGGAGAAAGAAGAAGGTAAAGGAAGGGCACAGGCTGTTCCCCAGAGGGGGAACGCACTCCCTGGATCCTTTGTCTTGAGACTTTTGTCTCTTTCTTGCAGGCAGGAATCCTGGGGGAGGTCTTGTTACGGAAAAATGAAACGACCAGACTCCAAGCGGTTTAGGAGCACGATCTTTATTTACGTGCTCGGGCCCAGAGGAGACAAACTCCAAATTCTGAGCCCAGAACAATAACCCCGCATTCCTTTTATGCTGGGCCAAGTGGGGGAGGGTATTGGGAGGCGTAGTATAGATTTGGCGCGAAAAGGGCTTACAGAGGTGGGAGAGAAGCATTTACAACATAAGACAGGGCAATTAGCATTTCATCTTTGGTATCAGCCTTTATTCCCTCTACAGTCTCAGGGGAGGGTTTCAGAAGAATATTCATCAGTTCTCCAGGTGTGCCCTTTCAGGGTCAAGGTCTCCACTTGACACCAGAAAAGTCAGCGATCTTTCTGCCTGTCATTACCAAAACCAATAAGCAGACAGGGGTTGAATTTATGGGCACTTTATTCAGATGGCCCGCGATCTGAGAACACAATGACTATGTACCCTAACAGACCATCTTAAATTCCATTTTACTTATTTTTAATGAGAGGGGAAGGTAGGGGGAAACAGAGGGATATAAACATCAGTGTGTGGTTGCCTCTTGCATGCCCCCTACCAGGGACCTGGCCCACAACCTAGGCATGTGCCATAACTGGGAATCGAACCGGTAAGCCTTTGGTTCACAGGTCGGCACTCAATCCACTGAATCACACCAGCCAGGACAAGGTGATCATATTTTGAGTGTCATGAGGATGCAAAGGGGAACCACTTGGAGTCAAGAAGCTGATGGGATCCTACCTTCACCCTGCTGGCTGGTATTAGTTTGGTCATAGGTGTGCAAATCCCTTATTTGTATCAGGAGCAGAGAAAGTACTAAACACGTTTTGCTGAATTAATGTCTCAATTTCCCCACTTTCAAGAACTGAGATTCCTGCTGACTTCCACCGTAGGCTAGCAAGAAGATTAAATGGAAAACTAAAAACAGCTCTCCCATAGTATTACTTTCTGAGTTCCCTGGAGGTAGAGAGCATTGTGGGTCAGCTCTACTAACACTGAGCAAACCACTCTGGTCTGGATGGTGGCCTAGAATTGCTAACTGGAGGGAACTGTACCGATATATGGTGGTATCTGGGCCTGAGAATCACACTGTGACTTCTGTCCTCCTCCTTTCTGGAAAACAACAACAACAACTAACTGCAGATATTTTTTCTTTTCCTTTTTAAAAAAGATTTTATTTATTTATTTTTAGAGAGGAGTGAAGGGAGGGAGAAAGAGGGAGAGAACAACATCGATGCGTGGTTGCCTCTCATGCACCCCCAACTGGGAACCTGGCCCACAACCCAGGCACGTGCCCTGACTGGGGAATCGAACCAGCAATCCCTTGGTTCTCAGGCCGGCACTGAGCCATACCAGCCAGGGCTGCAGGCATTTTTGTAAGTGTTTAAGAATTGGGCCCTCCCTGGCTGATGTGGCTCAGTGTATTGAGTGCAGGCCTGCAAACCAAAGGGTTATAGGTTCAATTCTCAGTCCGGACACATACCCTGATTGCAGCCAAGGTTCCCCAGCAGGGGACTTGTGAGACGCAACCACTCAGTGTATCTCTCACGCATTGCATCGATGTTCCTCTCCTCTCTCCCTCCCTTCCCCTCTCTCTAAAATAAATAAATGCAGCCCTGGCTGATGTAGCTCAGTGGATTGACTGTTGGGCTATGAACCAAAGGGTTGCCTGTTCATTCCCCAGTCATGGCACATGGCTGTATTGCAGGCCGGGTCCCCTATAGGGGGCACGCGAGAGGCAGCCACACATTGATGTTTCTCTCCTTCTCTTTCTCCCTCCCTTGTCCTCTGTCTAAAAATAAAATAAATAAAATGTTTAAAAGTAAAACAATTTTTTAAAATAAAATAAATACAATTTTTTTAAAATTGGGCTCCTAGTACCTTAGGTGGGGAAAAGCCAGTGTGAGGATTTTCACTGGAGAATTTTTCTTTAAGATTTTATTTCTCTATTTTTAGAGAGGGGGGAAAGAAAGGAGAAAGAGAGGGAGAGAAACACACATCGGTTTCCTTCTGTATGTGCCCTGACTGAAAAGGTACCCTTATGGCAAAGGCTTATCTGCTAGATTTCCTGGTAAAAGAAAATCAGATTCCCAAAGACCAGCATTAGCAGAATTCAGAGAAGTTACCTTCTTACCCTAGTGAAGTGGGAAGGGCACCAGTACCTACATGAGACTTTAACCCTCACCCACTGGCTTTTGGGCTCTTTAATGGCTAAAGAAGCGGGAGAAGAAACCCCCACCCCTATCCTGGGCTGACAGCCAACCTCCTCCCTCAGATTGCACAACCTTGATCCAGGGACAGAAACTGTCACCTTGGCCTTCTGAAATCCTAGGACTTTGATCTTTGACGCTGAATGAGCTCAACACAGCTAATGCCAAACCTGCTTGTTGTAACCTTTTTTGATTTTTCCCACTTAACTACATATCATGGACATTGAAAGGATAAAGTCAGCCCACTTGCTATCATGGCACCATTTGCTGAGCAGACCTATGACCTTGTTAAACATGACTGCCATTTTACTCTTCTGAGCTTATGTCCGCAGGACTGGAAATTAAGTACTAGAAAGCAAGAACAGAATGTAATTAATCTCTCCCTATAGCCACAGGCAGAAGATAACATTGGAACAAACTGCAACCTAGCGTTAGAATGCCCCAACAGCCCCCCACCCCAACATACCTTTTTGAATCCGATTATAGTCCAATAAAAACTCAAAACCCCTAATCTTCAATGCTGGTGTATCTCTCCATACCATGCCCCTCTACTTTCTTGGAGAATGAATAAAAACTTTATTCTCTACACTTTCCTCTCTTTGTGAATTCTTTCACAGCTTGTGTCACAGAATCCTGGGGTTCCCCAGAACTCTATGTTGCCTCTTGCGCACCCCCAACCGGGGACCTGGCTAACATTTTGGTGGCCGCACAGGGACATTCTCTATTTCTCCTTCTTCTCTGGCATCCTAACACTTGTGACTAGGGGAACAATGGGCAGCGGAAGCTCGGCCTGGGCTAATCCCCGAACCCTGTCTCTGTGAGGTTTGGAGAGAGGATTCTAATCCTTCTCCATCTATTTCTTACCTGCCTAACCCAAGTCATGCATTCAACTCCCGTTTGGAATTAGGCTTGGCTCTACTGTGCCCACATTAGGTAAAAATGTGGGTCCAAAGAGGGAAAGAAACTCACCCCTCTCCGAGACTGTAAAACACGCTATATTATCCTCCTGAAGACCTGGGAGCTGCTAAATCCTGGGAGATATTGGGACTGCCTCTCAATGTAGAGGAAAAAAGTGCCATTTTAAACTCAAGCTGCTTTTCTGCCCCATCACCTTATGAAACTAAAGTCCTTCTAGGAGAAACTTTCTTTTCTTTCCCTACATTTTTGAAATGCAAATAGCTGGTCTTCTTCAAGAAGTGTTGTCTAGGTCATCTTTTAAAAATAAAAATTTTGGGAAGATAATTCTTATCAAAAGGGGGGAAACCTTAGCTATAT